>CM016622.1:40877294-41477294 GCA_005393395.2 Gossypium australe | reverse complement strand
AATTTGAGGTTTTGAACAGCGAAAAGTTGTTTGAAATTAATAACTTTTAATAAACGTCGATTATTAATAACAAACGCAAACTGGACTTCAGTTTTTTTTAAATATCAAGAAGTGTTTTCAACGGAACCACGATTTTTCGAAAAAACACCTCAATGTGACACGCCAGATTCAAGCCTAACTTCTAGGCCAGGTTTGGGGTGTTACATCTTATGGTATCAGAGCCAGGTTGCAAAACTCGGACTGTGAAATGGGCTTTAGTTTTTTATTTTAAAGATGTTTACAAAATAATCTGAAGTGGTTCTGGAGGAATTTTTGTGTTGCACACCGAGTCTTCAGCGTCGGACCAAGTAAGTTCTCCTATCTATTTAAAACTGTCATGTTGTAGATAGTTACTGGGCTTACTTTAGATGATAGACTATGCTAAGAATCTTAGTTGAAGTAAGACTGAGGGCCGCAGGAGAAAAAAACTGTAGTGAGCTTGCGATTTCGAAAACTACTCTTAATTACTACTTCCATAAAACATTTGTTTAATTACTGGAACTGTGGACTTATTAATAAAATTTCTAATTTAGATAATACGCGAAATGATAATAAGTGTTGGAAGGGGTGCTAGAGGCCGCGGTAGAGGTCGTGGAAGTGCTAGGGCTGGGTCTTCGACGTTAGACCACATGCCCAATGTCGAGGTGGGAGAGGCACCTGCTTCACCGGTAACCGAGACAGGGTCGTTTGACCGAGCTGCTGGGGTTGACGCGCTATCACAAGTAATACTTCATATTTTGGAAATAGTTGCTAGGTCTGTTGAGCCTAATACTGGTATTGGAGGCCGTGGGTCGGTTACGGAACGACTCCGGTCTAATGGAGCAGAGAACTTCAAGGGAATTTATGGGGTGGCCTCAAGTGTGGCGAAGTATCCGAAAGAATTATGGAGGACCTCGACTACACGCCAGAACAAAAGTTGAAGGGTGCTATGCCTTTGCTGAGAGATGAAGCCTACCAGTGGTGGCTTACGATAAAAGAGGGTACCTCGTCTGATCGATTGACCTGGGAATTCTTCAAGTCCACATTTCAAGGAAAGTATGTGGGCGCTAGCTATGTCGACGCTCATAGGAAAGAATTTCTGAATCTGGTTTAAGGTGACAAGTCTGTGGCTGAGTACGAGGCAGAATTTTTGAGACTTAGCCAGTATGCTCAAGGAATTGTGGCAACGGAGTACGAACGTTGTGTTAGGTTCGAAGATGGCCTCAGGGACAGTCTCCGAGAGTTGATAGCTCTACAGAGGGAGCGGGACTTTGCCGCATTAGTAGAGAAAGCTAAGATCACTGAGGATGTGAAGCGCTCTGAGCGTCTAAATAGAGAAATAGAAAAGGACGGAAACAAGAGGGAGTCTGAGCATTCCGATTTTGATCAGAGGTTTAAGAGAAGGGATAGAGTAGATGGGCCAGTCAGAGCTGGGCCCCCTATTGCTACTACTGGTTTATTACCTTGTGCTACTTGTGGGAAAGGTCATGTGGGTGAGTGCTAGAGAAGGATAGGGGCTTGTTTGAGTTATGGCTCCATGGAACATCGTCTCAAAGAATGTCCCAGGAGACCGGATCTGAGGCAGGCTTCTGGTAGAGGTAATGTACAACCACAGAGGGGTGGACAGCAGCCACCTAGAGGTTGTGGGCATGCAAGGGATGGAAACGGTTTGGGTCGTGGAACTCTAGGTAGAGGTGCTAGTCTTGCGGAGGCGAGGCAGCCAGCATTGGTTTATGCAGCACATCGCCGAGAGGACGGAGACGCTCCAGATGCGAATACTGGTACGTACTTTACACGTAATGTGCTATTTATCTAGGTTGCAATTAGGACTAGAGTGCACAGCAGAAGCATAGTGATATAACCGGTATTGTGCGGCTATTAGATAGTTGGAAATTTCGAAGATGAAATTTCTTTAAAGGGGATACAATTGTAACATCCCAAAAGTTAGGGGTTAGTAGTTTTGCTTAAATCCATGTTGTGCTTATTTGGCTTGCTATTGGAGTGTGTTTGGGGGTCCTATAGAGGCCTGGGATCGAGGTTGAGCTTTGGAGAATTTTTGGCTTTTGGCCCTTTAGGGGGGAAGGCTGTAGGAAGTAAGACTTAAGTTTAATTGTGTGTGTTTAAGAGACACAAGGTGAGGTTATGGTAAGGAGGCTGTGGCGTCATTGGCAGAGCAGGGAGGGAAAGAGTTTGAATCCCACAGTTGGCAAATTAAAAGAATTTATTTTGCTTAGAAGGAGTCAAGAGGTTGTGTTGTAATCAAACACTGATGGAGAAGTGTTTGAATGAGTTAAATGGTTCAAATGGATGAAGGAGAGGGTTTGTAGGAGGAAAAAGGGGAGAAAATCTGACTTTCTCTCTTCTTTTTCATTTTCTTTTATACTCCTCCCTCTCCATAAACCAAATCTCCTATCTATTCTCTAATCTGTAATTGTTCTTCTTTCTCCTTTCAATACCATTCGACCGTTCTTGGCAGTTTAATTCTCTTAGCCGAATCTATTCTTCACCAACACCTCGTCTTGGGTTCTTTAATTGGTAAGCTTTTCATCCACTTTCTTTCTTTCTTTCTTTCCTCTTTGCTCAGCATAGCCAAAGCACTTTTCTCTTGGTGTAGGCCGAACCTGTTGGAGTTTAAGCATACCCTCCTCATCGTTTATTCAGCCTTTGAATTCCACAAATCGGATGGTAGGAAGGGCTAGGGCCGAATAGGGGTGATGGAGTTCTTCTCTTATCGGGTTGTTTCCGCTCAAGCCGAAAGGCTATTATGTTTTCTATTAGGGTCGTGAGTGATATGGCTAACATCTCCCCTTTGTTTTAACGTTGCAAGGGACTCGACGTACTTAATCAAAGAGCCGACTGAGCACTTTTCGTTGCAGTGAATAGCTTGGTTGTTGGTAAGTAGTATAGATTGATTTATCGATCTCAATTCTTGGAGATATCATATCAAGAATTAAGGCTAACGGTTTAGAGTTGTTGGTTTCTTAGGTACGTGGATTTGGGGTTTCAACCTACGCTCGTAACAGGTGTGTACTCACACCAATTTGACTATAGATCAGCAAATGCCGGAAAGCCAAAACACCGGCAATTGATGCCACATGAGCATGCTAACGCACGTGTGGTGAACCGAGCCCACGAAAGTGGGCGCAAGATGCGTGAGGCCACTATGAGCGTTCTTATGGGCTTAGGACGTTTTGGGCCTCGTTAGGCTGAAATGGGCTGAATGGGCCCAACGGGCCTGTGGGCCCTATGTGAGTGAATGTTGTGGACGTATAGGAAATAAGGAGCCGGCCATGGCGATCACATGGCCAAAGGTAGTTTTGGGTTGAATGGGCCACACGAGAGTGTGGGCCCACCCGGGCCGAGTTTTGGGCTTTGGGCCCAAATACACCGTTTTGATTAAAAATGATATTTGTGTCACTTGCTGCGACTGTAGACCTTTGGAATGGTCATAAAATTACTGAAATACCCTCGATGGGTAAAATGATCGATATGCCCCTGAAGGGCAAAATGACGAAAATGTCCCTACATGTTATATGGTTATTCTTGTATGCGATTTATGATTGTTATCGTATGATTATTGTTTTATGTTGCATTCATGTGTTATTATGCTGCATGGGGATGGGATTATTAATACGGAGGAAGTGCTAATAGGATCGCATGGTCGCTTGATGACTGTGGATCCATCGAAGGCTTTTTAGCCATCGAGTAGCCATGCTGCACCGATAAGTTATTGCCGCAACCGGTGCTACATAAGGAGTGTAGGGATGGGTGGGTCGATTAAATCCCCATAGGAGTGAAGGGTTGGACAGGAGACGGAGTGCAGGGTTGGTATGGGCATTAATGCATTGCATATATGGTTTTTAATATTGAGATGGGCTTAGGCCCAGATAAATATGATATGTGACATTTGATATGGGTTAAGGCCCAGCTGAGGCTTTTATGAGCTAAGGCCCAATTGCCACTGTTACCGTGATGGGCTTCGGCCCAGATTGTTGTGATGCATGTTCTTACTGATGAGGGTTGTGCACACTGAGTTTTCGTAAACTCACCCCCTCTTTTTAATTTTTCTCAGGAAATCCTCAGTAGGCGACTAGACGTACTGGAGGACTCGGAGGTGGCCATACTACGAGCAGTTTCGGATTTTTGTATTCTACTTATTTTTATTTTATTTTGGGTTCATATTTTGTAATAAGGCCTCTCTTAAATTTCGGTTTTTAGTTTAGGATTTTTATTTTATTATGTTTTAAATCTGCTCTACATTGAATCGCGGTTTTCCAAAATAGTATCTATTTTCAAAACACTACGCTTTCGCAACTAAGTTGTAAATATCACAATTTTATAAGTAAATTGTTTTAAATTAAGCTTCTGCAAATAAATAAGGTTTTAAAAATGATAATGTTTTTCCAATAATGATTTCTCATAAACCACATTTTGAGAATAAGCACTCGAAATCTGAGGTTTTGAACAACGGAAAGTTGTTTGAAATTAATAAATTTTAATAAACATTGATTATTAATAACAAACGCAAATTGGACTTTAGTTTTTTTTTTTAATATCAAGATGAGTTTTCAACGGAACCACGGTTTTTCGAAAAAACACCTCAATGTGACACGCCAGATCTGGGCCTAACTTCTAGGCCGGGTTTGGGGTGTTACAACCGGACTTACAACACATTTATACATACTTTTCGCATACATTTAATCAATTCATACATTCATCAATCAATATTAATCAATTTGTCCCCACTACGAGCCTACGAGGCCCTAAACATGCATTGGGAGTGGTTCGGGACTAAATTGATAACTTTGGAAACATTTTCAATACTTAGAAAAAATTTCTCAAAATAGGGGACACATGCCCATGTGGCCAGACCGTGTGTCTCACACAACCACCGGACACACCCGTGTCACAGGCTATGTGTACATTCGAAATGGGAACACATGGTCGTGTCCCAGCCCATGTCCTACCCTGTGTCCAAACAAGTGAGCTTACTGACTTGGGTCACACGGCCAACCACACGTCCATGTGTCTAGCCCGTGTGTCCTTCGAAGTGGCCACACATGCCCAGGTACCAGGCCGTGTGCTAGGCCGTGCCAAACCTATAGGGTATACTGACTTATGCAACATGGCCAAGTCACACGCTCGTGTGCTAGGTCGTGTGCAAATTAGGGGGTATACTGACTTATGTCACACGACCAATCACACGCCTGTGTGTGAGACCGTGTGGAGCATACTGACTTCATTTCAATTTCAACACCAAGGGACACGTGGCCATGTAACATGACCGTGTGTCACACACGGCTGAGACACACGCCCGTGTCTCTGCCCGTGTGGACAAAAATAGGCTATTTACCAGGCCAATTTGCCACCCACACTTATGCTCACCTAAACAACCAAAATGGCACCAATCCATAGTACAAATGAACATCTAATTTAGCCACAATCAAGGCTAATTCATACCATTTACAATACTAGCAACCAATATGCTTATACCTCAAATTTTACTCAATCAAAACATACCAAAATATATATACGAATCAACTAGTTAAACCTTTACCTACCATACATCATTTTACACCAATTCACAAACACAATTCAAATCTAATATCAACCATTTAACATTAACTATGTCAATATCCATAAACCTTTTAACATAAGCCATTCACATATCTATCCATGAACTCAAAATATCAACCATATATGCACATATATGTGCATAACCAAATCTAACAAATTAAGCCAACACTCATGGCCATATTTACAAACCAAAAGATATGCCATTACAAGTCAATACAAATAACCAAAATCACTATCAACCCATAATCAAAATGACTCAAAATACCTATACAAGCCATATACTTAAAATGCCAAAGTTCAAACCTACCAACTGATAGATGGTAGTGTGCAACAATCTCCGACGATCTCCAAATCCAAGCTAGCTTCGATATCACTGTAAAACACGTAAAAATACACAAAGTAAGATATAAAGCTTAGTAAGCTCGTATGAAATAAACTTAATGCAATCACATAAATATAATTCAATAATTTGAATACACCAACATGTAGCTTATATTAGCTAACAAACCTTTCAAATACTCATTCACAAAATTATATACTTTCATCATCATTTTCTCAATTCAATTCTAAAAATAGTTTATACACATACTTGTACCATCTTGTACAAATCTCATACACATTCTCATCTTTTGTTTACCTATTGAACCATTCAGAATAGAAGTCGGATACTCATAGGTCTCACACGATAAGTACCAATACCATGGCTCGAAACCAAATCAAGGTAACTTATCCGAAATACTAATATCATGGCCTGAAGCCAAAGCAGCCGATATGCATGGCTAGAAGCCAGATTGCTTTATCCCACACACAAAGTGCTATATCATGGCCCGAAGCCAACTCACTGTATCCCCTAATGACATGTCATTAGTATCCTAAACTATTCCTAAGGTTCAATTAGGATTTCGAACTGTCGAATTATCATGGAATCATTTCCAAACTTGTCCTTAGTCACATAATCCTAATTTCTGCTATATCAAAGCATATAGAATACACTTGAAATGAAATTATAACATACAAACTTACCTCGATTCAAAAACGATGAAATTGTCGATTAATCGAATACTTTATATTTTCCCCGATCCAAGTCTGTATTTCTCTTTTCTTGATCTAAAATATTCAAAATTAACTTATTTTATCAAATATTTATTCAATTCAATCCAAAATATACATTAAGGCTATTTTACAAATTTGCCCCAAAACTTTCGCATTTTTCACAATTTAGTCCTTATTTCATAAAATCACAAATTAATGAAATTCCAAATATACCCATGCTAGCCAAATTACTATTATGCCCCTATCAGCCCATATTTTTCATTTATTCACACATTTAATCCCACATTTTCATATTTTCACAAATAAATCCCTATTTTGCATTTCTACTCAAAATCACTTTTCAAAACCTATTTAACTATCAACAAACATTCAAAATCTACCATCAATCATAAAAAAATCATACATATTCATCAATGAAAACATTCAAAATCTTTAACAATTTTGCAAATTAGTCCCTAGGCTCGCTAGTACTAGTTGAAACAATCACAAAAACATAGAAATCATTAAAAACTGAATCAAAACACATACCTAATTGAAGGGGATGAGATTGCTAAAATTTTAGCACCAAAGGGGCTAGATTTTCTTCTCCAATTGGTGGAGAATAGAAATAAAGGATGAAATTTGGATTTAGTTTTATTAAATTAAACATTATTTATCTTTTTTACTAATTTTCCATTAAAAAATCATATTTACACAATTGTCGAACCAAATATCATCCACTAACTCAAAATTGGGCTATTTACCACATAAGGACCAAAATTTTAAGGTTTTATAGCTATTTGACACCTTTAGCTAATAGAATAGCACTTTTGCAATTTACGCGATTTAGTCCTCTTTATCAAATTGAACATTCAAACAATAAAATTTCTTAAAGAAATTTTCACACCAACATTCAATCATGCTGTAAACATTAAGATAATAATAAAATAAATATTTTGATCTCGAATTTGTGGTCCCAAAATCACTTTTCCAATTTGACCAAAAACAGGCTATTACATAAATCTAGTATGGATCAAGATCGAGGAAAAGCTAAAGCCTTAGATTAGTTGATCTTGTTTTAACATCTTTATTATCGAGGTAAGTTTGTATGTTTAAATAATGATTTAATGTTATTTTGATTCATATGTTCTGTTATTTATAATATAATTAATTTTGGAAATCCAACGATGTTACGACGACTATCAAACCTCATTTGAACCTTAGGAATATATAGGATACAAATGACATGTCATTAGGGTTACCATGTTTCGAGTGCTGGTCTTGAATGTACTAACGATGGCTGAGGTCCTACATTTGTTGCAGATGCTTGTAAGCTTGTGTGAGCGGCATCGTGTAGCTTACATTTCAACCGTCATCTTGTGTGAGCAAACCCATTTTATGGCTTGTGTGAGTAATGATGTAAAGGAAAAGAAAAAGGAATGGTTTCGACCATATGTTTAGCACACTGTGTATGAGCTTTCCCATATATCTGATATTATTCCAAGTGGTTCAACGGGCATGAAAAGGGAAGGAACGGTAAGTGTTCCAATCGATTATGTTATGAACCTATGGAAAGGTATGAATTGATAATGATCAATGAATGTATATTTATGTTTACAGAAAGTATGAATTCAGTGGTATTATGTCCATGCAAATCTACCTCACCATGTGATAATTCAATTAAGTTATGTGTTAAAGCACTAACATGTGTTGTTGATAATGCTTAGGCTTGTGCCAAGCTTATATTGGATTGAATCATGATTAAATTATAGGGTTATGCATTGAAATGGTAAGTTATATTCATGGTTTACGAACTTACTAAGCATTATATGCTTACGTAGTTTTCTTTCCCATGTTTTATATATAATTAGAAGATCGATCAGATTGAAAGCTCGTCAAAGATTTATCACACTATCCAGCGATCATATCGGTATTTTTTGATATTTTGGCCACGGTTATAATGGCATGTATAGGTGGACTTATGTTTAATGTTTGAGTTGAATACTAAGTGTTGATTTTGGTATGTATATATATATATATTTGTTTTTGGTTGTTTCGTATCATTTGGAAATGGTTGGTTTGTTTCACTTCTGTGATTGTGATGCTTGTGAGTAATGGACCAAATGGTACGTTTATATTGACATGGTATAGTTCAAGTATGGTATGTTTTGAAATGGTAGCAATGTGATCAAATATGCTTAGGTATATTATTTTGATTATGATTGAGGTGCCTATATGGCATATTGGTTGAAGGGAATTTGGTCTAATGAATTGGTCATTTTATGCATGTTTTGGTATGTTTTTTATGCCTTCGTTAAGGGTGCAAATGTCTTATAGGTACATGCTTGAAATGGGTGATGGAAATGGCTTGATTTGGCTAATTTCATGTCCACATGGCCTAAGACACAGACATGTGTCTCAGCCGTGTGTGACACACGGCCATGCGACATGACCATGTGTCCCCTATAGTTTTTAAAGGTTACAAGTCAAGCAGCTACACAGCCTAGCACATGACCTAGCACATAGGCGTGTGAGGCCATTTCGAGTGTTACACGGTGTAATGCCCCAAAATTTTAAGTCTTTAATTTTTGCATGTTATGACACAAATTGCTTGTTTGCTTTAATGGCTAAGTGATTTGGTGTGTATGGGGGTGTGTGAGAAGCCTAGGTTCAAATCTTGGCTTCTGTAGAATTTTTAGTTTTGCTCTTAAAGGAATCTGGACGCTGGCATATAGGCCTTCTAAATAATAGTGCTTATTTTATGACACAAAAAGAACTTGTGATCTAGTGGCAAGGTGGCGTGTTGTGTAACTGTAGGGTCTGAGGTTCAAGTCCTGGGTTGCACAATGGAATGTTTATTTTGCTTTTGGAGCTGTGTAGGTAGTGAAGTTGAACTAAAACACAGCTAAGGGGAGTTTGAATAGAATTTGAATGGAGTTTGAACTGGTCATAGAGAGGTTCAAGGAGGGATAAGGGGAGAGATTCTATGACAAAATGAAGGAGTTTGAGTGAGAGGGGGTGTTGTGCCATTTGGGGGAACTCAAGCCTTAAGAATTCGGCTTGGGGTGAATGTTGGTCATTTTCGGCATTGGGTTAGCATCTGCCAAATTCTCTTTTCTTTCCTCCCATTTACCGACTTTTGAATCATTCAAAGTTGTTTTGGTTGCTGCGCATTAGCCAACAAAAGTCCCTTCTTTTCATTCAATAGTTGTCAGTCATTTTTTTGAGCAACTAGTCCTTTTCTTTTCTCTCTTCTTCTCTTCCGAAATCTGTACCCTCTTTTGGCTGAATATCCCTTGCCTTCCAATCGGTTTACCTTTGTCAGAATATTTCTCCTTTTACCTTCTAGGTTCTGCTCTTAATCGATTTGACTTGGTCAGATTCTTCTCTTTCCATTTTCTACCTCCCAATATTTTCTTGTTTTGACCAAGAGCTATCTCTCCTTATCGATTATGGTTTGGCCGAATACCACCTTTGTTTTATCACTCTCTGCGCCGACTTTCTCTCGCTGCTTCTTGATGTTCTAGTGCTGCAAGTGTTTCTGATTATCGGTAAGTGTTTATACTCCTCACTTTTTGATTAAACATGTTCTCTTCTATTCTTTTTCTTAAAACCGAATACCCTCTTATTCATCTTTTGATTACCGACTATTGTTTCCTTTTTCACGATGTGTTACTCGTTGCGGTTCTAGGGTTTTCCTTAAGGAGTGGTGGAGTGTAAATGGTTTCGAAATAGTCGTAACCTTCGTTCTCACTGTTCAATCAAGGTAATATGTTACCTTACTTTTGGTGTTTAGGCCGTATACTGATTATGTTGTTATAGGAGATTATTTGTGGATTGAGGCCACTTATATGGCCTACCTTGGTTAATAAGATCGGTGTTTGTGGTATAGGTAATCTATAAAAGCATGTGATCAATTCTGGTTAGCAGTCTTGGAGGACTAAAGTCGCCTCATTCAAGCAAGGTAAGGATGGTGGTTTGGATTAAGTGTCAATAAGAGGGTGTTTTACCCTAACGATTAAAGGACTGGCATTGGGTCATGTTTGAATATACGTTGGGTGATGAATGTATAAAATGTGTTGTTTTGTTGTTGAGGGATACTGCGTATAACTGGTGGAAAACATTGATATCTGTTGTTCCGAGAGAGAGAATCACCTGGGATTTCTTTTGTAACACCCCAAACCCGGTCAACACACCACGACCGAATCTGGCATGTCATAGAGTGAAATCATTTAGAAGAAAACAAGTTGCCGGTTTAATTTCAGCGAAAAACTCTTTGTTTGCTTTGTGTTTGCAGAAATCCGGTACATGTATAGTTGAAATCGTTAAGTTGCTTTGAAACCCCAAAAATCTTTTTAAAACTCGTTTGTCATTCATTCCTTAAGAAAAATGTTAAAGTCTATTGGAACCCGAGAGAATTTTTACTTAGTTAATTTAAAACCGTTTGATTTTGAGCTTTGGAAAACTTAGATTTGAAAATCATTTAAGTTAGCCTAATTATCATCTTGTGTGTTTTGCTACCCGATGGTAACGTTTAGAAAACCCATTACGTGGTATAATTTCGAAAACTTGATTATCAGGTCATTTAAAACATGTTAAGCAGCTTACTTAGCAACATTTAAAAGTTTAAAACAGATATAATAAAACCCAAAATAAATATACTAATGGCCTTATTACAACCCAAATAAAACCGAAATTTAGAATGGAAGTACCCAAATCGAAAGTCCAAGTAAAACCGAAAGCAAATGTCGCATGGCCACCTCGAGTCCACCCGGCTCCTCATCCGCGATCTACGAGTCACTTGAAAAAGATAAGGGAGAAGGTGAGTCACCAAGACTCAGTGCATAATCCCCCTCCTGATTATAGCAATATGCTTACACAGATTCATAACCGAGTAAATACATCATGCACCCAAACCTAGCCACCCATAACTCATTTTTCTACCCCGTGTGGTACCAAACCACTGGTGGTGCCAAACCACTGGTGACCCAAAGTCATGATTAATCCATATGTGGGGCCAACCCACGTTGTGATACCAAATCACTGGCGACAACCCCGTTTTATCAAATGTGGGACCAACCCACTGTGGTGCGAAGCCACTAGGACGAGTCGCTATGAGGTGCCAAACCTCTGGTGACCCAAAGTCACGAATATTAACTGTGGAACCAAACCACTGGTGGTGCCAAACCACTGGTGACCTAAAGTCACAGATATCAGTCTTCCCCCTCCTCTCATATCACCCACATTAATGCACATGCGTATAAGTATCATGCCAACATGCTTTATTATTAAACATATATCAAACATACGTGGATAATAGCATCAGGAATCATGTATCATAATCTCATCAAAAACGGACTTACCCGAAATCCTTGCTCATACCCCTAAGGGTACCACATCAAGATCTACACAGTTTCGGCTTTTAACATAGTTTAAGTTATTAGCACATTTACATAGATTATGAAGTGTGTAAGATACACGCCTGGTTACTAACGCGATAATCGGATTCTGTAGCTCAAGATCTAACGCCCTAGATCCCCCCTTTTCCTACATTCGGCCAACACTAAGATCATTAGCAAAAGCCATTCAGTGAAACCCATAAATCCCGAAGAGTTAACGCAGAACTAACCATAATCCTTACCTTCCTTCTTTCGTACTTTAGACAAATCCCGAAACACTAGACGACAAGCCTTCCCTACAATCGGCCAATATTTTTAAACAACATAATGTAATAGCCTTCGGCTTTTCAAAAGAATGATAGGAAGATTAGATCGACATGAACCCTTACTACTAACTTAAGGAAACCGATTGACAGAGAGAGTAGATGACCACGATCCACTTGTTTCAAAATCCCGAAGAACCTAGGAGAACCGGTTCCAAAGATGAATGGGAACCAAGACAAATGCCGAAATTCGGCTTTTGTTCTATGTAAGTCGACAGAGAAAAGAGAAGGAAATAATAGAGATTCGGCCAAGAACACTTACCCACTCCAAGACCGATTAGAGCAGAAGAAAAGAGAGATCTACCATTGATTGATATTCGGCCAAACTGTTAGAATAAGAAGAGAAAGTAGAGAGGTTTCGGCAATGGGGTATCATGATCAAAATAGATTCGGCTATGGCTTAAGTAAAGAAATCAAAAGAGATTCGGCTAAAACAAAATAAGAGAATGGAAGGGAAGCATTCGGCTTCAAGCAAACATGAGAAGAAGGTTTTGTTTTCAGCACAAGGGAGGGGTTGAGAGAAGAAAGTTGTCGATTTGAGAAGAAGAGATATGGATGCGGTTTGAAACAAATATGAGAGGAAGAAGAGAAAGAAATGAAAGGGACTCGGCCTTGAAGAGATTCGGTTTCAAAGGAGAAAAAGAAAAACTCAAATAGTTCTTTTGGGATTCGGCTAGGTGCTTCAAAGAGGAATCGACAAGTGCCAAAAGGGATTTCGGCTTTTGGTTCACAACCGAAAGTACTAAGGCATTCACTTAGCCGAAAATGTCACCTAGCCTGACTATGGAGAAACGGTCCCTACTCAGCTTCCCAACCGAATACTCCTCCTCCCTTCTAGAGTTTCAATTTTGGCAACCTCTTCAAACTTCTCCTGGCCAACCATTCAAATGAGTTTAAATTGTTCAATCTCCTAAATTCTCTCTTCTCCACCCATTTAAATATGTTGACTTGTTTAACAGTTATCCATCAGTGTTTGAGCTGAGCACAACTCTCCCCTCTCTGGAGTCAAAAAGAATTAGCAGCAAGGGATTTCTGCAGCTCGAACCCAAGCTCTCCTTCCCTGCATGTGGCGTCACTCCTCAAGGCCCTAAGTGGCGCCTCCTTGCCACTTTACCAAGGCTAAACTTGTGCTTAAATTTACCACGGAATATTCTTAACCCCCAGCTCCTTCAGCTCCCCTTAACCAAAGCTTAAAAATAAAAAATTTTCCTATAGTTTGGGCCTACCCTTAGCTTATACCAAGACCCTAAAACACATCAATTAATAACGCAATCAAACCATACACACGCAAACAGTTCAACCATAATAGCCCCTATTTAAGGATGTTACATCTTTCAAGCCGAATTCAGAGAAATATATCAGTCAACGCTTTATTGATCAGAAACGTAAAGAGTTTTTAGAGCTGAAACAGGGCCGTTTGTCTGTTATTGAGTATGAGCGGGAATTCATAAGATTGAGTCAATATGCGAGAGAATGTGTTTCAACCGAAGCTACTATGTGCAAAAGCTTTATACAGGGATTGAATGAAGATATTAAATTGTTGGTTGGAATACGTGATATAAATGAATTTGTTGTATTAGTTGAAAGAGCATGCAAAGCTGAGGAGCTCAGTAAAGAAAAGAAGAAAGCTGATTCTAAAGCTCGTGATGAAAGAAAAAGATCGATGAATAAGTTTTCTCAACCTTCGACAAAGAGATTTAGAGATGCAAGCAATTGTTCAAATGATTCGTTTGGACATCCAAGTAGAGATCGTTCAAGACAAAGTGCTGGTCCACGAACTCAAGCTCCGATTGAATCAAGTGTTGACAGCGTTAAGAGTAACAAACCTGAGTGTAGACATTGTGGAATACGACATGTGGGAGAGTGTTGGGGCAAGTACAATAATAGAGTTTGTTATAAATGTGGATCCCGAGATCATTTCATTCGAAATTGCCCAAAGATGGTTGAAGAGAAAAATGTTCAGAATGAAAGACCAAGTAATGCGATGACTAGAGGTATACCACCCAGAAACACCAGAAATGTGAGTGGAAGTCAAAGGGAGACGACTGACACAACTGTGAGGTCAGAGGCGAGAGCACCTGCCCAAGCTTATGCTATACGTGCACGAGAGGAAGCATCATCTCCAGACGTCATTACTGGTACTTTTACTTTATTCGATACTGATGTGATTGCATTAATAGATCCGGGTTTAACTCATTCTTATGTGTGTATAAATTTAGTATTGAATAAGATTCTACCTATTGAGTCTACTTAGATTGTGGTTAGAGTATCGAATCCCTTAGGCAAGTGTGTTTTGGTGGATAAGGTGTGCAAGAATTGTCCATTGATGTTTCAGGATGTTTGTTTTCCGGTTAATTTGATGTTACTACCATTCGATGAGCTTGACATAATTCTGGGTATGGATTGGCTTACTCTGCATAATGCCATCGTGAATTGTAAAAGAAAGAGTATTGAGTTGAAAAGTCAGAATGGTGAGCTAGTTCGAATAGAATCCAATGATATGAAAGGATTACCAGCTGTTGTATCTACGATGAAAGCTATGAACTATGTGAGAAAGGGTTGTGAAGTTTATTTGGCATACGTGATTGATACAAAAGTGTCGGAAAAGAAAGTTGAATCTGTGCCTGTGGTATGTGAGCTTCCAGATGTGTTTCCTGAAGAGTTACCGGGATTACCTCCGATTCGGGAATTCGAATTTGGTATTAAATTAGTGCCAGGGACCACTCCTATTTTGATAGCTCCGTATAGAATGGCACCAACAAAACTGAAAGAGTTAAAGTCTCAATTGCAAGAGTTAACCGACAGAGGATTTGCATGACCGAGTTTCTCACCCTGGGGTGCTCCTGTGTTGTTTGTGAAAAAGAAAGATGGCACTATAAGGATGTGTATCGACTATTGACAATTGAATAAAGTGACAATAAAGAATAAATATCCGTTGCCTCGTATCGATGATTTGTTTGATCAGCTGAGAGGATCTACTGTGTTTTCAAAGATAGATTTGAGATCAGGTTACTATCAGTTAAGAGTTAAAGAATCTGATGTGCCGAAAACTACTTTCAGAACGAGGTACGGACATTACGAATTCTTAGTGATGCCTTTTGGACTAACAAATGCTCCTGCAATGTTTATAGATCTGATGAATCGGATATTCAGACCGTATTTGGATCGCTTTGTAGTGGTGTTCATTGATGATATTTTGATCTATTCGTGTGATGAGATGCAGCATGCCGAGCATTTGAGAACCGTGCTACAAACTCTACATGAGAAACAGTTCTACACTAAGTTTAGCAAATGTGAATTTTGGTTGCGTGAGGTTGGTTTTCTGGGACATATTGTATTAGCTGCTGGGATATTAGTTGATCCGAGTAAAATTTCTGCTATATTAGAATGGAAGCCTCCAAGAAATGTGTCTGAAGTCCGTAGTTTTCTGGGACTAGCGAAATATTATAGGCGGTTTGTGAAAGGTTTCTCGATGATTGCAACTCCATTGACGAAGTTGTTAGAGAAAGTTTTTAGATTCAAGTGGTCAGAAAAGTGCCAGCAGAGTTTTGAGTAGTTGAAAGTGTTGTTGACAGAGGCGCCAGTATTAGTTCAACCGGAATTGGGCAAAGAATTTATAGTTTACAGTGATGCCTCGTTGAATGGTTTGGGCTTTGTGCTGATGCAAGAAGGTAAAGTCATTGCTTATGCTTCGAGGCAACTAAAGCCGCATGAAAAGAACTACCCAACGCACGATCTTGAATTGGCCACGATTGTATTCGCATGAAAAATATGGCGTCATTATTTATTGGTGAGAAATGTCATATCTTTACAGATCACAAGAGTTTGAAGTATTTGATGAGTCAGAAAGAATTGAATTTGTGACAGAGAAGATGGTTAGAGTTGTTGAAAGATTGTGAACTTATGATAGATTACCACCCGGGTAAAGCTAATGTTGTAGCTGATGCTTTGAGCCGAAAGTCCATATGTGATTTGCGAGCAATGAATGCTCAGAAAGATATGTGTGATGATAGTACGGTTATGGCCGAGTTGAAAATAAAGCCGATGTTGGTACATCAGATTTGTGATGCTCAGAAAAGTGATGTTGAAATGATTGCTAAACGAACTCAAAGTGAATCGAATGCTAAATCAGAATTTCGAGTTGATAGTGATGATTGTTTGAGATTTAGAGATCGGATTTGTATTCCAAGAAATTCAGAATTGATTCAAACGATTTTGAAAGAAGCTTATAACAGTCGATTAACTGTTTATCCTGGGAGTACGAAAATGTATAATGATCTGAAACAGTTTTATTGGTGGCATGGTATGAAGCGAGACATCTCTGACTTTGTGTTGAAATGTTTAACTTGTCGGCAGGTTAAAGCTGAACATCAGGTTCCATCTGGATTGTTGCAACCGATTATGATTCCTAAGTGGAAATGAGAAAGAATCACGATGGACTTTGTGCCGGGATTGCCTTTATCTCCGGGAAAGAAACATGCAATCTGGGTGATAGTTGATAGATTGACGAAATCAGCTCATTTTGTTCTGATGAGAACAGATTATTCACTCGATAGATTGGCTGAAATGTATATTGTTCAGTTTGTGAGATTGCATGGGGTGCAGCTATCTATTGTATCTGACATAGATCAGAGATTTACCTCGCGATTTTAGAAGAAATTGTAAGAGGCTTTAGGCACAAAATTGCATTTCAGTACTGCGTTTCATCCACAAACGATGGTTAGTCCAAGCGTACCATTCAGGTTCTTGAAGATATGTTGAGATGCTGTATTCTTGAATTTAATGGTGCGTGGGAAAAGCATTTACCGTTGATTGAGTTTACGTACAACAATAGTTTTCAGTCTAGTATTAAACTATTGAACTCCATTGTATTAGATTAAGCTGAGTGAGAATAAGATTCACGGGGTTGATCTTATAAAAGAGACTAAGCAGAAAGTGAAAGTAATTCGAGACAGTTTGAAAGTGACTTCCGATCGTTAGAAGTCTTATGCAGGTTTGAAACGAAAAAATATTGAATTTGAGGTTGGTGATGAAGTGTTTTTGAAAGTGTCTCCGTGGAAGAAAATACTTCGATTCGGTAGAAATGGCAAGCTGAGTCCGAGGCTCATCGGACCGTATGAGATTATTGAATGAGTTGGGCCGGTTGCTTGCAGATTGATGTTGCCATCTAAGTAAGAAAAGATTCATGACGTGTTTCATGTGTCAATGCTTCGATAGTATAGATCAGACCCGTCTCATGTGATTGCTCCTACGGAGGTTGAGATCCAGTCGGACTTGTCGTATAGTGAAGAACCGACCCGAATTTTGGCACGAGGGACCAAAGAGTTGAGAAATAAGAAAAATCTCTTTAGTAAAAGATTTGTGGCATAAGCAAGGAATTGAAGAGGCTACGTGGGAGCATGAGAATGTTATGAAAGAGCAATATCCACAACTATTCACTGGTAAGATTTTCGGGGACGAAAATCCCTAAGGGGGGAGAGTTGTAACAGCCCGGTTTAGACCCTAGTCAGAATAGTGGTTTCAAGACCACAAATCTGAGGTCGAACTAATATTTTAATGTTATCCTTGGTATTGATTATATGTGATATAGCTTGCGTGAAAATTCTGTGTGGTAATTTTATTGACTATGTGTTAAATTATGAAAAAGGATCTAATCGCATAAAGTGTAAAAGCTGTGTACTGATTTATAAGTGCTTAATTGTTGTTGGCTTTTTAAGATGGAGGCCTTATGTTGCTATTAGTCCATTTTTAAGATAGTGGGTGGTTAAATGACTAATTAACCTTAATGTATATTTGTCTTATATGTTTATTAAAAGGATAGTTTGCTAAAGTAATAATTATGTTTAATATGTTATAATAAAACATGAAAATGGCCATTTCGTTATCATCCTTGGCTGAATATTAGCAAGAAAAGAAAAGGGAAAAGAACACAAGGGTTCGACACATTTTGATCTTGATTGAGGTATGAGTTATGTTCGGTTTTTGATAATTTCTACATTTTTTGTAATTGTTGCTTCATGCTCTAGCTAACCCATGTTTTAATTTTGTAAATTGATGATGTTTATGAAATGTGCCATTGATGAAATGAGGAGCTTTGTGATGAGTGTTGGTGTTAAATGAAAGATATGTGTTTAATGAATATGTTTTGTTCTTGAATTTTTGATGAATTTAGCTAATTAGGGCTGAATTGAGAAAATAGCATTTTGAAGGACTAAAATGTGAAATAAATGAAATGTGTGGGCTTGTATGAGTACAGTGAAAATTTGGCTAGGCATGAGTACAAACAAATTGGGAGAATTTGACGATTTTCTGAAATAGGGACTAAAGTGTCGAAATGTAAAAATGTGAGGGCTATTATGTAAAATGCCTAAATATATGTGTTTGGACTAACATGAATGATTTGGTAATTGAATGGATGGAATTTGAATATGTATAGGCCAAGAGAGGAGAGGTTCGGATCGAGATCGAGGCAAAGATAAGGTGCTCGATTAATCGACCGTTTTGTTAGTTCGACATCCGAGGTAAGTTCGGATATAATACATGTTATTAAGATATGTTTTAGTATTACGGAATGAATATGTATATGATTATGAGAATTGAGGTGCTATGTGCAAGATTTAATTAGATGGCACTAAGTGTGCGAAATTGAAATCGAAACAGAAATGAATAGCACTGTGTGTGTGATGTTATGAAAGCCTCGGCTTATAGATTTGGCACTGTGTGTGCGATACCAAGATAAGTCGGTTGAAAGAATAGGCACTAAGTGTGCGATGACAAATATGCTTCGAACATGTATATGGCACTGAGTGTGATATTAAATTGAAAGAATATCAGAGGATGATCGACATGTAATATCGAGCATTGAGTAGCTTGGAAATTGAATAACTATGTGTTAGCTAAGGTATGTATTGAACCTTTGTGGTTGATGAGCTTATAGATAAAGCTATGAATGGATGAATGAGTATTTTAGCTATGGATGACATGGTATGAATATGAGAGAATTGACCTATGTGATGGTTATTATATACATTGATTTAAATTGATGAGATAATTTTATTGTATTTCAAACTTACTAAGCTTTGGAAAGCTTACTGTGTGATTTGTTTCTCTGCTTTGCAGTGCTAGTAAAGCTAGCTCGGATATGGGAATCATTAGCATCTCAATCACACTATCAGCAATCTATTTTAGGTACTTTTGGAAAGATGTACATAAATGAAATATGGCATGTATAGGCTAGTTATTTGAATCATATTTGAGATATGTAAATAACCATGTGATGTGGCTAGATATATGATGGCTTTAAGCATGAATGGCTTTGATATATGATGCATATTATAGTATGGGTTGTTGGTAATGAGAATGTCTTATGAATGGTAAACTTAGTGATAGTTTGATGCTAGTATGATCTAATGAATTTGAGGATGAATTATGTTTGGGATTAAATGTGTTTAAGTTGTACAAATTAGTTTATAAGTTGACATGTTTAGTAATGAGATGGTATGTGATGTTATAATGATCACTTGACTTGAAATTGGTTTCCAAATTGTGTGTGAAATTATGCTTTTATGTGCTTGTAGGTTTGACCCTTGTGTGGGTGGCAAATTGCCCTTGCAGATGGCCTATTTTGTCACACGGTTGTGGCACACGAGCGTGCCTAGTGACCGTGGGGCTAAGTCAGTAGCTAGCTAAGAGTACACGACCTTGGCACACGGGTGTTCGTGGTAGCCGTGTGGTTTCAACAGAATCAACCACGGCCTTGGCACACAGACGTGCTTGGTGGCCGTGGAGGCAAGTCAGAATTTACCACGGCCAAGGTACACGGGCGTACTCGGTGGCCATGGAGTAAAGTCAGGTTCGAACACAGGTAAGACACACGGGGGTGTCTATCAACCGTGGGAGGCACACGGTCTGCCTACACGGGTGTGTAACCCCTAAATCTTTGAAAAGTTTTAAATTTATGGGAATTTCTATATGTGTTTTGGTTTAGTCCCGACCCCTTTCTAATACGTGTTTGAGGTCTCGAAGACCTCCATAAGGTACTATATACTTATGAATGAATATGTTTGACTTTGTGTCGTGAAATAGTAATGAAATGTTTTGATTGTTCGGTAATGCCTCTTAACCCTATTCTGGCGATGGTCTCGGGTTAAGGGTGTTACACTATCTCTTCCATAATTGAACACTCTTCTGTCGAATCGGGAAATTTCATCACTTTAAGAATGTTAAAGGTTACCTGATTGTCTTGAATTCACATGGTGAGTTCACTTTTCTTCACATCAATTAACGTTCTTCCTGTGGCTAAGAAAGGTCTCCCAAGGATGATCAGCACTTCCTTATCTACTTCAAAATCTAAGACAATGAAATCAGCAGAAAAATAAATTTATCGACTCTTACCAAAACATCATCGATCTTTCCCTCGGGATATGCTAAAGATCAATCCGCTAGCTGAAGCGTCACAGTTGTAGGTCTTACTTCACCTATCCCTGGTATTTTGAAAATAGACTTAGGCATCAAGTTGTTACTTGCTTCTAAATCACACAAATCTTTACCACAAAAAGATTCACCAATGTTACAGGGTATAGTAAAGCTTCCTGGGTCTTTCAATTTCGGTGGCAGTTTGTTCAGCAAGAACACACTGCACTCCTTTTTCAAGGCAATAGTCTCATACTCACTCAGCCATTTCTTCTTGGACAATATATCCTTCATAAACTTCACATAATTTTGCATTTGTTCTAAAGCCTCCACCAATGGAATATTGATGTGTAACTGATTCAGAACATCCAAAAACTTCTTGAATTGCACCTCATATTTATCTTTTGTTGCTGCAATCTTTGCAGATATGGTGGCGATACAACTTTTGGTTGAATCGGATAACTCTTCTGAGTATAATTTGCGTCCAAAGAAGATGTTAAAGTATCTGAATTCACTGAGTAAGGATTTTCCTTGTTAGTCTTTGCAGATTCTGACTCTTTTGGTATAGGAATTTCAATAGCTGGTTGATTATTCTCAACGGGCTTATCTTCGACATAAATCAATCGGGGTTCCAAAATTTTACCACTTCACAATGCCACTGCCTTGATATGTTCTTTACCCAAATTTCTTGGATTCTTAGTATTGCTCGCCAAGGTTCCTTGCGGTTTATTACGAAGCTCCGTAGCTAACTGACCCTTTTGGTTTTCCAAATTTTTCAATGTTGTTACTTGGCTTTGGATCAAAGCGTCATTTTTTGCCATGTACGCTTTCAACAAGTTCTCTAAACTATTTGATGCCTCAGCTTGAGGTGGTTTTAGAGCTTGCTGATTAAACCATTGAGATTGGTTGGGTCTATGCTTCAATAAGTTGTTGTTCGATTTATTTCCTTGGTTGCTCCAAGAAAAGTTAAGATGATTACGCCATGAAGAATTGTAGAAGTTGGACTGGGGTCCTTGTCCACTCCTATTTTGATGTTGGTTCCCAACATAGTACACAGACTCGGGATTTGATGGACAATTCTCAAAAGAATGACCATCCCTATAACATTCCTAAAATCTAGGGGTCTGTAAAATTTGTGTAATTGCATGTTATGTTGGTTCAGTGTGCTGTTTAAGGGTGTTTAGGGGCTCTAGGGAGGCCTGGGGTCGAGTTTGAGCCCTGGTAAAATTTTGGTTTTTGGGCACTTTAGGGGAGAGGACTATTGGAGGCAAGGCTTAAGAGAAATTATTGGTAAATTGCTAACACAAGGAAGCCTTTAGTGGAGTGGTGTTGGCATCACTTGTGAAGCAAGGGAAGTGGGGTTCGAATCCCACATGCTGTAAATTGTGGCTTTTATTTTGTGCTAAGCAGGTGGAGGAAGTAGAGTTCAGCTTGGACTCTACAATAAAGTTGGAGTCTCAGTCAAATTAGTTTGAATGAGTGATAGAGAGGAGTTTGAGGAGAGAATCGGGGAGTGAATCATGGGATTTGGGGAGAGTGGAGGAGTTTGGTCGAAAATGGGATGGTGCATGGGGGGTTTCGGTCAAATGGATGGTCATTTGTAGTGGTGCTTTTGGTTTTGATGAGTCTTTGTCGAATTTCTTTAGTTTTTCCTTAGCATTTCTGGCGTTTTATGCATTTCTTTCCCTTAAGGCATTTCAGGTCAATTCCTTTCTTTGTTTTGTTTGCTAGTCGAATTCATCTTCTCCCTCTCTTCTCCAAAATTTGAAGTCATTTTCTTCTACTCTTTGCCAATACCCGAACCCTCCCCTACTCATCTTATCTTTTTTCGTCCAATTCTTCTCTCTTTGTTTTTCCGTTTTGCTTTCTTCTTCTACACTCTCTTCTTTATAGGCTGAATCTTTCCCTCCTCTCCAATTGGAATTGGTTTATTTATTCCTTGCTATTAGCCAAAATCGAGTAGCCTGAAACGTGAGGGACTTGTGTCTGTCGAATCGACCTTGGCTATTCGACAATGTTGGGAGCAAGGTAATATCCTTTCTTTTATTTTCTTTCTATCAGTTCTTTCTTTTCCCTTCTCTCTAAAGCCGAATCCATTCTTCTTGCAAGGCCAAACCTCTTCTTCTCGAAAGACTCATCTCTGATATGAGGCCAAATCTATTGGAATGCTAGCAAACCCCTTATCGCTTTGCTAGTCTTGGTTTTCGAAGGTTGGTTGGTAAGTGGGATTAAGGCCGAATATTGGTCCTTTTGGTTGTTACTTTTTCAAGCTGAAAGGGTCCCATGTTTTAAGAATTGATGTGAGTTTTAATGGCCAATAGTTCTTCTTGGTTCCAACGTTGCAAGGGACTCAGCGGGCTTAAACCAAGGAATCATTTATGCAATCTTCCTGGTGGTGAAATTTTCAGATTTTTGGGTAAGTGGTGTAGAGTGTTGATCAATTCCAATGTTGGAAAATATTGCATTGAGCCTAACCGTTAGTCATTATGGATCTCAGGTATTTTGGATATAGTGTCGAGTGTCGCAAATCGTAGCAGGTGTGTAATCTCATACCCCTTTCCTAAATGATTACTCGTGGTGTTGTGTGAATCGGCCAAAAAACGAAAAGCCGGAAAATCGGCATCTATGACCTCACGAGAGTGTGAACGCTCGTGGTGGTAATTTGAGAAACCAATCGTGACGTTAAGTCAATAAGAGTGTCACGAACACTCTCGCGATACCGAGGCTGTAACAGACCTAATTGGGCCGAAATGGGCCAAATGGGCCCAATGGGTTCTCCGGCCCATTTGGGCCAATTTGTTGGGAAACTAGCAAATGATAGATCCGAATGCGAAATCTGCATATCCGGAACTGAAACCTCGCATTTTGGGCCACACGAGCGTGTGGCCCATTTGGGCCTAAAATGGATTTTAGGCCCAATAGCTCCGTAGAGACCCGGAAAGGGTCCCGTGTCGCTCGAGGCGACAGTAGGCCTTCGAAAGGGCCGTTAATGCAAAATACCGAAATACCCTTGAAGGGTAAATTATCGAAATACACCTGGAGGATAAATTACCGAAATACCCCTAGAGGGTAAATTACTGAAACGCCCTCGTTGGGAAAATGATTGTTATACCCTTAGGGGCAGATATGGTATGTTTATGTATACTTTGATTAATTTGCCATGATGATACATTATTGCATACAGGAAATTATTATGCCATGACATGATGCATGGGGTTAAGTTATATTAATGGAGGAAGTGTATTGTTACTTGTGGCTTTGCCACACATACTGTTACTGGCAGCTCCACTGCAATACTGTTACTGGTGGCTCTGCCACATATACTGACACTGGCAGCTTTGTTGCGTTTATACTGGCAGCTCGACTGTATTTTTGGAGTGTAGCGGGTGGGTGGGTCGATTTAGAAATCCCCACATTGAGTGTAGGGCTGGTACGGGTGGAGTGTAGCGGATAGACTATTAGGTTGGGGGCTGCACTTTTTTCTTTGCATTACCATGATTTTGGGACCGTGGGACCAGATTGATACTGTATAAGGCTAAGGCCCAGATTGTTACTGCATAGGGCTTTGACCCAATTTGATTTCGTATGGGCTCCGGCCCAGTTAATAATTGATTGGGGGTTTACACACTGAGTTCTCGTAACTCACCCTGTTGTTTCAACCTTACATGTGATCCCCAGCGTTAGTAGATTTGGAGCTGTGGAGGACTCTGTGGTGGCCATACAACGGGAATTATTCTCGTAAACTTAGTAAATTTATATTCTGCTTTATTTTAGTTTAATTATTGATTTAGGTTAATATTTTTGTAATAAAGCCATTGGTATAATTTCTTTTAAGTTTATCTTAATAACTGCTAGATTTATAAATACGTAGTTTTCTTAAAACAACAATAATTATTTTAAAAAATACCACATATTCATAATCTATTGAAATTGACTTCTTTTATAAACATGGTTTTTAATAATGGTAATAACAACGTTTTTACGATAACACCATAAAAGCAAATATGAATCACAACAACGACAAAGCTCGAAGTTTTCCAAGAAAGAATACGAAATTTTCAATGAGAATGCGGTTTTAAACAACTTATCCATGTGACATGCTAGATCCGGTCGTACCGGGTTTGGGGTGTTACATTTTTTGGTATCAGAGCCAGGTTGCAAAACTCGACTGTGGAATGAGTTCGAAAACATTTTTCAAAAATTGATTTGAAATATGGTTTAGAAAATATGTCATTTTGGAAGTATGGCACCCTAGTCTCCGGCACCAAATCCGTAAGTCTTCTGACTTTGTTTGATAATATGATGAAATGACTTTAGAAAGGAACTACTAGAGTTAGTGATAGTATACCGAGACTGTTAGCTATAAGAGCTAAGACTGTAGAGACTGAGACATTAGGAAATTCGATCTACAAAAACAACTCTTATACTTGCTTTACATAAAACATTTGTTAATAAACATTGGAATTATATACTGATTCATAAATTTTTTAATCAGATTAACTCGATTCAGCAACATGAGTACAACAGGACGTGGACGTGGCCGTGGTAGGGGCCAAGGTGCTGAGGCTGGATCCGAAGCATCAGGGCATATGCTTGAAACGGAAGCACCTGCATCACCAGTGACCAAAACAGGGTCCCATGACCGAACTGAAGGGGACGATGCTTTGTCCCAAGCTATGCTGCAAGTTCTGGAACGGGTTACTGGAGCAAGTACTGGATCGGTAGCCCAAAAATTTATTCTTGAGCGACTCTGGGCAAACGGGGCCAAAAATTTTAGGGGCATTTCTGGTGTGGTCCCAAATGTAGCTGAATACTGGTTGGAGGCAATTGAATGAGTTATGGATGACCTGGACTGCACAGAAGAGGAAAAATTGAAAGGAGCACTGTCTCTCCTGCGGGATGAGGCATACCAGTGGTGGCTTACAGTGAAGGAAGGTACTCAAGCGAATTGTGTCACCTAGAATTTCTTTAAAGCGGCTTTCCAGGGGAAGTATGTCGGGGCTAGTTATGTGGACGCCCAGAGGAAGGAATTTTTGAACTTGGTTCAAGGGAATAAATCTGTGACAGAGTACGAGGCGGAGTTTTTGTGTTTAAGTCGGTATGCTGGGGTATAGCCACGACCGACTATGAGCGTTGTGTGCGGTTCGAGGATGGTTTGCAGGATGAGCTGCGGGTACTGATAGCTCCGCAGCAGGAAAGAGATTTCGCTGTATTGGTGGAGAAAGCCAAGATTGCTGAGGAGGTGAAACGCATTGAGCGCAGAATCGTGACAAGGATAGGGGCAAGAATAAGAGGGATTTTAGGCCTTCCGGTTCTTCTATTAGATTTCATAAGAGGCCTAGATTTAATGAGCCCGAACTAGAGTTTTGTTTGCTACTGGCAGACCGCAACCTTGTGCAGTGTACGGGTTATTTCATTAGGGTGAATGTTGGAAGAGAGTTGGAGCTTGCTTCAGGTGTGGGTCGAGAAACCACAGAATCAAGAATTGTACGCAGAAACCGGGTTCGACGCCAGCTGCGAGACAGGGTTATGTTCAGCCAGAGAGAGGTGGTCAGCAGCCACCGAGAGGTTGTGGCCCAGCCTGAGGGGGAAATGGGTTTGGACGAGGTCCTGGAGCACCAAGTAGAGGTGCTAGAAATACAGATGGAAGGCAGTCGGGGTTGGTTTATGTGGCTAGACGTCGAGAGGATAGCGACGCACTGGATGTTATAACCAGTATGTTTCTTATATTTGATATGCCCTTTACCACTTTAATTGATATTGGGTCTACCCATTCATATGTTGCCTGTACTGTTTCTGGGACTTTGGGTATAAAATCTGAGATTGCTGCTAGAGAAATGTCTGTGATTAGTCCTCTAGGACAATCTATGGTAGTGAACAAGTCGTTTAGGGATGTGCCTCTAGAAGTTCAAGGAGCAGTGTTCTAGACGGATTTGGTGGAACTGCCGTTCAGTGAGTTCAATCTTACTTTAGGCATGGACTGGTTAGTTAAGCATCGTGCAAAGTTGGATTGCGCTACTAAGCGTATGGTTTTAAAGACTTCAGATGATGAAGAAGTGATTGTGATAGGGAAAAGAAGAGATTATCTGTCCCATGTGATTTCGGTATTAAAGGCCGAAAAGATGGTGCGAAAAGGGTGTGAGGCGTTTCTAGCTTTCATCAGCACATCGGATGCTAAGGAATTATCTGTTGGGGATGTCAGAACCGTGAAGGAGTTCTCGACGTATTTCTCGAAGAGCTTTCTGGGTTGCCTCCGAATTGTGAAGTGGAATTTGGCATTGAACTACTTTCGGGAATGACTCCAGTGTCCATCGCCCTTATAGGATTGCACTGAAGGAGCTGGCAGAACTAAAAGCTCAGATCCAAGAGCTGTTGGACCGTGGATTTATCTGACCAAGTGTATCTCCGTGGGGAGCGTCGGTATTGTTCGTGAAAAAAAAGGATGGGTCGATGCGTATGTGTATTGACTATCGTCAGTTGAACAAGTTGGCTATTAAGAACAAATACCCGCTACCAAGGATCGACGATTTGTTCGATCAGCTGCGAGGAGCTTCAGTTTTCTCAAAGATAGATTTGAGATCGGGGCACCATCAGCTAAGGGTCAAGGAAGCAGATATTCACAAGACTGCTTTTCGAACTCGTTATGGGCATTACGAGTTTTTAATGGTGTCGTTCGGATTAACAAATACACCAGCCGCTTTTATGGATATGATGAACCGGGTCTTCCAACCCTATCTAGATCAGTTCGTAGTGGTATTCATAGATGACATCTTGGTGTACTCAAGAACTGAGGAGGAGCATGACTCGCATCTTCAGATTGTTCTGTAGATATTGAGAGAGAAGCAACTCTACGCCAAATTCAGTAAGTGCTAGTTTTGGCTGAAGGAAGTGACCTTTTTAGGGCATGTTGTGTCTGCCGAGGGGATTAGGGTTGATCCTCGAAAAGTTGAAGCGGTATTGGATTGGAAGCCACCAAAGTTGGTATCAGAAATTTGAAGTTTCCTGGGTTTGGTTGGGTATTACAGAAGGTTTTTTAAGGGGTTTTCATTGATTGCTGCACCCCTAACTAAGTTACTGTGTAAGGGAGTACCGTTTGTTTGGGTTGATAAACAGCAGGAAAGCTTTGAAAAGTTAAAGAAGATTCTGTCTGAGGCACCAGTGTTGATTCAGCCTGAGGCTGGGAAGGAATTTGTTGTCTATTGTGATGTATCGCACGCAGGTTTTGGTTGTGTGCTAATGTAAGAAGGGAAGGTGGTAGCGTATGCATCTCGTCAACTAAGGCCACATGAGGTGAACAATCCCACACATGATTTGGAGCTAGCTGCTGTGGTGTTCGCACTGAAAATATGGAGCCATTACCTGTATGGAGAAAAGTCGATTATCTACACCGACCACAAGAGTCTGAAATATCTTCTTACCCAAAAGGAGCTGAATTTAAGGCAACGGAGGTGGATAGTGTTGCTGAAAGACTATGACTGCTCGATTGAGTATCACCCGGGTAAGGCCAACGTGGTGGCAGATGCATTAAGTCGTAAGGTGGTATCAGATTTAAGAGCAATGTTTGCTCATCTCAGCCTTTATGAAGATGGTAGCTTGTTAGCGGAACTTCAGGTGAAACCGACATGGGTAGGTCAGATTAAAGAGAAGCAATTGTTGGATGAATCGTTGGGTTCTCGGCTTTAGCAAGTGGAAAGTAGAGAGGCAGTGGATTTTGGGCTGAACAGTGAAGGGGTATTATGTTTCCATGGAAGAATTTGTATGCCGAAGGACTCTGAGTTGAGACAGATGATTCTGCGGAAGGCGCATGGTAGCCCATACGCTATGCATCCCGGTGGAAACAAGATGTACCGAGACCTGTGTGAACAGTACTGGTGGCCAGGGTTGAAACGGGAAGTTACCGACTTTGTGAGCAAGTGTTTGACATGTCAGCAAGTGAAGGCAGAACATCAGCTGCCTTCAGGATTGCTGCAACCGGTGAAAATTCCACCTGGAAGTGGGAAAGGATAACTATGGATTTTGTTAGTGGCCTACCCCTGATGCCTACTAAGAAAGATTTAGTATGGATAATCGTTGACCGATTGACTAAATCCACGCAGTTCATACCGGTTCGCACTGTCTACTCGCTACAAAAGCTGGCCAAGTTGTATGTGGCAGAAATTGTGAGGCTTCATGGGGTACTAGTGTCTATCATATCGGACAGGGACCCTAGATCTACATCTCAGTTCTGGAAGGCGTTACATGAAGCTTTGGGTACAAGGCTAGACTTCAGCACAACGTTCCACCCATAGACTGATGGTCAGTCAGAGAGGGTAATTCAAATTCTGGAAGACATGTTAAGGGGCTGCGTGATTGACTTTAGGGGCAGTTGGGAAGATTATTTATCATTAGCGGAGTTTGCGTACAACAACAGCTATCAATCCAGCATTCAGATGGCATCCTACGAGGCGTTGTATGGTCGTAGATGTCGTACCCCTACTTGTTGGACAGAATTGGGTGAGCGATGGTTGTTGGGTCCGAAATTGATTTCAGAGACTGAGGAAAAGGTTAAGTTGATTCGGGGTCGGTTAAAAGAAGCTTCTGATAGACAAAAGTCGTATGCGGACCTGAAGCGTAAGGAGATAGAATTTTCAGTCGGGGATTATGTCTTCTTGAAGGTCTCACCTTGGAAGAAGATTTTAAGATTTGGATGGAATGGCAAGTTGAGCCCCAAATTCATTGGGCCTTATCGGATAGTGAAGCATATGGGACCGGTTGCTTGTCAGCTTGAGTTACCCCCGGAGTTGAATTAGATACATAATGTATTCTATGTTTCGATGCTGAGGCGCTACCGTTCAGATCCATCTCACATAGTGCCGGTGGAAGAAATTGAGGTAGGACCTGATCTGACTTTTGAAGAAGAACCGGTGCAGATTTTAGATCGGCATGTTAAAGTGTTGAGGAGGAAGTCCGTTCCGCTGGTTAAAGTGTTATGGTGTAATCACGGTTCAGAAGAAGCCACGTGGGAACCGGAGGAGACAATTCGACAGCAGTACCCTCACCTCTTTTGATCAGGTAAACTTCAAGGCCGAAATTTCTTTAAGGGGGTAGAATTGTAGCATTCCTAAAATCTAGGGGTTTGTAAAACTTGTGTAATTGCATGTTATGCTGGTTCGGTGTGTTGTTTAAGGGTGTTTAGGGGCCCTAGGGAGGCCTGGGGTCAAGTTTGAGCCCTGGTAAAATTTTGGTTTTTGGGCACTTTAGGGGAGGGGACTGTTGGAGGCAAGGCTTAAAAGAAATTATTGGTAAATTGCTAACACAAGGAAGCTTATGGTGGAGTGGTGTTGGTGTCACTTTTGAAGCAAGGGAAGTTGGGTTCGAATCCCACATGCTGCAAATTGTGGCTTTTATTTTGTGCTAAGCAGGTGGAGGAAGTAGAGTTCAGCTTGGACTCTGCAAGGAAGTTGGAGACTCAGTCAAATTAGTTTGAAAGAGTGATGAAAAGGACTTTGAGGAGAGAATCGGGGAGTGAATCATGGGATTTGGTGAGAGTGGAGGAGTTTGGCCGAAAATAGGATAGTGCATGGGGGTTTCGGTCAAATGGATGGTCATTTGTAGTGGTGCTTTCGGTTTTGATGAGTGTTGTGTTGAATTTCTTTAGTTTTTCCTTAGCATTTTTGGCATTTTGTGCCTTTCTTTCCCTTAAGGAATTTCAAGTCAATTCCTTTCTTTGTTTTGTTTGCTAGTCGAATTCATCTTCTCCCTCTCTTCTCCAAAATTTGAAGTCATTTTCTTTTACTCTTTGCTAATAGCCGAACCCTCTCCTACTCATCTTATCTCTTTTCGTCCAATTCTTCTCTCTTTTTTTTCTGTTTTGCTTTCTTCTTCTACACTCTCTTCTTCATAAGCCAAATCTTTCCCTCCTCTCCAATTGGAATTGGTTTCTTTATTCTTTGCTATTAGCCAAAATCGAGTAGCCTGAAGCGTGAGGGACTTGTGTCTGCCGAATCTACCTTGGCTATTTGGCACTGTTGGGAGCAAGGTAATATCCTTTCTTTTATTTTCTTTCTATCGGTTCTTTCTTTTCCCTTCTCTCTAAAGCTGAATCCATTCTTCTTGCAAGGCCGAACCTCTTCTTCTCACACGACTCATCTCTGATCTCAGGCCGAATCTGTTGGAGTACTAGCAAACCCCTTATCGCTTTGCTAGTCTTGGTTTTCGAAGGTTGGTTGGTAAGTGGGATTAAGGCTGAATGTTGGTGCTTTTGGTTGTTACTTTTTCAAGTCGAAAGGCTCCCATGTTTTAAGAATCGATGTGAGTTTTAATGGCCAATAGTTCTTCTCAGTTCCAACGTTGCAAGGGACTCAGCGGGCTTAAACCAAGGAATCGTTTATGCAGTCTTCCTGGTGGTGAAATTTTAGGATTTTTGGGTAAGTGTTGTAGAGTGTTGATCAATTCTAATGTTGGAAAATATTGTATTGAGCCTAACCGTTAGTCATTATGGATCTCAGGTATTCTAGATATAGTGCGAGTGTCGCAAATCGTAGCAGGTGTGTAATCTCATACCCCTTTCCTAAATGATTGCTCGTGGTGTTGTGCGAATCGGCCAAAAGCCAAAAAGTTAAAAAACTGGTATCTATGACCTCAAGAGAGTGCGAACGTTCGTAGTGGTAATTCGAGAAACCAATCGTGACGTTAAGTCGATAAGAGTGTCACGAACACTCTCGCGATACCGAGGTTGTAACGAGCCTAATCGGGTCGAAATGGGCCAAATGGGTCTAATGGGCTCTCCGGCCCATTTGGGCCAATTTTGGGGAACTAGAAAAAGATAGATCCGAATGAGAAATCTGCATATCCGGAACCGAAACCCTGCATTTTGGGCTACACGAGCGTATGGGCCCGTTGGGCCTAAAATGGATTTTAGGCCCAATAGCTCCGTGAGACCCAGAAAGGGTCTCGTGTCGCTCGAGGCGATAGTAGGCCTTTGGAAAGGCCGTTAATGCAAAATTACCGAAATACCCCTGGAGGGTAAATTATCGAAATACCCCTGGAAGGTATATTACTGAAATACCCGTAGAGGGTAAATTACTGAAACGCCCTCGTTGGGAAAAATGACTGTTATACCCTTAGGGGTAGATATGGTATGTTTGTGTATATTTTGATTAATTTGCCATGATGATACATTATTGCATACAGGAAATTATTATGCCATGACATGATGCATGGGGTTGGGTTATATTAATGGAGGAAGTGTATTGTTACTGGTGGCTTTGCCACACATACTATTACTGGCAGCTCCGCTGTAATACTGTTACTGGTGGCTCTGCCACATATACTGATACTGGCATCTTTGCTACGTTTGTACTGGCAGCTCGACTGCATTTTTGGAGTGTAGCAGATGGATGGGTCGTTTAGAAATCCCCACATGGAGTGTAGGGCTGGTACTGGTGGAGTGCAGCGGATAGACTATTAGGTCGGGGGTTGCACATTCTGTTTGCATTACCATGATTTTAGGGTCATGGGGCCAGATTGATACTGTATAGGGCTAAGGGCCATATTATTACTGCATAGGGCTTCGGCCCAATTTGATTTCGTATGGGCTCGGGCCCAGTTAATAACCGATTGGGGGATTACACACTGAGTTCTCGTAACTCACCCCGTTGTTTCAACCTTGCAGGTGATCCCCAGCGTTAGTAGATTTGGAGCTGTGGAGGACTCTGTGGTGGCCATACACCAGGAATTATTCTCGTAAACTTAGTAAATTTACGTTCTGCTTTATTTTAGTTTAATTATTGATTTGGGTTAATATTTTTGTAATAAGGCCATTGGTATAATTTCTTTTAAGTTTACCTTAATAACTGCTAGATTTATAAATACGTAGTTTTCTTAAAACAACAATAATTGTTTCAAAAATACCACATCTTTGTAATCTATTGAAATTGACTTCTTCTTTTATAAACATGGTTTTCAATAATGGTAATAACAACATTTTTACGATAACACCATAAAAGCAAATATGAATCACAACAACGACAAAGCTCGAAGTTTTCCAAGAAAGAAAACAGAGTTTTCAACAAGAACGGGTTTTAAACAACTTATCCATGTGACATGTTAGATCCGATCGTAACGTCTAGGCCGGGTTTGGGGTGTTACATTCCCCATAGTACACACAGGAAATTACTTCAAACAGACTTGGCGGTTGAGCTGCAAAATTATTAACACTATTAGCAGTAAACTATTTTAACATAAAGGAAATAGATGATACCTGAGCTGATAATGAAGTGAGGACATCAACTTCATGAACTCCGGCTACACGTCTTCCTGAAGCTGTTCGATTTGTTGGACATTGATAGTTATTAATCGCGATCCTCTCGATGATCTTATAAGCCTTATTATAAGACTTAGACAGAATTGCACCATTCGCAGAAGCATCTACCATCAATCTTGTATGTGCATTGAGACCATTATAGAATGTCTCCAACTAGATACAATGAGGCATCCCATGATGAGGACACTTACGAAGTAACTCCTTGAATTACTCCTAAGCCTTATACAAAGACTCGTCATCCAATTACTGGAAAGTTGTGATCTCGTTGTTTTTACTAGGTGGGAAATACTTAACCAAAAATCTCTCTGCTAATTCTTGCCATGTAGATATGGAACTTGGTGGCAATGAATTGAGCCATGCTCGTGCTCGATCACGCAACGAGTACGAAAACAACTGCAACCTCAATGCTTCTTCGGTCACACCGACTGTCTTGAATGAATCACTCACCTCCATAAACAATCGAAGATGGAGATCTGGATCTTCTGTGGGCATACTACTAAATTGGCCCACCGTTTGGAGCATTTGAAACATCACTGGTTTCAATTCAAATTAGGTTGCCTCAATCTCTAGCCTTATAATTCCTGGATTTAACTCACTGAAAAGTGGCACAGCATATTGTTTGATGCATCGATCCCTATCGTCGATAATGAGGATGGGATTTCGTACACGATCGGCTTTATTACCTTGATCTTGATTCTGATTTCCAAGATCCATCTCGACTTGTCTTTGAGCTATTCGTTCACGTTTCTTTGTCTGAAAGTTCACTCAATCTTAGGGTCTACATGGAGTAAACCGATAATCCAATCTATGCTCATAAACACTTGAAAAGAAAATCACAAAGTTAAAAAGAATAAGTTAGTAACGTTAGAAATAAACCAAATTGGAAGTAAATAAAATTTCACAAAAAAAGAGACTATGGTAACAGTTAACAATCCCTGGCAACGGTGCCAAAAACTTGTAACTCGTAGGTTTGTGCAAGTGTACACAGTCGTTATCAAGTAATAGTAAGTATCGAGTTATCGTCTCCACAGGGATTGTATTTGTGTTAAATCACTTAATTGTAAAATTATATTAACAAGTCGGTAAATAAAAACACAATATGATTGAGAAGTGATGATTAAAATTAAATATATTAAACTAAGTGCAATGATCCCCAATGTAAATTATCCTAAATATGCAAACTATATAAATGAAATAGATTTTAGCAAAATTAAACACAATTTGCAATAATTATAACATAAATAAACTAGGACAATTACTTTAGTTAAACTCAATTTATTATCAACATGCTTAATAACATTCAGAAAAATATTCCATGGCAACTCGATCTTTCATGAGTTTGGAAACCACATTAGGTCTTTTCAGAACCCTTTACTTAGTAAATATGCATTTTATTGATCCTTATTTACTAAAGGTTTGTTAGCATTCGTGCAAGGTAACAGAGACATGTTATGTTTGAAATAGTTTAATCACACAAATCTATCAACTATGCAGATAATAGAGCTTGGTTAGAGTTGTTATGCAACTTGCAATTTAATTGGGTTAGGATATAAATTGAGCATGCACATTTCAATTATGTGTCCACTAGTCGTCGTCTGGTTAGGATCGCTCAGCTAATTCAGGTGTAATTCAATCACGTATGAATGAAATACAGACTTGATTTTAATTGAAAACATGATCGATTGAGGCACAAACATTATAAGCATGAATCAAATAAATATTATTTAATCAAAACAATCATCCTAGCTTAAATAAAATTAAGCAAACATTGTTGTAACAAGAACAAAGAACACATTGCAAACATTTTCATATTAAATCAAAGAAAAGAAAGATTAAACCCAAACCAAAGTGGTTGTCACCGAAGACTCTGACCTTCACTCCTTTGCTTTGCTCCTTTGCTGTTGGCTCTACAAGGTGGCCGACCAAGGGCTCTTTAAGAGGCTTAATTGCTAAAATCTCTATGAAGAGATGATGCTAGGCGTGGGGAATGGAAAATGCTAAAGAGAATTGAGAGAAAAGAGAGAATGATGAGGGATAAGGGATGATTAGGAATGGTGAAATGCAGTCTTATTTATAGGTGAAAGGGGGAGAGTAGTTTGCTAAAAATAGAGAGGTTTAGTCTCTTCAAGCTTCTTCAATGAGTGGTCGGCCATGATTGGTGGATTTTGAGTTGAATTTTGCTTGATTTTTAAGTAATTTAAATGCCATAACAACTCAGGACTGAGACTCGGTCAAATGTAAATCTTCGCGAAATTCTTCAATATTGTAAGGACCTTGTGTAATTAAACCAAAAAGTGGTTTATGTGGACAGCCATGTGTAGCCGAAATTCGGTTGACTTGGTCTTCAATTTGGACGGTTTTTGTAATCCAATAAAGCTATCAAACCTGTCCAAAATAAATCAATAAATTAAAGGACCAAAGAACAAAATTTATCTAATTTAAATAATTAATTAAATCTCAAATTATTAATGAAATATCTTAAAATGAATTATTAAATATAATTTTATATTTTATTATTTAATTTAATCATGCATAACCCATTTTATGTCTTAAAAATATAATATGTTCAAATAAATATAAAATAAGTCATTTTATGCATGAAAACTATATAATAAAGCATAAAATCACATTTTAATAATTTCTATGTCCTAATTTCATATTTTCACATATTTCATTAATTTATTAAACAATTACTTAGTTTTAACAATGAATTTAAGTAAAAAGGTGATAAATTGCATAGGAAAAATCCTATATATTTTTCACTTTATAGTAAGGGATCATCAATGAATGGTTGGTATGGAATGAATGTAGCATGATGTTGAAAATGGCTAGTTTTGGTAATTTGTAAGTGATCATCTTTTGGTCAAATTGGTATGGTATATGTTAGTTGAGAAGTGGTCTTTTTTTATTGGTTGTATATGAGTTTTTGTTATAAGATCATTATGGCAAATATGATAGTGAATTTGTTCAATTTGTAGTTTAAATGATAAATGGATTGGATAGTTGTTTAGGTAAGTTTGATTGTGAATTTGTGGAACCATTTTGGGATATTAGTTGAATGGATAGTTATTAGGTTGTCAAAGCTTGAATTTGTAAGTGTTAAGTGAGTCTTGAATGCTTGTTTATATGTGTATTTGGTTTATACAAATGGTAAAAAATTGGGTGAGAAAAATGGCTTGATGATGGCATATTTTTCATCCACACGGGCAGAGACACGGGCGTATGTCCCAGCCATGTGTGACACATGGTCATGTGTCCCTTGTAGCTTTCAAAGGGTTGCAACACATGCTATTAAATGACCTAGCACATGGCTTAACACATGGGCGTGTGAGGTTATTTCGAAGGGTTTCACAGAATCAAATCAGCAATTCGACATCAAAATTACAGAGTTTTCATACACACACCTTAGACGCGAGAACAAGTACCCAGAATCGTTTGATTCACTCCACCAAGCTATTCAGAAACTTCAATTTCCAAACAAACTTAACTATAAGAGTTTCAATTACACAACATAAACGAAATCAAAGCAGTTCTTTATAAATCCAAAATGCAAGACTTACCGACTTCAAAAACAATCAAACAAAACACTCGAGAACAATCAATTAATAATGACGATGATAAACCCGGAATTAATTTGAGGAATAGAAGAGAAAAAGAAAAAAAAATCGAAATTGAAAAACAAAAGGAAAAGAAAGAAAGCTTTCAGAGAGAGGAAAAGAACGTGCTTTCTTTTTTTTAGAAACTTTGATACGAACTCATCTAAGAAGCCTGTGACGGAAGTAAACTGAGACCCAATCGAACTACCTAATGGACCAATTACGGGTGCCAGTGCTAAACAATTCAAAATGCCACGTCGGCTTTGGTGGCACAAATTTGGAATACAGAAAGAAAAGAGCCCAAGAACATGCTGAACTGTTACAATTTATTTGAAGTTGAATATACTAGCTAGTTCGACTGCTAGTTTATTTAACACTTTATTATGCGTGTTTAATTTATCTTCAGTCATATATTAGTTTGCTGCATTTTCTTATTTCATGTTAATTTACCTAGATAGTACGAGTTTTTAATATGTCCTTTGTCGAAGTTGAACGTTAGTGTGTCTTGTTAACCTTTGTTTTACCTAGTGTTTAAATAAAGTGTTCAAATTTTTGTGCTAATTCTACTGATGTTGGTTTATATGTTTTGTAGGTGTCGCCAAATGTGGAGTACTCTAATGAAGCTTGCGCAAGATTGGTGCATGTTGGATGATCACAAGTTATAGATTGAATAAATAATTCAAAAACCATGAAGACAAGCTATGTGTGGAACGGCCAAGCACAATTGGAACCAAACAAGTGACGGCATGGGCATGAGGGAATAATGTGGAGCATTATAAAATTGAAGCATGAAATGGTGAGTGGAAGCATAAACAATGGTGATGTGCGTTAGTGGGAACAAGAAATAAGAAGTGTGCATTTGTGAAACATTAAATAATAAAGCATGTGTGTGATTGTGGAAATGCATGGGCGGCACAAAAAAAATAAAGCATATTGGATGCATGAAACTAAAAAATGTGCAAGTGTGATGTGGAAATGCATGGACGGCACAAGGCATGTGGCTTTGGAATAAATTAATCAACAAGATGGAACAAGTGGAAGCATGATAGAAAGCACAAATGTTTAATTTATCCATGTGCATGTGTGGTGCTTAGTGGAACATATAAAGTATGGACGACTTACCTTGGGTGGAAACTTGGCTTTACATTAAATAACATCACTTGGAGATAGTGTTGAATAAAATAATCAAGATGGGAGCATGGAGCATGGACTTGGACGGCAACATGGGTATTATGGGTGAATAAACAAGTTGGAAATTTGCAAGTGTGTTGAAATGATGGTGGGATTAGTGGAAGCCTATGAATTAAACATGGACGGCAATGCTATCCTTTTCTATGAGAACTTTAAAAATGTTTCTATAAATAGTTTGTGTCTGGTCAGTTGTAAGGGACGGAGAATTTCATGAATGAATATATATTTTTTTTTGGTGAGTTTAATTCACTCTCCTAATTCTTCAAGGTTCGAATTGACTTATCTAGTTCCTAGTGGCGTCAATCCAACTTTGTTTCGATCTTACCATCCTTTTGGGTGTGGCGTTCAATTTCTATACTGTTGGTTCCTATCTTGCTAGATATTGGGTCTCGGTTTCATTCGAACTCCTTTCATCTATTTGAAGCTTATAAGATTCGGGTCTTTAATATTTATTAAAGGTTCTTTCTTGTTTCAAATTCATATCCATCTCAACCACTTAACTATCTTTATTTTTCAAGCCATTACCATTAAAATATCCCTTTAATCATCTTCAACGAAAAACTACCTAATTTACGATCGGGCAACATCTACGACTCGTTTTCAAACCTGAGACGATTCGTATCAAACTTCCTATATCCAAATTAAAATTAAAATTAAAATAATAAATACTCAAAACTTAAAGGCAACAAAAATAAAACAAATTCCTCAAAACGCACATGGGGACTTGAACCTGAAACCCAAAGGTAAACCAACACACTCACCACCACAAAACTAGTAGGCTCATTCTAACATTAAAACAAGAAAACAAACACAATTGCTCAACTACTCACTGACCCTAAACATATACCTTGAAACTTCTAACCTCAAAATCCGGGGTATTACAAGATAATTAGTAGCAACACACTTCCCTTGGTTGGCCACACTTGGAGCAAAGTTTGAATGTTTCAAACTTTGCTAAATTTTGCCAGATCTTCAAAGACCAAAAAAAAAAAAGTGGAGGGGTTTGAATAAGATTTTAAGAAAACTTGAGGGCTGTTTTGCAATTAATTTAACCAGCTAAATAAGCTGATTGGGTCAGCTTATATGGTCGGTTTTGGGCTGCAAATTTTCTTATTGGATCAGTCTTCAATGCTTAGCACATTGAGTCACTTTCTCCGTCAGGCTTTAATTTAAATTTTAACCCAATTTAACTTGGATAAAAATTAAATATAAAATATATAAAATGATCATCATTTGGACCAACTTTGGCTGGAAAACTATTTAATCTTGCCTTTGATTCACTTGATGTAAAAATTCTCCAACAGTTCAAACCTTTCAAGGTGTCTGTCGAATCAATTTTCACCTTTTGCGCAAAACTGTAAAAAATAAACCAAAATTGTGAAAATTTATTATAAAAATAATTAAAATTTAATATGTTAATAATTTAAGTGCAAATTAATTATGTTATACTTAAAGTGTGAATATTGACAAAATTTAGTACGAAACTGCATAAATTAAAGCTCAAAAGATGCTGAAAAAGTCTATATTTTTGTGTTTCCAAAAATACCACATAAAGGTGAAAGAAAAACAAAAAACCACACGAAATCAAACCTACTTAGATATGTCTGACCCCTAAACTTCCCTCTGTCACACAACACTATAGACAGGGGCAAAGCTAGGGGGGTTGGCATGGGCCTCGCCACCCTAAAAAGTAAAATTGCTATTTAGGCCCTTAAATTTTTTTAAAATTTTTAAATTAGTAAAGTAAAATTACACTTTGGCCCTCCTAAAATTATAAAAAATTCGATTTAATTATTTGCAAATTATAAAGATATAAACTATAAAAAATTAAAATTTCATCCAACCCTCCCTAAAAAATTGTTCTGGCTTCGCCGCTGACTATAAACCCTCGAGTCTCATTATTTCATCTACAACTTCACGCTCATCCCCTCTTACACTAAACATCAACTTTTTTCCGACTTTCCACGCGGTTGCTTCCCTGAGAATCAACCTCTTTATGTTGCTGATGTATGAATCAAAGAGTGAGGTGTTTACTACAGCCTCATCTCTATCTAAATTTCCTTTCCTTATTTGTCTCCTTAACCCCCGATCTCTCTTCTACTTCTCTGTTACATTGAGAAACCTGTCTTGAATATACTAATAAAGAAAGAAAGAAAATAAAAATAAAATTATTTGTAGCTATTGTTTACCTGTTGTTCTTTATGTAATTCAGGTTGCTTGATAGGATAATTGATTAAGAGGTATAAGCAGTGATTTCCAAGTGAAAATTCATTAAGTAAATAATAATTCAATTGCAAATAGTTAAAAGGGTGAAAAGATTATATAGTTTTGAAATGACAAAACTACTAGCTTTAACATTAACTATGTAAATATCGGTTTAATAAAAAAAAAAAACAAAAACTCATATACGCTTATAGACAGCACATTCATTATCAGTACTGGCCATCCCTTGTACCTTTCAGAAATTATAAACAAATACGACTCGAAATTGTTAGTTTTTTTTTTTTTTTAATTTTTCATAAAAGAATGCTGAAAGGTTAACCCAACAACACAAAGTTCATCGAGATTAACATACGAGAGAGTGCACTTGTTTGGGTTGTGTCCGACTGTACGCCCCATAAGCAGCAAATTTTAGAAGAAATGAAATGAAAGAAACCAGATGTTTTATTTTGCTTTGCTCACTCATTACCCCGAAAAAACATTAGACAACCTTAACATCAGTCCTAAATTCATCCTCGGCTACGAAAGAACGCCAGAACCAGTGCTGCTTCCAGACTTTATCAACCATAGAATCAACGGGAACACCTTTTGTCTCAGGCAACAAGAACCAAGTGAACACCCCCATTATGATAATCCAGGTAGCGAAGAAGAAAAATATTCCAGCTTGCATCTTGCATAGCATTGAGAGGAAAGCTTGAGCAATGACGAAAGTGAAGAGCATATTGGTGCTGACTGCAAAGGCAAAACCAACTGATCGGGTCTCCAGAGGGAAAGTCTCGCTAGGAATTAACCAGCCAAGAGGCCCCCATGACCAGGCAAAGCCCATGACAAAGGTACACACCAAGAGCACCACAAAGATTGCCTCCCCTTTGGAAAGATTGGCACCCGTGGCTTTCAATCCTTTGAAAAGGATTATGCCAATAATAACCTGCTTGTAATGTATGCAACACATTAAATACCAACATTAATTAATTTATAGGAAGTGTAACAAAATACAAGATGAAGACCTGACCTGAGAAATGAGCATCTGGACACAAGCTTCAAGTAGCAGAATTCTCCTGCCAGCCTTATCTACTAAATATATTGAAATTATAGTGCTAAACACATTGACAAGGCCAGTAATAACAGATGAAAGCAATGCAGCATCATTCCCAAATCCCACGGTCTGGAATAGAACAGGAGCGTAGAACATTACAGCGTTGATTCCAGTAAATTGCTGGAAAATTTGCAAACAGATGGCAATCACTAGTGGGGGTCGACTAACTGGCTTCATTAGCTTGCGGAAAGGGTCCTTTACTTGCCTTGCCATCTCACAAGCATGTACAATAGAATCAAACTCGTCATCAACATTTTCGACACCACGAATCTTCCGCAGAACCTTCCTTCCTTTCTCAACTTTGTGACGTTCAATAAGACTAGTTGGAGTCTCACAAATGAGTATAGACCCCACACAAAGCATCGAAGCAGGGATACCAGCAATGCCAAGAGAAATTCTCCATCCATGAGGATGGATATTTGCTGTAAAGTAGTTTACCAGATTGGATAACAAAATGCCAATTGTAATGAAGAGCTGGAAACTTATGTTGAGTGCTCCACGAATATTAGTTGGAGCTATCTCCGATAAGAAGAGTGGCACCGCCTGCAATAATAATTATGTAAAGCCATTAATATCATATATATGTGTGTGCGTGTGTGTGTGTGGTGGTTTATTGGTAGAATTAATGTGATACATGCAGAAAAGTGAATCACTAAAACTAATTATATAACTTACTTGATTGGCAAACCCAACACCAAAGCCAAGAAAAATTCTTCCAAAAATTATCATTTCGATGGTGAGACCTCCAGCAGTCAAAACCACGCCTATTAAGAAGAAAATTGAAGCAATTTGCACGGTTGGTTTCCTACCAGCTTTTGAGCACACCTTTGAAGCTACAAAACTAGCTATCAAAGCAGCAATGTACAAGGATGACGTGAACAACTGGAGGGATTGGTTATCGTATTTGCAGTAATTGTTTTCATGAGCATGCTGTTTCTTTTTATACACAACTGGAAAGAATTTTTTTAAGAAATCATCCATGGATGTTACTCCACCTGTCAATCCAAATCAAACCTTTTTCTTCGCATAAGTTTTTACTTTCCTTCTAATAATATAAATATTATAAAGAAAAATAAAAACCTGAAATGCCAACATCATATCCAAACATCAAGCCTCCGAAGGCTGCTATGATCACACAAACTGTGACATACACCGTTATCCTGCCTTCAAATTCTGGATTCTCACCAGAGCCGCTTACTACGACTGCCGGCATTTTACACCAAGGTGATAATGAAAATTATATGTAAATATAGATATAAATACAAATACAAATATAGATATAGATAAGAATGATGGCTCTCTTTTCTTTTTCTATATTTTTTATTTTATTTTTTGCTAATAAGTAATAAAACAAAACTAAAGACCGACACTACTAGTCTTATTTCGTTGTCTTAAATAAAAACTTCTGTCTCGTAGACCTTATTTTAGCATGGTTTATATACAACAGGTGAGACTACGACAGTAATCTAAAATTGGCATTTTCTTCAAACTAACATCAGGAAAAGCTATCCCTAACTGCTTTTTCTAATTTTAACCTTCATTTGACTTTATTCAGATTTGGAACTATAAATACGAAGGCTAAAACCCGACCCCAGACTGATATTCCTGATCCATTATTTTCGATCTTGACAAAGGATTACTTACACTAAACAGTTTTTGATCCACCTCTATAAACATGATTCCGCATCGTTTCATAATTTTACGTAGATTTGGTCATATTTAGAGTTCATACTCCTCCGTGCCTTTTCCTAATTTCATAACTAAAGGTATAATATTTTTCTTCTCACCCAAAATAAAATTTATAAGGACTAATATAGTACACTGTTAGCCTAGGAGAATACTTAGCTCTCGTGCTTTAGTAGCCTCTTTCAGACTAGTCTTCTTCATATTCTCAAAGTCAGATTCTGTGAGCAATTTATTCACAAATTTTTCGGACGGTATTACATTAATTGTTTTTTTCCCGTTTAACCCCTTAACGATCTTCCTCTCCTCTTTTTATTCTTTTTTTCTTCCGTAATTTCATTGTATCTCGATTTGAAATCATAAACACGTTTAACTCCTCTACATTTTGTCCACCCTACTTTACACGAGATACAACAGAATCCAATAAATCTAAGAATTCACTTTGGTCCCTTGAATTGCCATCCATATAACATCGCACTCCTAACCAGATCGTCGGATCTCATAAATGACCAATTATGGTTTTATTTACATTTTAGATATCAAAACATTAAGTTCCAAACTCATTTAAATACATTATTTAATCAAATATGGGTTATAAATGAGCTTACAAAAGCTCTCATGCTAATCCGATGATATATGAAGGACTTAAATGTAAAGCAATCAAAGTAGGGGATGTGCTGTCGCAAAACCAAGGGATGATGTCACGACCTCAATTACAAGAAACTAATTTCGTGACATCATTGAGTGTGTCACGACCCAAACCATAGAATCTAGATATTGTGACTTCAACGGAGGAACGTCATGACCTTAAAGCCAAGGTGATCGCAATATTGCAACCTCAACAGGAGAGAGTCACGACCTCGGAAACAAAAGTTCAATGTCGTGACACTAGTATGGGAGTGTCGCAACTATGAAGACAATTTCCAAAAAAAAAAAAAAATTCCTCCAATCATCCCAAACCTGTCAAACACATACTTAAATAGTCTAAGAGATCCAACACTTGTTATTTCCCAATTTAAACATTAACTCAAATGCCAACTACCTTCTTTGGTATATTTAACATCTTAAAACTTATAATCATATACATAATTACATTAATTCGATTCTCATATATCATACATATACAAAACGAGCATGTACACATTTTGACTCACGGAGTTAGAAATAAACGTACATCAACACAATTAGTCATATTTCAACATAAACCTTTCTACCATATGGACCAAAACATTCAATATGGACTTAAAACCAAATTTTTGACCTTAGGTACATGCCAATTGCCCTGAATCAAAATGAAACTATACAAACTTTGTTGAGTCGAAAGTTTAATTTTGGATGCTATTTCACTTTTTGAAACCTTGAGATCTACCGATACCTGCGTACGGAAATAAACAAATCGTACGTTAAGCAATAGAGCTCAATGATACTTTCATAATTTAAATAAATAATCAATGAAAACAAAATAGCCATACAATCAATATATGATTAGTCTATCAACTAACTCAATTTGCATTTTCATGTCTTACGTCATAACCTATTGCAAAACTTCATTAGACAATGCATTCATAAGTACATACTTCTTTCAATATCATATCTTAGTTTGTTACATGGCATAGCATTTGAAAAGTTCATTTATTTCTCATTTCCATCTTGAATTTTTAGATTCACTTTGTGTCCATATCGGCCTCCAGGGCTCATTTTAACTAATTTGCATGATCTTTCACATGCTATCTTTGTTACTTTAACATTAATATACAAGACCAATCACTTACTAGTAGTATTTCATATCAAATGTCACATAGCATGGTATGCATTTCATAAATCCATATTAATCAAACATGGACTCAAGATGGATACACGGATCATCCAACCATCACACTAATATTAATATACACTATGTGTCTTATCGGTATAAACTAAAGGAATGTGTGCTTCAAACCTAATCGAATCATCCGAAGTATAATTTGCGTTGCATGCCTCATCTGTAACAGCCAGTTTTCAGTGAAATCGGAATAGAGGTTTTAGGACCACAAATTTGACGTCAAAAAATTATTTTAATATTATTTTAATGTCTGCAGCATGATAGTAGCATAGCATGCTTAATTTGATAACAAGGACTAAATTACATAAAGTGCAAAACTTGTGTTCTATTAGTAGAAGGTGTCAATTGTTATGAAATTGGAATGTGAGTGCCTTTAAATGGTAATTAAACCATTGGAAAAGGTAATGGACAAATATAGACATCATTAATGTGATTAGTAAAGGTTATATAAGTAAATTAGAAAATAAAAACTAAAATAAGGAAAACAAAATCAATGTTTTTGTCCATCTTCTTCACTTAGCCGAATTTCAAAGGGGAAAACAACACTAGTTTTAGGGTTTGAGCACTCGACAAGCTTATCCTTGTGCATGGAAGTGATTTTTGGTTTTGTTTTTAATGATTTCTATGTTTTTGGAGTTGTTGTAGCTTAATCTAGCTAGCCCGAAGACTAATTTACAAAACTGTTAAAAGTATAAGGTTTTACCATGAATGTATGTTAGTTGTTTTTGTTTTTTGATGGATGAAAATGAGTGTTTGATGATAGTTGAACAACTTTTGTAAAGGAAATTTTGATGAATTTGTCAATTTTTGATTAAATTGAAAAATAGAAAAATGTTCATGGTGGAAATGTGAAATAAATGAAATGTAGGGCTTGCTAAAGGCTTAGGTGATAGTCAGCTATAGTGGTTTAGTACTAAATTGCTTGAATTTTCATTTTTATGAGTTAGGGACTAAATTGAAATGAATTCAAAACTATAGGGCAAAACTGTAATTTTACCAAGACATGATTTTTGGATTTATTGAATAGAATGGAATTTGACTGAATCAAATTTGATTATATAAATCAAGAAAAGCAACGTACGGATTTAAGTCGGGGAAAAGAAAAAGTATTGGATAAATCGATCGTATTTCTTCGTTCGTGTTTGAGGTAAGTTCGTATATTTAAATAGTGTTAAATTATGTTTGATTTAAATGCTTTTACATTATATTATGGTATTAAAACTCTACGTAAATATCCAACTAAGTTTCGGCAACTTTGGGATCCCGTTTGAACTTTAGGAATATATAGAATACAAATGACATGTCATTAGAGGTTACCATGTTTCGGGTGCTGGTCTTGTACGTCCTACCGGTGGCTGAGTTTTCGATGTGTTGCGGTTACTTTACAGCTTGTGTGAGCAGCACCATATAGCTACGTCCTGACTGACAGCTTGTGTGAGCAAACCTACTTATGGCTCAAGAGAGAGCATTTATATGAGATATGTGATAGTAGTGGTTTCGACCACGTGTTACCACTTAGTGTGCGAGATTCCCGAGTATCCAATATTATTTTAGTGGTTTAACAAGTATAAAAAAGGGAAGGTTCGACCAATGCTTCAGTAAGTGATGCTATGAAAGTATGAAAAGGTATGAGTTGATAATATTTGAAATATGCTTAGCCATATGCTTGAAAGTATGAATGCTTATATGTAATGTGTATAAAAGCTATGATGTTTTGGCATGATTTGCTAAGCTATGTGATTATCTAACTTGAAAGGTTGTTGTTGCTTAGGCTAATGCCAAGTCATGTTGGATTGCCTCAAAATTGTTTTTATGCTTATAAATTGAAATGGTAAGCTTTGTTTATGAATTACGAACTTAGTAAGCATTATTTGATTACTTTGTGTTATTTTCCTTTGTGTTTCTAGATAATCGAAAGCTCATTCACGTTGGAAGTTTGTTGGAGATCCACCACACTATCCATTGGCTAAATTGGTAGATTTTTTATAATTTTGAGTCATGGTTATAATGGCATGTATAGGTGTCTTGTTTGGGTGAATTTAACCATTATGTGTGGCTTGTATCTATATATATGACATATTGGTTTATGAGCTAGTAGTTATGATATTATGAATCTATGGTATTTTGTGTGGTTGTTATTTTGATGAGTTGGTGGTTAATATGACAGAACTAAAATGAAGCTTATAATAATCTTTTATGAATTGCTGGTTGGTTTGGGTTGAGATAGTTCATGATGTGGTTAATGACTAGATTTGGTAGCTTGAATGTGCTTGGCTTTGAGACATAATGGTAAGGTGTATGATGTAAGGAAAAATGGCCTAAAATGGTGCTTGTTACGTTTAAATTTGGTATATGAAAATCATGGCAATTGTGGCATTGAGATTGTTTAATTGGTGATGTGAGCACACCCTGGAGTTAACTAAGCTCGGGCATGGAGCTTAACACCATGCGTTCCATGCAACTTTTTGCAAGCTGAATTTTAGTTTAATTATTGTTGGATTTAAATTTAATAAATTTAGTTTAATTAATTCAATTGTCTTAATTTTTTTAGTTGTTTAAATAAATAATTTCGACATTTAATATGTTCCAGCTTAATTAATTTGCTATAGCCATTAATTTGTTTAATTGTGCTTATGGGAGAATTAATTATTTGAACCAGCTGTTACATGGAGCTACAAGAAGTTTAATGGACTGGCATTAAAGAAAGAGATGACTTTAGCTATTATGAAGATGAATTGAAGGCCAATAGCTGAATTAATGGACAAAGAGTTACAAGGAGTTACTTTCACAAGCCAATAAGTTTCCAAACATTTTCTTCGTAATGGTATCTGTTCATTTACACCTTTGGTTGGTTAAATTCAGCATTTACACAAGGAGGACTGTTCGTGTGCCAAAAGATACTTATTTCAGGCTGGTGACCATTCGACTATCCAAAGGGGAATTAAAAGGGCTGTTATGATCTTTTAGTTGATCAAGCATTAAAACTAAATTTATCCAGCTCTTTAGGGCTCATTATTAGCTCATTTGGAAGATTAAACAAGCTGTCATAGCTGTTATATATGTTAAAGTTCATCAAAGGTCACATAGTTTTAAATAGCTAAATTAAACTCAATTGAATGTGCGTGTCTATTCGGCTAGGGCTTGTCTCATGCCTATAAATATCTTGTTCCCAGCTTGATGTAAGGACTTTTTGCCAAATTTTATAAACAAGTGTTCTTTTGTAAGGGTTCTTCCTCTCTATTTCGTTTGAGTCTCGATTTAAATTATCTGGCTTGCTAGTGGCATCAATCCGACTATTTTCTAAACTTATCACCATCCTTGGTGTGGCGTTCATCCATCTCAATATACCTTCGGTTCCTACCTCTTTAGGTAACGGGTCAAGGTCCATCTACCTTCATCATCTTTCAGCTTAAGCGATATAAGTCCCGGGGCAATACTCTTTATAGTATTGAATCGTTCTTGAAGCTTGAGTTCTATTTTTCCATTCCATCCAATCTATCAACTATCCTTTAATTCTTTTGTTAGCCGAACCTATCCATAAAAACTTAACCAACTTTCTGAACCCATATTTCATTATTATTTCCCATACTTAGCTGATTCAAACATTTTGAAAAATTTGGAACGATATTTCTCGTTGACAATCGGACATTTAAGATTGACTCGACTCTCAACACTGAGCCGAATCGCATCATTTGGTATCAGAGCTACTAAAACAAGAAGTATCGATGTTCGTATTTATCCTAAAGTAGGTTCGTGAAAAAAAAGTTTTGAACAAAAAAAATTGGAAGGGTAAAATAAGAAAGTATTGAAGTTTTTGTTCAATCATTCTCTTGGATTCTCGATCAAGAAAAGGTCTTTTCAACTTTCATCTACCACCCTAAACGCCACATTAAAATTGAAATTCATTTTCTTTCAGCCCACTTTCACCTTATACATTGTAACCCTTGTAACCACTTTGAAACCAACCCCCTAGACAGCAAATAAGTCATAAAGAGACGAATTACGAAATCACTAGAGAAAGAAGTGAGTGGTAAAAGGTAAGAGTGTGTGAGTGCATCAAAGAGTAAAAAAAGCCTAAAAACTAGTCTAAACCCGAGCGAGAGTGATAAGTCATTTATTTCCTTTCCGAGTGATTAGTGAATTTTTTGTGGTAAGGTTTTCAAATTTCTATGTCAAGAAGCCCGGAGCGGAATATGGCGGACAGACTCGAGAGGCAACTTGTTTGGAATGTATCGGACTTGAATCTTCAAGCCTTATTGTGCGAGGTTGAACATTTATTCGACCGGAAACTTGAACCAATTCAAGAGAGGCTCGACCATGTCGAAGGAAGAGCCCAACGAGAAAGGACTCCCCTAAGTCCACTGAGAAATCGAGGCCGATGACGAGTCCAAGATGATGAGTTATCCGAACCTAGTGAGGCTGAAAGTGATCAAGGTTCAAACATAAGTGACCGGCGGAGAGGCCAACGTCACCAAGACCAAAGAGAATGAGGGAGACACGACGATGATCTTAAAAGCATCAAATTGACGATTCCTCTTTTCCAAGGCCGTTCGGACCCGGAGGCACATCTCGAGTGGGAAAAAAGATAGAACTCGTGTTCGAGTGCCACAACTACTCCGAAGCCAAGAAAGTAAAGTTGGCTACAATCAAGTTCTCCGACTATTCTATGATATGGTGGGACCAACTTACCATGAGTTGGAGGCAAAATGGTGAACGTCCCATCAGCACTTGGGTTGAAATGAAGTCAGGTATGCAGCTTGGTCATTGATGGTGGGAGCTGTACAAATGTTGCAAGTACACTCATAGTGGAAAAACTTGCTTTGTTGACTACCAAACACCTGAGTCCATACAAGCTGCAATGGTCCAACGAAGGTGTCGAGTTCAAGGTGACTAAGCAAGCCCTTGTTGCATTTTTGATTGGAAAGTACCATGATGAAGTTCTATGCGACGTGGTACCTATGCACGCGGGGCATTTATTATTAGGACAACCATGGTAGTTTGATCGAAGGCTCAAACATGATGGATTTGCAAACCAATACACCTTCAAGCACCATGGTAGAAATGTTACTTTGGCGCCTTTATTGCCAAAACAGGTGTTAGAGGACCAGCAAAGATTGAAATGATCCATGGAACAATTGAGAGAAAAAGTAGAAAATAAAAATAAGAAAGAAAGAAAAGAAGAAAAATTAAGAGAAAAGAAAACAAATTGTGAGGAAAACATGAGTGTAGAAAAAGAAAAAGAAAATAAAAGAGAAACGAATGAGAAAAAGAAAGGTGTTTTGACTAATCAACATGTTCGATGTCTTTGTGTTTTTCCATCATTCCAGGTTAATCCAAGTAAAGAGCTTTGACTTCACTACTTTTCCGAGGAGAGAAGGTTTACGTTGGTTGAAAAAGGTAACACTCCCAACGATCCTAGTACGTCTATGCCGAAAGGTAAGCAATGTATGATTTCCAAAGATTTTAAGACATCTCAGCTTCATTTGATTGATGGTGAAAGTTTCGTTGATGATTTGGTCTTTGAAAGGGAACTGTACTTTGACATGGTTAATTATCATTCTTTAATTGTTGATAATATATTTGTTTTGAATGATGGCAAGGAGATATTTATTCGGTATATGCAAGGTTTGAATATGCAAAATAAAGAATCATATAATCCTATCCATTTGCTTGAACATGGTGAACAGGTGCAATCCTTGAACTGTTTTGCGAAATTCAACGACTTAAACAAGGATGTATGGTTGAGAATTAAGACATATGAACTTTTGAAACATACATGTCTAAACTTCCTTTGATTCATTTGTTTGATGAAACTTTGTTTGGTGATGGTGTATCAAATCAGCTTGGTTGTATAAATTATGCATGTTTGAGTCAATTTGATCGAGTAAGATGTGGAGTAAGTGCTTGTTTGAATGAATTCTTCATGCATTCTAAATTGGTTCTTATGCATATTTTATCGCCGAGTATGGAGATCTATTTTGAAAAGGAAAATCCTATCTATTATCTTGCGTTCGATAATCAAACAATCGTTCGAGTATGTATTGAAAAATTCAAAAGGGATTTTTATACTTTTCACTCAACATGTTTTTAACCCTTTTCTTAATGGGGATGATATTATTTTCGTGTGTCAAGTTGCAAATTCTCTTCAGGTTTTTTTGAGACTATTACTCCCATTTGTTCTTGACGAGCCGAGTAAGAATATATGCTTTGTAGTGAAGAAACGACTCAACTTGAGGACAAGTCATTTTGAAGAGGGGGAATGATGTTAGCACACCCCAGAGTTCACCAAGCTCGTGCATGGAGCTCAACACCAGACGTTCCATACAACTTTTTGCAAGCTAAATTTTAGTTTAATTATTGCTAGATTGAACTTTTAATATATTTAGTTTAATTAATTCAGTTGTTTTAATTTTCTGTAGTTGTTTAAATAATTTCGGCATTTAATATGTTCCAGCTTAATTAATTTGCTATAGCCATTAATTTGTTTAATTGTGCTTATAAGAGAATTAATTATTTGAACCAGCTGTTACATGGAGTTACAAGAAGTTTAATGGACTGGCATTAAAGAAAGAGATGATTTTAGCTGTTATGAAGATGAATTGAAGGCAAGCAGCTGAATTTAATGGACAAAGAGTTACAATGAGTTACTTTCACAAGCCAATAAGTTTCCAAACGTTTTCTTCATAATGGTGGTTGTTCATTTACACCTTTGGTTGGTTAAATTCAACATTTACACAAGGATGACTGTTCGTGTGCCAAAAGATACTCATTTTAGGTTGGTGACCATTCAGTTATCCAAAGGGGAATTAAAAGGGCTTTTATGATCTTTTTGTTGATCAAGCATAAAAACTAAATTTATCCAGCTCTTTAGGGCTCATTATTAGCTCATTTGGAAGATTAAACAAGTTGCCATTGTAACGCCCCAAGTTTCGGCCTAGTAGTATTGGGCCTATTGGGCTTTGGGCTTTGGGCTTTGTGCTTTGGGTCTCAGAAAATTTTTAAGTGAGCGAGAAAATGACAATTGGCATGTGGGCTTTGAGGGTTAATGAATTTGGAGTGTCTAGAGGTGTTGGAGATGTCCTGGGATCAAGTAAGGGTACAGGAAAAATTTTGGGTTAAGCCCCAAGGGAACTGTGACTTCAGTTAGTGGGCCTTTTAAGTAAATGAAGAAAAAAAAATGACACAGAAGAGCTTGTGGTGTTGTGGCAAAGTGGCACCACTTAGGGAGCAGGGAGGTGGCGTCATTAGCAGGCAAGGGTGTCCAAGGTTCGAGTAGTGGCATGGTATTTTATTGGAGTGTTTATTTTGCAGATTGGATGGCCAGAGTTTGTGTTGGATTTGAACTCTTGCATTGGAGAGTTTGAATTGGTCTTGTGAGATGATTATGGACGAAATATACAATGAGATTGAGGAGTTATCATGGAGAAAAGTTAGAAGCTAAGAATTGTGAAGAGTTGGTGCCAAATGGGACTTTGGTGGAAGGTAGTTTCAGCTTTTGGCTATAAAAGGGGGGTGCCAAATTCCTTGAAAGGTTCCTTGTGTTTTCCATTACTTTTCTTTTCTCCCCCTCATTTTGTTTCTTCCATTGCAGAATTCTTCCATTATCGAAAAACCACCATTCCTTTTTGCCGAAATCCCTATTGGTGTTGCGTTCTTCTTCTTTCTCTGAAAGCTGAATATTTCCTTATAATCGAATAGCCCTATCTTTTTGTTGATTCCTTGTTGTTTTTCCTCCATCCCAAATCAGTTGTTGTTATCTACTCTAAATCAAGTTTTAAAAGCTGGATCTCGTTCAGTAGCTATCTAGGCCGTAGGATCAAAGGTTGGATTCTGTAAGTACTTAGTCAACCTCCTTTAGTGTGTTTTGGTAAAAGCTGGAGGGCTATCTAACTCTTTCTTGTCGTTAACCTTGTATTAACAAGGGTAGGGTTCAAAGATCGCAAGCGTGGTAAGGATCGCTAGCAAGTGGTAAGTGTATTCGTCTCAATTGTGGATTAGTAAGTGGTCGAATGTAAGTGTGGCTTATAGAGGTGACTTATGTGGAATATGATTCACTTGATTTTGGTAGTATATGTGTGGGTACAGATCTGGGGGATATTCGTGAATAGTAGCTAAGGAAGGGCTACTAGAACTGGTGGCACACGATAAGGTTATGGTAAGGCTTCGGTTTTTGGGTAAATATTGTGGTTAAGTGTGTGATTGATTGGAGATTGGTATTGGTTGTAGGTTCAAGGTTGGGGATAGTGTAGCACGTTGCATTAACCAGGTGTGTACATACACTTCACACACGACAAATCAGCAAAAGCTGAAATCCTGAAAAATCGGAATGCCGAAAAGCCAAAAAGTCAAAAGGTTGGCACCGGCAACCACACGAGCGTGCGAACATTTGTGTGGAAACACCAATATGATTACCGGGGCCAAGAGAGCAATCTCATGGTCTCGGGCCACTGTTTGGCCAATCGGGCCAAAAGGGGCTAAATGGGCCTGCCGAGCTCGTAGGCCCAAATCGGCAAGAGTTGATATGTGAAATTGAATGATGGATTGATATAGATGGTTGTATGATTTGATTATGATCGGGCCTAATGGGCTACATAAACATGATTGGGCTTAATGGGCTATATGGACATGGTTGGGCTTAGTGGGCCTTATGGGATTTTAGAAATGCATGCTAGGGTTTTAATGGACTCTAGGCCTAATTCTGATAAATTCTTAAATAGCCTAAAACTCAATTTAAGAATCAAACATGTTTGTGGATAAGTCGCTAGGTTAGAGTGTGGCAATGGACATATGCATGTCTAAGATTGGATCTAGGGAAAGCTTGGTACTTAAGCGGTCCTAGTGGCCCACCTCCTCTTCTTTGGGATCCTACTTGGTGCATAGTGTCTGTTCACTTTAGCCGCAAGGACTTGTTGATGGGCCAAAGTTCATAACTAAAACCCTAGATAAAAGAAATTATGAAAATACCCCTCTAGGGTAGATTGTGAAAATACCTCTATAGGGTAGATTTACAAAAATACCCCTAGGTAGTGAAATGACTAAAATACCCCTAGGTGCTTAATGTGTGAAAATGTGTATGTTGCATTCATGAGATATATGTTGCACTTTGGTGGGTTTGATGATACGGAGGAAGATATGTGAGGATTGCATAGTCGCTTGACGACCGTGGATCCACCGGTGGCTTTAAGCCCATTATATGCTTAGCAGCCTTGCTGCAACGTTTGAGTAGTGCTACTGTTGGTGCTACCTTTGGAGTGTAGGGATGGGTGGGTTGATATTTGTATCCCCACATGAGTGTAGGGTTGGAAGGGAAATGGAGTGCAGGGTTGGATTTGGGATGGGAGCATTGCATTCATGTGATATTGGTGTGAGCTAAGGCCCAAGACCACCGATTTTGATAGGGCTTAGGCCCAATGTGATAATTGCATGTTGATTGGATTACCAAGGGTCGTACACACTGAGTTTCAAAACTCACACCCTTTTATTAAACGTTTCAGGTGACCCTCAGTAGATGACTCGACATGGGAGAGGACTCGGAGATGGCCACACTACAAGATACTTAGAAGTTTTTGTTTATTTGTTTCGAATGACTTTATTTTATTTACATTGGGATGTAATAAGGCCTAGTATCTCCAACTTGACTTTACCTTTGGGTTATTATTGTTTCAACTGCTTAATTATTAAACTTAAATAAATTTCTAAAGTTTAACATGGTTTTCGAAATAACTATAAATATGGATTTCATCAAAATAACTAAAACATTGGCTTTCATCATAACTTAACAAGTTGCATAGATTTTGGGTTCCTAAGCCTTAAACTTAAGTTTTAACTAAGCGAAGTCGTTTTGAATTATCCCTTTGATATGACATCACCGGATTCGGCCATAACGTCTGGGCCGGGTCTGGGGGTGTTACAGCCATGGCCGTTATATATGTTAAAGTTCATCAAAGGTCACATAGTTTTAATTAGCTGAATTAAACTCAATCGAATGTTTGTGTCTATTCAGCTGGGGCTTGTCTCATGCCTATAAATACCTTGTTTCCAGCTTGATGCAGGGACCTTTTGCCAAATTTTATAAACAAGTGTTCTTTTGTTAGGGTTCTTCCTCTCTATTTCGTTTGAGTCTCAATTTGACTTATCTAGCTTGCTAGTGGCACCAATCCGACTATTTTCTGAACTTATCACCATCCGTGGTGTGGTGTTCATCCATCTCAATATACCTTCAGTTCCTACCTCTTTAGGTAACGGGTCAAGGTCCATCTACCTTCATCATCTTTCACCTTAAGTAATGTAAGTCCTAGGGCAATACTCTTTATAGTATTGAATCGTTCTTGAAGCTTGAGTTCTTTTTTTCCATTCCACCCAATCTATCAACTATCCTAGAATTCTTTTGTTAACTGAACCTATCCATAAACACTTAACCAACTTTCTGAACCCATATTTCATTATTATTTCCCATACTTAGCTAATTCAAACATTATGAAAAATTTGGAACGATATTTCTCGTTGACGGTCAGGCATTTAAGATGGACTCGACTCTCAACACCGAGCTGGATCACATCAATTAGTAGCTTAAATGATGAATTAAGTGGATAGTTGTTTAGGTAAGTTTGATTGTGAAATTTAAGGTGCCATTTTGGAATATTGATTGTATGGATAATTTCTAGGCTGTTTAAGCTTGATTTTACATATGTTAATTGAGTTTTGAATGCTTAATTATAGGCGTATTTGGCTAGTGCAAGTGGTAGGAAATCGGGTGAGAAAAATAGCTTAAAAATGACCTATTTTTTGTCCACACAGGCAGAGACACGAGTGTGTGTCTCAGCCGTCTGTGACACATGGCTAGGCGATACTGCCGTGTGTCCCCTGTAGCTTTCAAAAGCTTACAAGTCAGGCTATTACACGGCCTAGCACACAGGCGTGTGGCTTGGCCATGTTACCCAAGTCAGTGAGTTACACGGGTAAGGACACGAGCTGGGACACGGTCGTGTGTCCCTAGTTTGATTGCCTACATGGTCGTGTGACCCCTACAGTTTCAAAAATTTTGCCTTTTTTAAGAAATTTCATATGTTTTTGATTTAGTCCCGATTTATTTCTAATGTCTTTTAGGGCCTCAAGGGCTCGTAGAGTGAAATTTAACTTATATGATGCTATATTTCGATAATACTCCATAGCCCTAATCCGACAATGGATACGGGCTAGGGGTGTTACATTTATTGGTATCAGAGCTACGGTTTAACCAATTCTTGGACTAAACGTAGCGAATGTGAGTCTAGATATACATGCCATTATATAACCTGTGATAGTGTGATAACTCCTGACATGTTCTAAATTATATTTTCATATAGTAATGAATTCCAATCAAGCCGACTCTAATGAAGTAGAAAGCAATGCGCAAGCCTCCATACACGAAACATCATCATCTGGTTTAAAGCCCGTATCTAAGGGCCAGGGAGGAGAGGCTAAGGAAGCCTTCTTCTAAATGATGAATGAGTGGTTCACTGAGTTTGTTAGAATGAATCCAGCTACTCAACGACCTCCACCCCCACCTGTTCCCCAACTAGTCCCCGTTATTTCTCAAGGTCTAGAACCTTTACGCGTGAATAATCTGCCTGTTGATAAAATCCGCAAATATGGGGCTGAAGAATTCAGAGCTACTATTGATGATGATCTTGAGAGAGTTGAGTTCTGGTTAGAGAATATGATTCAAGTTATTGATGAGTTATCTTGTTCACCGACCGAATGTGTTAACTGCTCCATATCTCTATTGAAAGATTCAACCTATCAATGATGAGATATTCTAGCTTCTGTTGTGCCGAGAGAGCAGGTGGACTGGGAATTTTTCCAAACCAAATTTAGAAAGAAATACATAGGCCAAAGGTTTCTTGATCAGAAGCGCAAAGAATTTCTTGAGCTTAAACAGGTCATAAGACAGTATCTGAATATGAAAGAGAATTCGTCAGATTGAGCAAGTATTCTTGAGAATGCATTCCAACTGAAGTTGCTTTGTGTAAACGGTTTGAAGACAGGTTGAATGAAGATATAAAGTTCTAGTCGGGATTTTCGAGTTGAAAGAACTCATTATTTTGGTTCATAGAGCACATAAAGCTGAGAAGCTTAGTCAAGAGAAAAGAAAAGCTGATTTTGAAACTAGAGATTGAAGAAAGAGATCAACTGGGAAATCGTATCATTCATTGTCAAAAAGATCAAAAAATTACCATAATTGTTTGACCACTTCAGTGGGATATCCTACCAGAGATTGTTGTAAGGAACACACAAGTTCTAAAGCTTAAGCTACATCAATAGCAAGCGTTGGCAGTGTGAAAGCCCACAAACCTAATTGTTAGTGATGTGGATAACGACACTTTGGTGAGTGCCGGATGAAAGACGAAGCCTGTTTCAGATGTGGTTTGCAGGAGCATTTTATTCGGGATTTTTCTGAGTTACCTAAAAAAGACAATATTCAAACTGTTCGACCGAGCATTACAGCTGCGAGAGGGAGACCGTCGAGGAACCCTAGAAATGTTGATAATAGTTGTAGTACGACTAAGGACTTTGCTGTGAGGTCAGAGGCATGAGCACCATCTACAGTTTATGCAATCCGTGTGGTCGAGGAAGCTTCTTCTCTAGATGTTATTACTGGTACTTTTTCTATCTTGACACTAAAGTTGTTACTTTGATTGATCCTGGATCAACTCATTCGTATGTTTGCATTAATCTAGTGTCAAGTAAGAATTTACCTGTTGAGTCCACTGAATTTGTGGTTAAAGTATCAAACCCCCTAGGTCAGTATGTGTTAGTTGATAAAGTTTGAAAGAACTGTCTTTTGATGACTCAGGGTTATAAATTTTTGGCCAATTTGATGCTTTTTCCATTTGATGAGCTTGATGTGATTTTCGGTATGGATTGGTTGACTCTACATGACGCTATAGTGAATTGTAGAGAAAAGCTTATTGTACTAAAATGTCATAATGGTGAGACATTTCGGATTAAATTAGACGAGTTGAGCGAGTTGCCTATTGTTATTTCAACTATATCAGCGTAGAAATACGTGAGAAATGGTTGCGATGCGTACTTTCATATGTTTTGGATTCTAAAGTGTCCGAGTCAAAACTTGAATCAGTACCTGTGGTTTGTGAATATCCCAATGTATTCCCAGAAGAGTTACCTGGATTACCACCGATTAGAAAGGTTGAATTTGCCATTGAGTTAATACCGGGAACATCACCAATATTGATAGCTCCGTATAGAATGGCTCCTACAGAGTTGAAAGACTTGAAAGCTTAGTTGCAAGAGTTAACAGATAGAGGTTTTGCTTGACCTAGCTTCTCGCCTTGGGGTGCACCGGTTCTGTTCGTTATGAAAAAGGACAGGTCGATGAGATTATGTATTTACTACCATCAGCTTAACAAGGTTACAATCAAGAACAAATGTCCACTACCTCGAATTGATGATTTATTTGATTAGTTGAAAGGTGCAATGGTATTTTCGAAGATTGATCTGTGTTTTGGTTATTATCAGTTGTGGGGTAAAGATTCAGATGTGTCAAAAATTGCATTCAGGACTAGGTATGAAAATTATAAATTTCTTGTGATGCCATTTGGTTTAACTAACGCACCATCAGTATTTATGGATTTGATGAACAGATTTTTTAGATCGTATCTAGACCAATTTGTTGTGGTCTTTATAGATGATATTCTGATTTATTCTCGAGATGAGTCTGAACATGTCGAGCATTTGAGAATTGTATTGTAGATCGTATGTGAGAAGCGTTTGTTTGCCAAATTTAGTAAATATCAATTCTAGCTACGAGAAGTTGGTTATCTAGGACATATAGTGTCGGCCGAAGGCATCATTGTTGGTCTGAGTAAAATTTTAGTAGTTGTTGATTAGAAACCACCGAGAAACGTATCCGAAGTTAGAAGTTTTTCTGGGATTAGCTAGTTATTATAGAAGATTCATCAAAGAATTCTTAATGATAGCTACTCCGATGACACGACTGTTACAGAAAGATGTGAAGCTTGAGTGGTCCGAGAAATGTCAGCAAAGTTTCAATCAGTTGAAAGCACTGTTGACCGAGGCACCAGTTTTAGTTCAACCTGAATCGGGTAAAAGTTTTGTAATTTTTAGCGATGCATCTTTGAATGGTTTAGGTTGTGTTTTGATGCAGGAAAGTATAGTTATAGCTTATGCTTCCAGATAGTTAAAGCCGCATGAAAATAATTACCCGACACATGATTTAGAGTTAGCAACAATTGTGTTTGTGTTGAATATTTGGCGACACCATTTATATGGCAAAAAATGTCACAATTTTACCAATTATAAGAGTTTGAACTATTTAATGTCGGAGAAAGATTTGAACCTGAGACAGCGTAGATGGTTGGAGTTGTTGAAAGATTATGATTTGATTATTGATTTTCAATTGGGAAAAGTAAATGCAGTGGCTAATGCTCTGAGTAGAAAATATATGTTTTCTTTACGAGCGTTGAATACGTGGTTGTCATTGTCTGTTGATGGTTCAATTTTAGCTAAGTTAAAAGCTAAATCATTGTTCTTACAACAAATTTGTGAGGCTCAAAAAGTCGATGATGCGTTGATAGCTAAATGGAAATTATGTGAGTCGACTCCTGATCCATATTTTTAGATTGGGTCCGATTATTGCTTACTTTTTAGAGGCAGAGTTTGTGCACAAAGGGACGTAGAGTTAATTAGGAAAATTTTACATAAAGCTCATTGTGGTAGTTTGTCCATTCACCCTGGTAGCACTAAAATGTAAAATGATCTGAAATAGATGTACTGGTGGCCAAGTATAAAGTGAGAGATATCAGATTTTGTATTGGGATGTTTAGTATGCCAGCAAGTAAAAGCTGAACATCAGGTACCTTCTGGTTTGTTGCAGCCAGTGATGATACCAGAATGGAAATGGGAGCGAGTTACTATGGACTTTGTATCGGGTTTACCCCTATCTCCGAGAAAGAAAGATGCTCTTTGGGTAGTTGTTGATCGTCTAACGAAGTCAGTGCATTTTATTCCGGTGCGCACAGATTACTCCCTTGAGAGACTAGCTGAGTTATACATCTATGAGATTATTAGATTGCACGAGGTGCCAGTTTCTATTATTTCAGATAGAGATCCATGGTTTACATCGATATTCTGGAGCAAGTTATAGGAAGCTTTAGGTACACGGTTACATTTTAATACTGTATTTCATCCCCTAATAGATGGTCAGTCCTAGCGAATAATTCAGATACTCGAAGATATGCTTCATTGTTGTGTATTAGAGTTCAAAGGTAATTAGGAAAAATATTTACCATTGGTTGAGTTCGCGTACAATAATAGTTATCAGAAAAGTACACAGATTGCACTGTAAAAAGCTTTGTATGGTTGCAAATGCCAAACTCCTTTGTACTGGACCAAGCTCACTGAGAAAAAAGATTCACGGGGTTGATTAGATTCGAAAGATCGAAGAAAAAGTGAAAGTAATCTGTGACAGTTTGAAAGTAGCTTCAGATCGGCAAAAATCGTATGCAGATTTGAAACGTAAAGACATTGAATTTCAAGTCGGTGACAGAGTATTTCTGAAAGTATCGCCTTGGAAGAGAATTCTTCGTTTTGGTCGCAAAGGGAAGCTTAGCTTGCGTTTTATCGGGCCTTTTGAGATTATTAAAAGAATAGGGCCAGTGGCATATCGGCTAGCTTTACTGTCAGAGTTAGAAAATATTCATAATGTGTTTCATGCATCCATGTTACGACAGTATTGATCAGACCCTTCACATATCATTTCTTCGGCAGATATTGAGATTCAACCCGTCATGTCGTATAACGAAGAACCGATCATAATTTTTGCATCAGAGATTAAAGAGTTAAAAAACAAAAGCATAACTTTAGTAAAGATTCTTTGGCAACGTCACGGGGTAGAGGAAGCCACTTGGGAGCCCGAGGAAGCTTGATAAGACAATATCCGAATCTATTTTCTAGTAAGATTGTTGGCGACGAAAATTTCTTAGGGGGAGTTATAATGGCCCGTTTTTAGTGAAATCGAAATAGTAGTTTCGGGACCACAAATTTGACGTCAAAAATATTATTTTAATATTATTTTAATGTTTGTAGCGTGATAGTAGCATCGTATAAAAATTTTGTGAAGAAATTTATCGTTTGCATGCTTAATTTGATAAAAAAGACTAAATTGCATGAAGTGGAAAACTTGTGTTCTATTAGTTAAAGGTGTGAATTGTTATGAAATTGGAATGTGAGTGCCTTTAAATGGTAATTAAACCATTAATAAAGGTAATAGACAAATATGGACATCATTAATATGATTAGTAAATGTTATATAAGTAAATTAGTAAATAAAAACTAAAATAAGTACAACAAAATCAATGTTTTGTCCATCTTCTTCACCTAGCCGAATTTCAAAGGGGAAAACAACACTATTTTTAGGGTTTGTGTAATAACCCATTTTTTATTATTATTTTATTTTTAGTGGTTTCGAGACCACAAATTTGAAGTCAAAATAATTATTTTATTATTATTTTAATGTTTACAACATGATTTAATGATTATGTAAAAATTTTGTTTAGAAATTTTATCATTTGAGTGCTTAATTTGATAAAAAGGACTAAATCGCCTAAAGTGCAAAATTGATGTTCTAATAGCTATACAACTTTAAATTAAAGGTCCTTATGTGGATATTAGCCCATTTATAACATAATGGATGATAGTGGCATGGCATTTGGTGTAATTAATAAATGTTTTAAAGGTTAAATAAGTAAATTAGTTAATAAAGGTTAATTAAAGTAAAACAAATTCATAATTTTTGTCCATCTTCCTGCTAATTGCCAAAAATTGAAGAGAGGAGAATCCATTTTAGGGTTTGAAGTATTCGACACTTTCTGGCTAAATTGTAAGTTCATTTTTGTCCCGTTTTTAATTATTTTTATGTTTTTGAGATCATTGCAACTTGGTCTAACTAGCCCAGGGACTATTTTGCAAAACTGTTAAAGATTTTGAATGTTGCCATTGATGAATAAGCATGAGTTTTGAAGTTTCTTGATAGATTATGAATGCTTGTTGATAGATATACAAGTTTTGTTAAATGATTTTTAGTGAAAATGCAAAATAGGGATTAAATTGTGAGATGTGAAAACTTTGTGGTTAAAATATGAAATAAATGAAAACTTTTGGCTGCTATAAGCATGATAAATATTCGGCTAGGCTTGGGTTGTGATGAAATTGACTGAATTTTGTTTTATGAGCCTAGGGACAAAATTGTAAAAGTTGTGAAATATTAGGGGCAAATGTGTAAAACTGCTTAAAAGTGTATTTTGGACTAAATTGAATAGAGGGAATATTAAATAAGCTAAATTTGATATCATATAGATCAAGAAAAGCGAACTTAGAGTTAGATTGGGGGAAAACAAAGTACTCGACTAATCGACTTATTTTACCATTTTTTACATCCGAGGTAAGTTCGTATGTAATAAGCATTGTTATAATTATGCTTTAAATGCTTTTATATTGCATAAATTGTGTATACGAGACTACAACCATGTTTGTCTACAATTCGGCTGATTACGGGTACTTAGTGTGCAAAATTGAGATAGTTTCGGCTATATATTTGCACTTAGTGTGCTAGATTGAGATAGCTTCGGTTATATATATATTGGCACTTAGTGTGCGAGATTGATATAGCTTCGGCTATTTATTTGGCACTAAGTGTGTGAGTTTTCCGAGTATCCAAAAATACTCCGAATGGTTTAACGGATATGTCAAAGATGTGAATGAGTATGAGTTAAATACTGGAAGGTACATGTATGTACAGGAATCGAGTAATACACTGAAATGATGAAAATTATGGAAATTACATCTAATTTGGTGGATGCAAATGTGGTTGGTTGGTGATTCATTATGAGATATGTTATGTTATGTTTTTGGCTTGATTTGAGTTTATATGATGAGTTGATATAAATGCTATACGAACTTACTAACCTATAAAGCTTACTTTGTGTATTTCTCTGTGTTTTATAGTGATTTCAAAGCTAGCTCAGATTTGGGGATCGTCGGAGACATCGTCACACTATCCAACTATCAATTTGGTACTTTTGAGTTTATGTTTGAGTATATGACATGTATAGGGACTTTGGTTATTTTGTTTAAGTGTTGGTAATGAATTTAGCTATTTGAATTAATTTGTAAATGTCTATGGTTTGGTTTGTATATATATATATAGCCATGTGAGTTGGCTTATAATGGTGAACTTGATAATGTATATAAGTGTGCAAATGGCCTTTGTTTGCGTTTGGTAATTCCTTATAAATGCTAGTTATGATAGTTTTTGATGCTTGTTGAAATGGGTATGGTGAATGTCAAATGGTTGATGAATTGGTAATTAGTATCCTTATGAGTTTAGGCAATTTGATGCATGTTTGAAAATGACTATATTGATGAATGAAAAGGGTAAATTTTGGTATGTACTTGAATTGCATATTGTGGTAATGTGTGTCTTGTAGTTGTTGGAAATAAAATGGTATGATTTATGTTTGGATGAGTTTAGAAGAATGCATATTAATACTATGTTTTGGTGCCTTTTAATTTGATGTAGGTGTGCACAAGATAGGGTGGAAAACGGCTTGGTAAATAGCCTATTTTTTTTATCCACAAGGGCATGTGTCTCAGTCGTGTGTGATACACGATCATGTACATGGCCATGTGTCCCCTAGTGTTGATATTAAAACCAAGTCAGCGTGCTCCACACGGCCTCACACACGGGCGTGTGACTTGGCCGTGTGGCATAAGTCAGTATACCCTACAGGTTTGGCACGGCCTGGCACACGGGCATGTATGGCCATTTTTAGGGCACACAGGTTAGCCGCACGGGTGTGTTTGTTGGCCATGTGACCCAAGTCAGAGAGTTACACAGGGTTAGACACGGGCTGGGACACGATCATGTGCTCCCATTTCGAATGTCTACACGGCCAGTGACACGGGCGTGTCTGTCGGTAGTGTGAGACACATGGCCGGGCCACATGAGCGTGTGTCCCCTATTTTATGCAATAAATTTCTAGGTGTTGAAAAAAATTTCCTAAGTTATCGGTTTAGTCTCGAACCACCCTGAATGTATGTTTTGGTCCTCGTAGGCTTATATTAGGGACAATATGATTGGTTGTGATTGAATTATATTCGAATTGATTAAATTATATCATAAATGTTTGTTTATTGTATGAAAAGTTCAGTAATACTCCATAATCCTATTCCTGCATTGAATACGGGTGAGGGGTGTTACATTTGTTGGTATCAGAGCTACGGTTTAGTCAATTCTAGGACTAACGTATCGTATGTGAGAGTCTAGCTATACGTGCCATATATAATCTGTGAGTGTGATGACTCCTGACAATTTAAACTGTGTTTTCATATAGTAAATGGATCCCAATCGAGCTGCAGCTGACGATGTTGAGAGTAATGCGCCAGCTCCCGCTCAAGGAGCAACGCCTTCTGAATCTAGAAATGTATCAAGTAGTCACGGAGGAGATGCTAAAGAAGCCTTTTTCCAAATAATGAATGAATGGTTCACACAATATGTCTGAACAAATCCGGCTGCTCAACAACCTCCATCCCCACCTAATCCTCAACTGTAGCCCCTTAAGTTGTGGAACTTCAACGATTTAATAAGCTACCAGTTGATAAAATCCGTAAGTATGGGGCCCAAAAGTTCAGAGCTACTGTTGATGACGATCCTGAGAGAGCTAAATTTTGGCTTGAAAACACTATTTGAGTGTTTGATGAACTGTCTTGTACTCCAGTCGATTGTTTAAAATGTGCCATATTGTTATTGAGGGACCCATCGTATCAATGGTGGAATACTCTGGTGTCTGTAGTATCGAGAGAAAGAGTTACCTGGAGTTCTTTCAGACTGAGTTCCGGAAGAAATATTTAAGTTAGAGATTTCTTGATCAAAAGCATAAAGAGTTTTTAGATTTGAAACAAGGCCGCATGATTGTGACAGAGTACGAAAGAGAATTTGTAAGGTTGAGTAAGTATGCTTCCACTGAAGAAATCATGTACAAGCGATTTGTTGACGGGTTGAACGAGGATATTAAACTTCTTGTTAGAATTCTAGAATCGAAAGAATTTGTTGTCTTGGTTGATAGAGCTTGCAAAGACGAGGAGCTTAGTCAAGAAAAAAGAAAAGTAGATTCAAAGGCTAGAGATTCAAGAAATAGACTGATGAATAAGCCATATCAGTGTTTGTCAAAGAAATTCAAAGATTCGTTTACTCATCCAAATGTTTCAATCGGATATTCGAATAGAGATCGTGGAAAACAATTCTCAAGTCCTAAAGCTCAAGTTACATTAGAATCGAGTGTTGGCAGTGTGAAAAATAATAAACTCGAGTGTCAACAGTGTGAAAAATAATAAAGCTCAAGTTACATTAGAATATTTGAACCTTATCCTTGTTATCATAGAGTTAACGACAGGACAGTTAGATAGCCTTTCGACTTTTAGCAAAACATACAAAAGAGGTTAACCAAATACTTACCAAATCCACTTTCGATCCTGCGGCCTAAATTCGGCTTTTGAGATTAGTATGGTGACAGAGACAATTCGGCACCAATAGGGAGAAGAAGAGGAGAAGTGATCGGTTAGAACAAAAGGTGAACAAGAGAAGGAATTTAAGAAGAGAAGGTATGGGGAATTCGGCTAGAGAGAACCAAAATTTCAGCAAAGGAATGATGGATTTTTTTTGACAAATGGAAGAATTCGGCTATGGGGGAGAAAAAGAAATGTAATGGAACCCAGGGAACCTCTCAAAGGAATTCAGCACCTTCTTTTATAGCCAATAGTCAAATCCTACCTTCCCCCACAGTCCAATTCGGCACCAACTCTTCCCACCTCTCATCTCTTAATTTTTCTCCATGATATCTCCCTTATCTCATCCGAAATTCCCTCCTTTATCAGCTCATAAGACCAATTCAAACATTTCAACAAAAGAGTCCAAATTCCACACAACTCTGGCTGTCCACTATGCAAAATAAACACTCCAAAAACCCTTTACCACTACTCGAACCTTGGACCTCTTCACGCCACCTTATAGCTCCCCTAGTGACGCCACCTTGCCACTGGACCACAAGCCCGTTTGTGTCCTATTTTCTCTTACTCTGCTTAAGAGGCCTAAAGCCTGAGACTAGGGTCCACTTAAAGCAAGAAAAATAAATTTTTCCCTATGGCCTCCCCTATCTCTAAGGCTTCAAATAATCCCAATAATACCTTAAAATTAATATTCTAAGTGCTACACATATATACTAACTTCAATGCATAGAAATTAGGGTTTCAAGATTTTTGTGGCGTTACAATCCAATAGGCCCAAATCTACTAGGCCCGAATTCAGGGCGTTACACACATGAAATGTATGCTTCTAAAATGTAGAGTACGGAGGGAATTATTTGGCGGGCTAGTTGAAGATAGGAAAATCAGTATAATAGAGGAAGGAGTGTATTGAATGCAAATTGGAGCCACTGGAATATGATAATGGCTCAACCTTGTGACTGCCTACAGACGTACCAACATCCAGAGTGTAAATACTACAGCTAAATATGTGAAATAGAGGCCGTGTTCACAGGTATATGAGTTAGGTTGTAAAATAGTCACAACAAAGTAGGTGAGTACTCCGAGGATCGTACCCAAGAGAGGTGAGTACTAAATTAAAGTTAACCTAAATAAAAATAGAATTAATTAGTACTTTAAATAAAGTATATTACGAACAAACATAAATAAGAGATTTTTAGGTTTTTATAAATAAAGAAATAAAAATTGCATACAAGAGTGAACTTCATAAAACTAATATTTAAACCCAATCAAATCTAGGCACGGATGATTAGATCACTTCAATGGTCATAACTAATTCCTATTTCAGGTTTCTATTCGATCAACTAGTCGTTATCCCAGTAGGATCTCTTGATCTTCCACTAAATTAACAAGTCGACAATAACTACTTATCTCTCGATCTCATAGTCCAAATTGCGCTAAGGTGTTAACGGATAAGCCATACCAAATTTAGGTTAATTCCCAACTAAATGACTTCCTAGAGTCATCAAGCCTAGGATTTATGTTCTTCCTCTCCCAAAAATCTAATTTGCTAAGAAAACCTTGCATAACAATTACTTAATCACACCTCCACTCATTAACCTCGCATAAGAGGACTAGTTCCTTATGGAATCTATAAACACAATAAACTGGATAAATAAGATATGCATAAAGAATAGATCAATAATAAGGTTTATGAGAATCCTGATCGTATTTGATTGATGAAAGCACAGAAATCCACAATAGTTTGATTGCGTCTACAAATCAAGTTCTCCAAAGAACACAAATGAATATAACTTAAAAAGAAATCTAAACCCTAAATGAAAGAAAATTTGAAAACTATATCACAGGGAAAAAATGAGAATATGAAAATTGTCCTCTAATAAGTGCTAAATGAGCCTATTTATAGGGTTAAGGTTAGCCATCATCCTTAACCCTATGTTTCCTGAAGTTTCAGTGTTAATATTCATTGTGTGAACCAAAATGCCCCTCACTCGTAATTCTTCCCATATAAGGTTGGTGTCGCGACACCCTAGTATCTGTGTCGTGACACCTTAGTGTCTGTGTCATGACATTGAAATCAATATGCATGATTTAGGTTTGTCTTTAGGGTTGTGTCGCGACATCCTATGGCTGTGTTGTAATATCAAAGACAGTCTTGCAATTCTTGCATTCTGCTCCCTATGTTGGAACATAGCGACCAACCTTGTGTTCTTATGTCTTTGAATGGTATCCTGAAAACTCACAAAGTACGTTAGCTCACCTTTAGGCCTCATTTGGCCCCAAAGATCATAAAAAAGATTCATTTAAAGTTTTTATTGTATTCAACGGAAATATGAAAACTTAAATAAAACATAATAAAAATGCTTGTATTCAAGCTCCTTAAGTATGAAAATTAGTTTAATCTGCTACACCGAATTACAACACATCAAACTCATCCACACTTAGGTCTTTGCTTGTCCTCAAGCAAGGTAAGATAAAAAAGGTAAAAGACAACCCTTGAGCAAGCATAGTACAAAGATTTGTTTCAGAGTACATAACTAACGATTTTCATATATACACATAATCCTGGCATGATATATAATTGACTTACTATTTTGAATATCAAACACCTAAGTTCAGTAAATTACGAAGTATACAAACATTAAGGTTTTCAAATATATGAATCATCCATAAATCATATGGGTAATTTGATTATCATAGTAGAATACAAAAAGTCGTTATTAAAATTGCTGAATATAATGTCAATTCATGAATAGATTTACCTAGGTAATGTTCTAAGGCTTAGGATAGGTACGAAATTCAAGAACAGGAAGCATCAAAATAGTTTCAAGCACAAAAATAGTTTGGTACCGTATTGCTCCATATTATCTCCCTTTAACAACCCTTTCTTGCTCACGGCCTTATTTTTCCACATAGGAAGTCATAGTATAATAAAGAAACTGCGGCTAGCTCACGATTTTTTGTACATTAATGATTGAGTTTTTTCTACTTGTTTGACTTTTTCACCTTTGATCTTTTTCAATACATCTCACTCACAATGCTTTTGTTTTTCATGTACATTTTCTGCTCATTTTGACTTTTTCTGTCTTTTTCTTTTGTTTCACACATATTGGCTAATCAATAATCACTACATCATATTGATTCTTTCTATTTCACTCTTTTTTTACAAAATCCACCATGATGTTTCTATGTAACCATCAATATGTATGCCTAGACGTCTAAATTCATGCAATTCAGGACCAAAGAAAAAGGGTAAGTACAAATTAATGTTTTGCCTCTGGTTTTATATCAAGGTTCATCATGAAGAGTTTTCTAGCTCAAAAATAGGCACTAAGGATTGATAAATATGGTTAGCTTTTTGGCTCCGGGTATATACAAAGCAATGCCTTAGGTCATCCCTAGGTATCTCAATATTTACAAATTTAATCAATCAAGCAATCACAATTTCAACTATTTATCATACATACTAGCATGCTTGTTTTCCTATATTTTCTATATGATTTGGTATATTCAATTACACAATGCCTATTTACAGTGTAATATATAGAATTTAGTACTTGAATAGATGAAAATTTAAAATCATTCATTATCATGCCAAATTTATTGTAAACACAATCAACCTATATACATGCTCCTAACAAATCACCTGTATTTCTCTAAGCTCAAGCACACTATTGACAAAAATAATTAAAAGAAAAGCATAAAAAAAAAAAAAAACAAATTTCCTATGTTACCCCCTGTGCACTGTAGATAGCACATTGTCCCTAATGTGCAACCCTAAAAATATAAGGAAAGAAGTTACTTGATTGATCGTGATAATGCTCTAGCCTAATGGTGGGTGCTTTCTTCCATGTTCATTGTAAGCTCAAATTTATTATGCTTCTTTCATGTGGGGTTCCCACACAAAAAAACAAAAAATAGAAAATAAAACAAATATATAAAGATCTTTTATTAATCCTACTCCTAAAATGATAAACTAAAAATTATCTAAGTTAATTACAATCCTCAAAATAAAATTTAATGTTTTAGTCAATCATCCTACTCTTCCTCAAAATCCATCTCATATCCTTCCTCTTTCCCTTCCTCATTCTCGCTATCTTCCCTCTCTTTGCTCCCTTGCTATTCCTCTTCATGATGGGTTTGCATCAGGCCAAACATGTCTGACGGATAATTAGGTACTGTCATGTTGCTCTTTCATGCAAATTCTTGAAAGATAGGGCATGTTTCTTGCAACCATCGTATCATTCTGTATATTTTTATACTACTCTCGCCTATTTCTTGTCTAGATGTCAATTGTACTTTTCTTTCCTTTTTTTGAAAGAAAAACGACCCAAGGGTCTACCTCATTTTATTGCATCTTGAATGATAATGTTATGGATATCCAACGGATAATCCATATCAAAGTACAAATCATTTTTACTCTTAATGGCTAATTTACACAAATAGTCATCTACAGTATTTATAGTACGATTGATCCAATTAATTTGGACTGAATTAAAATTATTTAAAGCATCACACTCTTGCTTAATGCGTTGGCCCATGATAGTGATATCCTGCTTCCTTTTATTGACTTTGTTGACCAGCATGGCGCTGTCAGATTCTAGAATTAGCTTGCCCACTTTTAACTTTTCGGCCATCTTTAGGCCATCTTTGAACGCCTCCATCTCTGCTCAAATAACTTCCATTGATTCTACCAAGAATTTATAGCAACCCCCTAATACAAATCCCTCATGATCTCTCGCGACTGCACCTAAACCACAGCATCCATTTGAAACCACTACATCAACATTCACTTTGACATAGCCTGTCAGGGGTTTTTTCCATTCCTTGTTCGTCAGAATTTGAAAGATAATCGCATGCTCGGTGAAGTTAAAAATTATGAAATCTTTACTTAAGGTTTGCGCCCTTTCCCAAATTAGCACCGCAGCTTCCATCTTACCTTTAAAGACCATATTGTTTTTGTCGTTCCAACTATTCCAGAGAAGGGTTAAGAAATCAACAGTAGCCTTATTGTCAAGCTCACGAAACACGTCTTCGAGCCAGTCGATACAGTCGTTGTAATCCTCTTCTAGCAATCTTTTATTTAAACCTCCAGCAACAAGGACTTCACGAGCCTTTGGGCAGTCTTTCAACGCATGAATCAACGTTTCTTCTCTAGTTTCTCATCTCGGGCAGGTACTATTGAACCCCTATCGAATACGAGCAATATTGTCAATTGTACTTTTCATTTGAGCAAAGTTGGGACATCTATTTTTTCTTTTCTCCTCTGATTCCAATCTATAATTTGTTTTTGCTGGAGTTCTATGTACTTAGTGTACATAGAGTCACCTAATAAGCTTTTTGTTGGGCACATAAACTGCTTATTTTCTTCCATTGGAACCTATGCACTCTTACAAAATGCCATCATGAGGTGGGGGAAGAAAATCCAGACCTTCTGGCCATTAACACAACCTTCCTACTTTAATGGATCCATTCCCTGATGCATATTTTTTTTCTTCTGTAAAGTTCCATATAACAAAAGAGCTCGAAACGTATTAACATTGGATACATTAAGAGCAGGTGAGATTCTAGTGCAAGTAAATTTTATCCACATTTTATCTATCAAGAACATTATAGCTTGATTGAAATTAGTTGGATGTCCGGTATCTAGTCGGAGTTTCCATTCACCTCAATTTTTAGTGAAGTATTTGATGATTTGCTCCATATTGATATGTTTAAACCCTGTTAAATCAATATGTTTTAAGAAATTAGATTTATAATATGGGGCATCATAATATTTACAAATATTTTTTGGGGTCAATGGCACATCTTTACCTCGTACTATTACTATTTTCCACATGACACCATGTGGCCTCTGGGTTTCTTCGTCCCTAAGAGGAGCATAAAATTCTTGGACGAGTTGTAACAACCCTTTTTTTAGTCAAATCAAAATAGTGGTTTTGGGATCACAAATCCGAGGTTGAAATAATTATTTAATTTTTACAACATATAGTATGATTGTGTGGAAATTTCATTAAGAAATTGTATCGTTTGAGTCCTTAATTTGATAAAATGGACTAAATCGCGTAAAGTGTAAAATTTGAATTATAGTAGCTAAAGGTGTCTAATAGCTATAGAACCTTAAAGTAGAGGTCCTTATATAGTAATTATCCCATTTATGAGTAAGTGGATGATAGTGGCTTGGTATTTGGGGTAATTAATAAGTGTTTTAAAGGTTAATTTAGGAAATTAACAAATAATGCTTAATTAAATAAAACCAAAATCAAGTTTTCATCTTTATTTTCCTATCTCCACCAAAAATTCAAGACATAAGAAGCCATGGGAGCTTTCTAAGGTTCGTCCATTTCATTGTTTAAATTGGTGAGTGATTTTTGTCTCGTTTTTAATGATTTCTATGTTTTTAGAGTCATTAAAACTTAGTCTAGCTAGCCAAGGACTAATTTGAAAAATTGTTAAAGGTTTAGGGTTTTTCCATTGATGAATGTATATGTATTTTGATGTTTGATGATAGAAAATGTATGGTTGTTGTTAAATAGACAACATTTGTAAAGTGATTTTTGGTAAAATTGTTAATTAGGGATTAATTGAAAAATATGTAAAATCCACGGTGAAATGTGTGAGTAAATGAAAAATATGGACTGTTAGGGGCATAGTGAAATCCGGCTATTATGGGTTAATGTTGAATTGCATGAATTTGTATAGTTATGAGATAATGACTAAATTGTAAAGAAGACAAAAGTTTAGGGGTAAAATAGTAATTTTACCAAAATATGAAATTTGATTGAATTGAATTGACTAGTGCTTAAATTACCTAAATTTGATTATATAGATCAAGAAACGCAACGTAAGGATTTAGATCGGGGAAAAGATAAAGTTGTGGATTAGGCGATTGTTTTTCATCGTTTGAAATCAAGGTAAGTTCGTTTGGTTTAATTTTAGTTTATATTTAAGTGAAATATATAAACCTAATTGCACAATATTAGTTCATATTGATGTGTATAATTGAAAACGAAAATAATGAAATGATAATTTCTGATATTAATGAAGACAGATTGCATTCTTGTGTAAGACCATAGCTGGGCTATGGCATTCTGATGATAAGACCATAACTGGGTTATGACACTATAGACGTAAGACCATGGTTGGACCATGGTAGTGTTTATATATAAGACCATAGCTGGGCTATGGCATTCTTATTATAAGACCATAACTGGGTTATGACACTATAGACGTAAGACCATGGTTGGACCATGGCAGTGTTTACTTGTAAGACCATAGTTGGACTATGGCACAAAGGAAACGTGTACCAGGGTTTCAATCGTCTTCACAGTATTTACCGAATATAGAAAAGCAATTATTTCGATCAACGCTTGGTACACCTTTTGTGAGCTCTGGTAAGGATTTCCGAATGATTTCACTATGACAAAATTTGGAAATGATACTAAGTGATATATATATGGAGGTGTGAAATGGATGATACATATGTATGAACTTGTTTAATTGATGTGCTCATCCATATTTATTAGTTATATTATGTGTGAATTATGACTAACATATTGGTGAATACATGTGTTTAGGCATTTGGCCAAGTTGAGTTGGGAAATGTTATGATTATTGACTTAAATTGTGATAAATGAATAAGTTAAATTCTTTGTTATATGAAATTACTAAGTACGATTGCTTATTATGTTACTTTTCCATGTTTTATAGTGATTTCAAAGCTTTCTTAGATTAGGAGATGTCAGAGATCTCATCACACTATCTAGTTGTCATTTTGGTACTTTTGAACTTATGTATTTGGTTATATGGCATGTATAAGAGTTATGGTTAATTTCGTTTATATGTTGATAATAGATTTAGCCAACTGATTTCGCTTGTAAATGGTAAATGTTTTGGTTATGTATATAATTAGGTGATTTGGCTTGTTTGGATATATTTGGTTGTGTATATATTTGTGCATATGGCCTTTTGGTATGTGATTGGAAATTTCTATGCGAATGCTTGTTGTGAACTGGTGATTTGTGTACCAAATGGTTGTATATTGAGATGGTATAGCATGTTATGTAGTAGGTAAGTAATGTATATTTGAAAGTGGCCATTTAGGTGATTTGTGAAAGAAGAATTGTTATATTTTGAATTGGTAAAAGTATGATCTCATGAGCATTTTAGTTGTTCGTATGGATATAGCATGATTTGGACTTGGTTTAGATGAGTTTAATTACACATTGAAGATATGGTCATATGCTATTTTGTTTGTGTAGGTGAATACAAGTTTGGGTGAGAAAGATGGCTTGGAAAATAGCCTATTTTTGTCCAAACGAGCAGAGACACGGGCGTGTGTCTCAGTCATGTGTGACACACGGTCTGGTGACACGTTTTTTTGTAACACCCCTAACCTGTATTCGTCATCAGAGTAGGGTTACGAGGTATTATTGATTAATACACATCATTTAACATACATAATTCATACATTTATGCGTTCATACTCAAATACCATTTAATCACAAACAAATCGTCCCTTCTAAGGGCCTACGGGGCCTTAAACATACTTTAAAAGTGGTTCAGGAATAAACCGATAACATATAAAAATTTTGGAAACTTAGAAAAATTTCAACCATACAGGGGTCACATGCCCTTGTGATCAGATCATGTGCCTCACATGGCTCCAAGCACGCCCGTGTCTTAGGCCGTGTAGAAACAGGGCATACATACTGACTTGGGTCACACGGCCAACCACACGCCCGTGTTTCCAGCCCGTGTGCCCTTCGAAGTGGCCACACACGCCCGTGTGCCAGGCCATGTGTAACACCCCAAAAATATAGGGTAATTAATTTTGCTTGTTCTGGCATAAAAAAAACTTGTTTCCTTTAATGGCTAAGTGATTTGGGTGTGTATGGGAGTGTTTGAGAAGCCTGGGTTCAAGTCTTGACTTTTGCAGAATTTTTAGTTTTTCTCTTAAATGAACCTAGACACTGGCACTTAGGCCTTATTAGTAATAATGCTTGTTTTATGACACAAAAAGAGCCTGTGGGGTAGTGGCAAGGTGGCGTGTGGTGTAACTGAGAGGTCTGAGGTTCAAGTCCTGGGTTGTGCAATGGAGTGTTTATTGTGCTGCTTAAGCTGTGTAGGTAGAAGAGTTGGAATGAAACACTATTGAGAGGAGTTGGAATTGGTCATGGACGGATTTGTAGAGCAAGTTAAAGAGGAAATTGGGGAGAAATTCAAGGAATTTTGAAATAGGAGGTTGGTAGGGTGTTGTGGTCGATTGGGACTCTAAGGCTCTATTGGAATTCGGCTAGGGGAAAGAGGGAGCAATTTCGATTGTAGTCATTTCTTGGTTTCGGCTTTTGGGGTGTTGATAGGAGAGTTGCCAAATTTCCTTGTTGACAATTTGGAGTTTTTAGGAGTTTTTACTTTTTGCATTTCGGGTTCTCCCTAGTTTTTCTTGTGCTACGAAACTGACCACTCATGTCATTCCTTCTAACCGTTTGTGCCATTTTTCTCTTCTTGGTCGAACCTAGCACCAACAATCCCTGCCCTTTTTCTTCATCAATCGGTTTCTCTCATAGCCGAATCGTCCTTTTTGCCCCTGAACTTCTATCCGTCTTCTATTCTAGCCTGGCTGAATATCACTATTGTTAATCCCTTTCTGCGTCGATCTACTGCAAAAGTTCTGACTATTGGTAAGTGTTCATACTCCTCACCTTTGGATTAATCTATCCTTTGCTTCCCTTTTTAAAACCGAATACACTTATGCCCTTCTTTTCTTTTTCCAAAACCGAATACCCCTTTACTAACTGATTGTTATTTTGTCCTTCATGTACTTTACTCGTTGCGATTTTAGGATTTTCCTCAAGTAGTGGTGGAGTGTGAACGGTCTTGGAGGACTCACACCTTCGTTCTCAACGTTCGGTTAAGGTAAAAGCGTTACCTTGTGTTCTTTAGGGTTAGTGATAAATCGTAATTTTAACATATTTTAACCCATATTTAATATGCTTTTCGATGATTTATTCCTTGATTTTTATAAAAAGGTGCTTGTAATCCTTTCTTTTCATGTCTTATACCCAGGAAAGCACCCGAGGATGAAAAGAACACAAATCGGGCCCAAAAAGAAGTAAATGGGCCTTAGTACGAAATTGAAACGGCCTGGCCCAAAGCCCACACGACCGTGCCTCAACGATCGCCTAGAGCACGGCCTCAACTCCGCCTCACACAGCCGTGCCTCAAATTAAAAGTCCGAACACGGTCTGAACTCGATCCACACAGGCGTGTGCCATGGCCGTGCCTCTGTCGCTGGAAAGAGCAATTTCAGTCGGAAAAGGATACTTAGGGAGAAAGAATCGCATTCCAAGAGCCTATATATATCCCCTAAGTACCACATTTGAAAAAAAAGCTAGGCCAAGGAGCCAAGCCAAGAAGGTCAAAGTTAGGAAATAAACGCGAGGATAGCCAGTTGATCCATCCCAAGAAGCCGGAGTTATACTCAAGACGGCGAAATTCTCCTTCAATTCCTTCAGGGGGTTTTAGGGATTTCTTATGTTTTATTTTATCTTTTCTCTTGCGATGTTTTCTTTATTCATTATGAACTAAACCCCTCAGATACCTGTAGGGGATGAAACCTAGACAAATCTTATTATTTGGTTTTTAAGTTATATGATGAATTACTTAGTTTGTTCTTAATTATGTTGCTTAATCCAAATCTAATGTGCTTAGGTGGAGGAGGAATAGACCCTACCTAAGAGTAGATCTAACATAATTAAGCGGAGTTGATCGAACGCCTAGAGATAGGGTTACGAGATTTTGCCAGATTAGGGTGAAACCTAATATGGGAGTCCATTGATCGATTTACTGCTATCCTAGGGGGTTATTATAAGCAAACGAGAGTTCCACTAATTAACCTAGGGTTACACGTTATTCGCCTCGAGAGAGGGTTTAATATAGGTTAGGGAGTCCTACGGATCAAGCTAAGTAAAGAAATTATATAATTAAGTGTTAGATAACAAGTGAAGTCTAGGTGGATTCTTCCTGAGGGTATCGTCGTGATCAATTGAGTTTTCTTCAAGTTATTTCCCAAATCGTCCTTTTTGTCTTTGTGTCCTTAGTTTAGTTCTTGTCAATTAGTTTAAAAGCAACATCACTCTGTTTTTAAGGCTAAATAATAAAAAGAAAGTATTAGTACTTTTAGTTCCTTTGGGTTCGATAATCCGGTCTTGCCTAAGCTATACTACTGTTCGATAGGTACACTTGCCTTTAATCGTTATCAGAGTTAGTTTCCAGGTTCGATCATTCTTTTATAAATTTTTAAAGCTCTGATTTCAGCGATCAAGTTTTTGGCGCCGTTGCCGGGGAACTAAAATTTTCCTTTTTCGCAATTTATTTTCCTTTTTATTTCTATTTTTACTTTTTGCTGAAATTTTCTTTCTTTTCCTAGCAGGTACCTCTAGTTTATGACTAGAAGGAACCTGAGAGGACCTTTGGTATACGACAGTGAAATCGAAGCCACCGCTCGCGGGAATCGTCGAGAAACCAGGCGAGCCTTAGATTACACAGAAATAGAGGAATAAGGCAAATCCAATCCTACTGAAGGGATGGACGAAAATAATCCACCACCACGCGATGTGGGAGAAAATAATGCCCGACGTACAATGTTTGATTATGCGAAACCACATTTAACAGGAGCAGAATCGAGTATTGTTAGGCCTGCTATATCTGCTAACAATTTTGAATTAAAGCCTAACACAATACAAATGATTCAATAGTTTGTTCAATTTGATGGTTTGCAGGACAAAGATCCAAACACGCATATAGCTAATTTTTTAGAGTTCTGTGATACCTTCAAAATAAATGGCATTTCTGATGATGCCATACGTCTTCGGTTATTTCCTTTTTCATTGAGAAATAAAGCTAAACAGTGGTTAAACTCGTTACAATGAGGGTCAATCACTACATGGGATCAAATGACTGAAAAGTTTTTAATGAAATATTTTCCACCGGCCAAAACGGCTAAATTACGGAATGATATCTCTTCTTTTGTGTAGATGGATTTAGAGACACTATACGATGCATGGGAGAGATTTAAGGATCTCTTGAGGAGGTGCCCACACCATGGCTTACCCTTGTGGCTACAAGTCTAAACCTTCTAAAACGGTGTAAATCCCTCAACGAGGCAACTGATTGATTCAGCCGCCGGTGGAACCCTGAACAACAAAACTCCAGAAGCAGCCTACGAGTTCATTGAGGAGATGTCACTGAATAATTATCAATGGCAGGCTTCAAGAACCAAACTGACAAAATTAGCGGGAGTGTTCAACATCGATGCAATGACCATGCAATCAACGCAGCTAGAGATGATGAATAAAAAGCTTGATAGTTTGTGTTCCTCGCAGGCACATCCAGTCATGCAGTGTGACACAAGTGGACCCGTGGCGAATCCTGAGTACCCACCCTACCAACCAGAAGCAGAGAGTGACCAGATGAACTATATAGGTAATAATTTCCGATCCAATAATAATCCTTATAGTAACACTTACAATCCAGGTTAGAGGAACCACCCAAATTTTTTGTGGGGAGGTCAAGGAAATCAAGGAAATCAAAGGCAACAACCTCCTCAAAATTTCCAAAATCAGCCCTATTCACAAGAGAAGAAACCAACCCTCGAGGAGATGATGGGAAAACTCTCAGCAGACACAGAGAAACGTATCTAAGAAACTGAGAGAACAATCAAAAGCAATTAGAGTCGAATCGGGGAAATTACTAAATCAGTCAAGGAAGTTACTAATGCAGTCGAACAACTCGCAAAGTTGATGTCAGAACGACCGCAAGGACGTCTACCAAATAACACCGAGATTAACCCTAAAGAACAAATTCAAGCCATCATAGTTCAGGACAGTAAAGGGGTTAGGTGAACCTGATCCAAAGCCAGAAAATAAGGTAGATGAAAGTAAAACAGAGGTCACACAAGAAAAGCCAAAACCGGTAATCAAAGAGTACCAAACTCGCATACCTTATCCAGAAGCTATAAAAAGAGACGATTCAGAGGAACAGTTCGGTAAGTTTCTTAAGCTGTTAAAGAAATTACATATTAACTTACCTCTTTTTGAAGCTCTTTTTCAGATGCCAGACTCGAGGAAGTTTTTAAGGCAACTCTTGACCAACAAACGTAAACTAGACGAAGAGCCACATGTGGAATTGAATGCAGTATGCTCAGCAATGCTATAGAATAAACTACCATAGAAACAAAAAGATCCAGGGAGTTTTTGTTTAATTGGTAGACTAAGTGTTGATAACGCATTAGCTGATTTAGGGGCAAGCATCAATGTCATGCCTTATACATTGTTTAAATGACTAGGTCTAGGGAAGCCCAAACAAACTAGGATGAGCATTCAATTAGCTGATAAAACTGTTAGAATTCCTAGGGGCATTATCGAAGATGTTTTAGTCAAAATCGATAAATTTGTTTTCCCACTAGACTTTGTTGTTTTAGACATGGATGAGGATAATTTAATTCCCCTAATTCTAGGAAGACCCTTCTTAGCAACTGCCAAGACAAAAATTGATGTTGCCATAGGAGAACTTATACTTTGTGTAGGTGACGAATCAATCAGTCTTCAAGCTCTTGACACGGCCAGGACAATAATCGATGATGGTAAGAAAGTCACTTCAAATAATAATCAAATTGTTCAACTTTCATCACAGGAAACATCACAAAGCCTAGAACGTGAGCCAACTCATAGACCCAAAGTCGATAAAATAGAGTCATACAAGGAACGAAGCCTTAGGGTCGAGGAGCAGAAGATACAGGTCAAAGAAGAGCCAGATCCATATGAAGTAAAACCAGAAGAACCACCAGAAGAACTCGTAGGGACATCCAATCACTTCAAAATAGGAGACCAGGTACTGTTAGACAAAGCCGATCCTCACATCACTACAACAGACCTGAGGGCAAAGGAAGAAATTCTTCTTAAGGTACAAGATATCTTCCCACACGGAATAGTCGAGGTAAGCAATCCAATATTTGGCAATTTCAAGGTAACCGCTCCTCAACCCCAACTTTGTCAAGGAAATTTAAGCGTGAGGGAAGATATTCAAACCTTCAAACCTCCCTAAAATTTTTTACTAGGAAAGTCTAGCTTAAGACTATAAACGAGCGCTTCTCGAGAGGCAACCCGAGCACTAACCATATTTTTCTTTCAATTTTATTTTCAGTTTCCTTTCTTTCTTTTCTTTTTAACTAACCAAAAAAACTGCAGATTCCCAGGCCACACGGCCTTACAAACGGTCGTGTCCGTGGCCGTGTGGACCACTGAAACCACCATACTGACAGAGCAGGGGCCATGCAAGTCAGTCCAACCACCCCTCAACGTCACAGATCCAACCACCCCACGGGCACCGACAGAAAGGCACGACCGTGCCCCTAAACCGTGTGAAGCTACTGACTTGCACACCACGAGTAGAACACGCCCATGCAGTCCAACCGTGCCCACATACTGACTTCACAAACACGGGCATGGTGGGCTGAAACACGGGCATGGGCTACCAAATACAGCCGTGCGAGGCGGCGTGTAAATCTAAACGGCCTTACACCACGGGCGTGTGAACATGCCAGAATTGAAATACTATTTAAACCCCACAGCTCTTTCCCTTCCCCTCATCCGGTTTCATCTTCACTTTCATTTCTTTTTACCTTTCTCCTTCTCAGATTCTTCACTTCATAAATTTCTAACACCCTTGAGCCATACGAAATCATGTCGAAGAAGCGAAAGAATCTAAGCATATGCTCCTCAATGAAGAACGAGCATCATGAGTTCATGCCGACAGCTTCGACTAATCACCAAGCCAAGGGTCTTTGAGACCAATTTATTTTTTCTTTTTGTTTCTCTTCTCCTTTATTTTCCTTATCTAAACTTCTCTACTGCTCTTTTCGTTTAATTTTATTTTAGTTTCTTAGTGTCAGGTTCGCCAGGCTACTAGGGAATCACGCCGACCACCACGATAACCTCACCACTCTCACCACCGCCACTACCTCCACAGCCCTAGAAGTCACACCCACCTTGCGAACCATCCTTCAATAAGGACTCTTCGGTCCATTCTTCTTTTCTTTTCTTTTCATTTTCCTTCTTAGTCTCCTTTCCTTTTTCTTTCTTTTTTTTAGTTTAGTTTAATTATGTCTTAATAACCCCTGGCTAATCCTTCACGAGTTCCCCAATTTCTTCACCTAGCGCAGAGCTTGGGAACCAACACCACCACCATACCGACGCCTTCGCCGTATTCACCACATCCTCCACCGAACCCGCCCAAGAATTCAGGGAGTGCCTTACACCCTCACTTTTGCTTTCTATAAAAAAAATAAAGATATTATCTATATTTATACATTGAGGACAATGTACATCTTAAGTGTGGGGGGTAAAAATGCCTAACTTTTTTCATTATTCTCAAATCCCTGAGAGTAAAAGTGGAATAACAGTGCCAAACGTTTTTCATTATTCTCAAATCCCTGATTTAGTCTTGTTTTTATGCAAAGTTGTCATATTACTAATTAGGATGAAATTTCTGATGATTTGTGATTTTTATTGACATGTTTTAGAATAAGTCATAGATAATTGTACATTGATGATTAAATTTAAAGAATACTAGAGAGTTAAGCTTGATAAGTCTCTCTTTCAAGAATTAAAATTTTGCTAGGTTGTTGAGCTAAATTTGAATACTACCTTGAAATTTGAAATTTACAAGGATGATGTCAAAACACCCATGATTTTTGTGAGATTTTGAACCTTATAAAGCATACATTCCTTTTCATGCTCATTCTTTGATTATGTGTGTGTCTACCATGAACTGTTATTCTAGAATTTGCCTCGTCTATGCATATCGAGACCACACTTTTGAGTTGATATTACAGAAATGATAAAGGCACCTAGGTTTTAACCCACTTACACCATTAAATAGCCTACCTTTACAATTAACCCCTAGTGAACCCCGTTGATCCTAACAACCCTTTTCTTTGTCTCACCTACTAATAAACCAAAGCCCTTTGTATTTGTTATCACCCTTTCTTTTAACTACCCCTAAATCGAGAACTGAGTTGATCAAGTTACCTAAGTATATTATTCTAGTAGTTAAATCGATATTGTATTACTTAGTTTGTTCTTAAAAAAAAAGAAGAAGCTCGTATTAGTAGATTTATTACTTTTCAGTTGATGATATTTCAGTATGTTTAGGTAGGTACTCATCAATTCAATCTCGATTCTAACCCTCTAATTTTAGCCTGTAACCACACCTTTAACCCTAGCCCCGTTACAACCCTAACAAAGACCTCTTGATCTATTTATCATCTCATATTACAGTGGTGGAGATTTGATTTTCAGGCAAGCCTATGGGATTAACTTTTTAGGTACGACTTATGAGCGATCTTTTCCTGAACCTTAAACACTTTAAAGTGATTTGAGTGAATCCTTAGTAAGGACATCAATCCTTGTCAGCATTGAATTGAAAAGGTAGTTATTTAAATAAGGGGAGACACCTATGTTTTTGACATACAAACTCATGACTTATCTCGTTTAAATCTTTAGGACTCTTTAAATTGAATTATCCATGTATGAATTATCTATGAATTATGATAAGGCATTATTGATAAAGATTGTAGATCATGGAAAGTTCGTTTTAATTGTAAGTTGAGAATTTTGCTTGAGGACAAGCAAAAGCTTAAGTGTGGGGGTATTTGATAAACCGTAATTGTAACATATTTTAACCCACATTTAATATGCTTTTCGATGATTTATTCCTTGATTTTTATAAAAAGGTGCTTGTAATCCTTTCTTTTCATGTCTTATACCCAGGAAAGCACCCGAGGATGAAAAGAACACAAATCGGGCCCAAAAAGGAGTAAATGGGCCTTAGTACGAAATTGACACGGCCTGGCCCAAAGCCCACACGGCCGTGCCTCAACGATCACCTAGAGCATGGCCTCAACTTCGCCTCACACGGCAATGCCTCAAATTAAAAGTCCGAACACGGTCTGAACTCGATCCACACGGGCGTGTGCCATGGCCGTGCCTCTGTCGCTGGAAAAAGCAATTTCAGTCGGAAAAGGATGCTTAGGGAGAAAGAATCGCATTCCAAGAGCCTATATATATCCCCTAAGTACCACCTTTGAAAAAAAAAGCTAGGCCAAGGAGCCAAGCCGAGAAGGTCGGAGTTAGGAAATAAACGCGAGGATAGCCAGTTGATCTATCCCAAGAAGCCGGAGTTATACTCAAGACGGCGGAATTCTCCTTCAATTCCTTCAAGGGGTTTTAGGGATTTCTTATGTTTTGTTTTATCTTTTCTCTTGCGATGTTTTCTTTATTCATTATGAACTAAACCCCTCAGATACCTGAAGGGGATGAAACCTATACGAATCTTGTTATTTGGTTTTTAAGTTGTATGATAAATTACTTAGTTTGTTCTTAATTATGTTGCTTAATCCAAATCTAATGTGCTTAGGTGGAGGAGGAATAGACCCTACCTAAGAGTAGATCTAACATAATTAAGCGAAGTTGATCGAACGCCTAGAGATAGGGTTACGAGATTTTGCAGATTAGGGTGAAACCTAATATGGGAGTCCATTGATCGATTTACTGCTATCCTAGGGGGTTATTATAAGCGAACGAGAGTTCCACTAATTAACCTAGGGTTACACGTTATTCGCCTCGAGAGAGAGTTTAATATAGGTTAGGGAGTCCTACGGATCAAGCCAAGTAAAGAAATTATATAATTAAGGGTTAGATAACAAGTGAAGTCTAGGTGGATTCTTCCTGAGGGTATCGTCGTGATCAATTGAGTTTTCTTCAAGTTATTTCACAAATCGTCCTTTTTGTCTTTGTGTCCTTAGTTTAGTTCTTGTCAATTAGTTTAAAAGCAACTTCACTCCGTTTTTAAGGCTAAATAATAAAAAGAAAGTTAGTATTAGTACTTTTAGTTCCTTTGGGTTCGATAGTTCGGTCTTGCCTAAGCTATACTACTGTTCGATAGGTACACTTGCCTTTAATCGTTGTCAGAGTTAGTTTCCAGGTTCGAACATTCTTTTATAAATTTTTAAAGCTCTGATTTCAGCGATCAGTTAGGCCGAATGTGCCCTATCATTCACTAAACAGATATTGATTGTATTTTAGGAAATCAACAAGGGCGTGTAATCATTTCTGAATAGCGATTGTAGAGGGACTAAGGTCACCCTCATTCAAACAAGGTAAGAAGGGTGTTTAAGATTAAGCGTCAATAAGAAGGTGCCTTTCCCTAACGATGAAAAGGACTAACATTGGATCTCGTTTGAATCTAGGTTGGGTGCTCGTGGAATTTAGAGCAATTTCGTAAACAGGTGTGTAATCACACTATCACTTCGGTGAGTCAACAAAAGCCAAAAAGTCGAAAAGCTGAAACCGGTTTATGCTGCTTGTCACGGAGAGGATGGTGATGCTATAGATTTTATAACCGGTACGTTCCTAATACATAATGTACCTTACACTGCTCCGATTGATATAGGGTCTACACATTCATACATTGCATGCACTGTGGTTGGCTCCTTAGGTATCATGTGTGAGAGTACTGTTAATGAGATGACTATGTTAAGTCCACTAGGACAGTCAGTAGGAGTAGACAAGTTGTTCAGAGATGTGCCCCTAGAGGTTCAAGTAGTTATATTTCCAGCAGATTTGATGGAGCTGTCGTTTGGTGAGTTCGACCTGATCTTGGGGATGGATTGGCTAGTAAAACACCGTGCAAGTTTGGATTGTACTACTTAACGTATGGTGTTGAAGACTTCGGATGATGAGGAGGTGGCTGTGATTGGGGAGCGAAGGGACTTTCTGTCTAATGTGATATCTGCATTAAGGGCTAAAAAATTGGTTCACAAGTGTTGTGAGGCGTTTCTAGCCTATATTGGTGTATCTGATTCTGAGGGTCCTTTTGCTGGAGATATCAAAACAGTTAAGGATTTTTCTGATGTATTTCCTGATGAGCTCCCTGGGTTGCCTCCGATCCGCAAAGTGGAATTTGGTATTGAGCTCCTGCTTAGAACAGCCCCAGTGTCCATCGCCCCTTATAGGATAGCACCAAAGGAACTTGTTGAGCTAAAAGCTCAAATTCAAGAACTGCTAGACCGAGGATTCATTTGATCGAGTATGTCTCCATGGGGAGCACCAGTATTGTTTGTGAAGAAGAACGATGGATCCATGTGTATGTGCATCGATTATCGATAGTTGAATAACCTGACTATAAAAAATAGGTATCCCTTACCGAGAATTGAAGATCTGTTTGATCAGCTACGAGGAGCTTCGATTTTCTCCAAAATAGATCTTCATTTTGGGTACCATCAGCTGAGGGTTACAGAGGTTGCTGTGTATAAGACTACGTTTAGGACTTGTTATGGTCATTACGAGTTCCTAGTGATGCCGTTTGGGCTGACGAATGCACCAACTACTTTCATGGATCTGATGAATCGGGTGTTCCAGCCCTATATGGATCGGTTCGTAGTAGTGTTTATAGACGATATCTTGGTGTATTAGCGAACCGAGGATGAACATGATGCACATCTTCGAATTGTTCTACAGATTTTAAGGGTGAAACAACTATACGCTAAGTTCAGCAAATGTGAGTTCTGGTTGCGAGAAGTGACATTCATAGGTCACATGGTATCTGATGAGGGGATTATGGTTGATCCTCGAAAAATTGAAGCCGTACTAGATTGGAAACCACCTAAGATCGTATCCGAGATTCAAAGCTTTCTGGGTCTGGCAGGGTATTACAGCCGTTTTGTTGAGGGGTTTTCCTTGATTGCTGTGCCATTACTAAGTTGTTGTGTAAAGGAATACGGTTCAATTGGACTGATAAGCAGCAAGAGAGTTTTGAGAAACTGAAAAAAGTTCTGACTAAGGCCCCTATTTTAATATAGCTAGAGTCTAGGAAGGAATTTCTGGTCTACAGTGATGCATCACACGTCGGTTTGGGTTGTGTGCTGCTGCAGGAGGGTAAGGTGGTTGCTTATGTGTCTGATCGTGTGTCAGAGTCTTAAAAATTTATATAAAGAATGATCGAGCCTAAAAACTGTGACATCGGTTGAGGCAAGTGCACCTATCGAACAGTAGTATAGTTAAGTGGCAAGACCGAATTGTTGAACCCAAAGGAACCAAAAGTACTAATACTAACTTTCTTTTTATTATTTATTCTAAAAATTAAGGGAATTATTAATTAATCTAAAATTAACTAACTGTTAAGCTAAAGATGCTAAGACAAAGAGAATGAATTTGGGAAAATACTTGTGGGAAAAACTAATTGATTGAGACAATTCCCAAGGAAGAATCCACCTAGACTTCACTTCTTATTTAACTCTAAACCAGACGATTTATTCACTTGACTTGATCCGTAGGATTCCCTAATTTGTATTAATACTGTTACACCCCTTACCCGGGTTCTACACCAGAACCGAGCCCGAGGCGTTACCGTAATTAAAACCACTTGATCGCCACTTAGGCTCATCGTGACTACTCTCTCAAGTCACCTCAACAACCTCATTCTTGACTTACGAGGCCTCACTCATACACACGAGGACTCTCGAGACTATTTCGGAACTTTTTCAAATCTTAAAATTTTCTCTTTTATACAAGGTTCGCACGCCCATGTAAGATGAGACACGCCCGTGTGTAGACACACACACCCATGCCTTCAACCCGTGTATGAAAACCCAAGCATTCTGCCAATGCCCCACGGTTAGGGTACACGCCTGTGCTCTCCAACCGTGGTGAACCTGACTTCACTTACACGGCCTAGAGCCTAAACACACGCCCGTGTGGCTAGCTCGTGGCCAAATCTAGCTTAAAAATTCAACATGCAAGGGACACATGGCCAAGTCACACACCCATAGGCTGACCGTGTGTCACACATAGCCTAGACACACGCCCGTGTGTCTATCCATATGGACAAGAACAAAGCTATTTGCTAATCCATTCTCACCCCTATAGCATACACAACATGCACTCATTCAACACATCCATAATCAACTCAAATGAAATCACAATCTCACATGGATAACTACATCTTTTCATATAATATAACAGCCAACAACTATGGCATTATACAAAATAGATTATCCAACTATGGGCTAACACATTCTAGCCATTTACAACAAAATTCACTAACTTGTCTAGCCTCTATACATGCCATATACAAAACATTGAGTTTCATGTACCAGAGTGTACTGATAATTTGGATGATCTTCCAATTGATCCTCGTATCTCGATTCAACACTTTTACTCTATAAGACAAGGGAAAAGAAATGGAGTAAGCTTTGAGCTTAGTAAGTTTACACATAAGCAATTAAGCATCATAGTATAAGCTAAACAACAATTAGCATTATACTAACATATAATGTACAACAATGCTTACTCTTTCTATCCCTTACCACATTTCCAACACATCATGAGTCACATACTCATAACCATTGAAATGCACCCCTGCATTCAATATCACATTTACACAATATACAACACAACATCATTTCTCGATAATTCATCCACACAGCTAATTAACTCAATAATATAACCACACAGCTAATTTCTCGGTGGTTTCGCACTTAGCCCACCACAATCAATTAATAAGGTAGTATCCCACTTAGCCTACCACAAAGGTATTCATAGTGGTTTCGAACATAGCCCACTAGACGATATACCTAATGATAGCATCACACATAGCCAACTTATCGTCAATATGCATTAAGATGGTATCACACTTAGCCCACCATTTAGCATTATCACTACACATTCACATATCTACTTACTTAACCATACATCCATTACCAAATTCTACCACATCCATCCCACATAGGTTCTCAACCATTCTCAATCATGCTACACACTAGTTAGCATTAAGAAATTGTAAGTATGAATGCATTGTTTAAGCATAAACTTACCTCGATACTCAAAGGTATAGAAATATGCAATTTAGTCCACCACCTTGCTCTTGCCTCGGTTTAGATCTGGGCTTCGTCTTTCTTGATCTATAATGAATAAATCAGCTTATTCAATACACACATTGACTAAATTGACACTTATATCATACTTTGGCAAATTTACCTTTTTGCCCCTAATCTTCCTCATAATTACACTTTTGCCCCAAGGCTCGTAAAGTGATTTTTATTCAACTTTCTAGCCTTTCAGCCGAATCACTTACTCAACTAAAGCTATCATCAATTCTCACTAAATCACACATGTATGACTAAACTCAAGACTTTTACAAACTAGTCCCTACGTGCATTTTCATGGAAAATCACTTAGCAAAAGATGTTTCTACTACATCAAGCTTTCATATTCTTCCATAAAACACCAAAATATATGCATGTCATACATAGGCACATTTTTGAACATCCATCATAGCTCATCAAATAGCTAAAAATAGTTTACAAATGCTACTAGGACTTTAAAAATACGAAGAATATCAAAAACGGGGCTTGGATGCACTTACTAGAAAGCTTGAAAAATTGAAGAGCCCTAACAATGGCTTCTTGAAAATTTCGGCAGCCTTGGAGAAGAAGATGAATTAATTTTGCCATCTTTTCTCCCATTTTAATCATTTAATTACCAAATGACCAAAATGCCCTTTTGGATAAACTTTCTATTTTAACTCATCCATGCCCAATTTTGTCCAAAAATTAAAAATTGGGAAAATTACTATTTAAGGAGTTCTAATATACATTCTAAAGCCATTTCACACAAATAGCTTCTAGAATCTCACATTTTGCAACTTTTGCAATTTAGTCCTTTTGAATAATTCAACCGCAATTTCACAAAATTACTTCATGAAACTTTCACACTAACATGCAAACATAGCATAAACATTAAAAACTCATACATAGACCTCAGATTTGTGGTCTCGTACCACTATTTTGACTAGACCCTAAACCGGGATGTTACAAATACCTCTCTCGATGCTACTAACGTCTAGCCCTAAGTTGATTAATTGAAATCTCTTTCTAATTAAAACCCATAGAATTGCATTAACTTAATCTATGGACTCCCATATTAGGTTTGACCCTAATCCGGCAGATTTTCGTTATCCTATCTCTAGGGTTGTGATCAACTCCGCTTAATTATGCTAGATCTACTCTTAGACAGGGTCTATTCCTATTCTACCTAAGCACATCAATACTTGAATCAATATCCTGAAATATCAAAACAAGAATTAAGAACACATAATTAAGAACAAATCAAGTATTTATCATATAGTTTAGAAAACAATAACAAGATCCGTCTTAGGTTTAATCCCCCTCAGGTATTTAAGGGTTTAGTTCATAATCATAAAATAATACATCTCAGAAGAAAATACAAAACAAAACATAAGAAAAACACTAAAACCCCCTGAAGGAAATTGAAGGGAATATCTTTCGTCTTGAGTATAACTCCGATTTCTTGAGATGAATCAACTGGCTTTCTTAGAGTAAATTCCACAATTCTGGACTCTCTGGCTCGGCTCTTCGGCCTAACTAGACGCGCCCTGAAGGTTGGCCTCTAGGGTGTTAATATAGGCTTTTGGAATGGCTTTCTTTACCTTTAAGTACCCTAATCCGAATGAAACTCTTCTTTGTCACGGTAGGGACACGTCCTTGGCACACGCCGGTGTAAGTCGTGGCCAGGCCGTGTTTAGGTCTGTTAAGGAGGCACGACCGTGTGGCTTGGGCCCAGGCCGTGTCGATTTCGTCATTTGGCCCATTTACTCCGTTTTAGGCCCGTTTCTCATTCTTTTCACCCTCCGGTGCTATCCTAAGTATAAAACATGAAATTAAAGGATTAAGAGCACCAAATTCCACAATTCAGGGAATAAATCATCCAAAAGTATGCTAAATGTGGGATTAAAATATGTATATATTACGGTTTATCAAATACCCCCACACTTAAGCATTTGCTTGTCCTCAAGCAAAATTCTCAACTCTCAATTAAAATGAACTTCCTTGATTCTTAATATTCATCAATAATGTTTCATCATAATTCATAGATAATTTATACATTGATAATTTAAGTAAAAAGGGTCTTAAAGATTCAAACAATCAAAGTCGTAGTTTTTGTAGCATAAAAACATACATGTTTCCCCTTACCTAATTAATTACCTTTAATTCAAAATTGACAAAAGTTGACATCCTCACTAAAGATTCACTCAAATCACTCAAAGTGTTTAAGGTTCAAATTTTAAGCACTCAAAAGTCGAACATGAAAAGTTAATCCCATAGGCTTGCCTGAAAATCAAATATCCACCACTATAAATGAGATGATACACAAATTAAAAGGTCTTTAAAAAGGGTTGTAATGGGGCTTGGGTTAAAGGTGTGGATAAAGGTTGAATTAGAAGGTTAGAATCGAGATTGAATTGACAATTTACCTAACTAGAAAAATGAACTAATCCTAAATATTCAATTAAAAACTTGTAATACTAATAATACGAGGTTTTTCTTCAAGATGTGGAATTTAAACGTATAAGCTCACCTAATTATAGAACTAATAATGAATATACTTTGATTGAACTTTTTTTAAGAACAAATCATTACAATAATGAGAAGGAACTTTAACAACTGAAATATAAAGCATAGTTAGTCAACTACTCAAAATCAAATCTCGACAAAAAGGGAGTCAAGGAATGATGATAACAAATACAAAATGGGTTTTGGGGTAATATTAGTGGGTAAGTCAATAAAAAGGGTTGTTAGGATCAAAGGGGTTCACTAAGGGTTAATTGTGAGGGTAGGTTTATAGCGGAGTAAATGGGTTAAATCCTAAGTGCCTTTATCATCTCTGTATATCAAATAAATGATGTGGTCTCAACTTGTATAATCGAAGCAAGTTCTAGAATAAAAAATCAATGTTGACACACTCATACTCAAAAAGTGAGCACGAAAAAATGTATGCTCTAAAAAGCTCAAAATCTCACAAAAATTATGGGTTTTTGATATCAACCTTGTAAATTTCAAACTTCAAGGTAATAATTAGATTCAGGTAGACAACCTAACAAAATTTTAATTTTTGAAAATAGACTCATCATGCTTGATTCTCTAGTCTCCTAAAGTTTAAATCATCATTGCACAATTATCAATGACTTATTCCAAAACATATAAATAAAAATCATGATTTATAGGAAATTTCATTCTAATTAGCAATATGAGAAAATTACTTAAGAACAAGGTATAATTCAGGGATTTGAGAATAATGCAGAAAGTTAGGTACTTTCTCGAAATAAATATTCACCCCCACACTTAAGATGTACATTGCCCTCAATGTACAAAGATAGATAAATCAATATAGTGAGAAAATCAAAAGATAGGGAGAGAAGTGAACTTCCTGAATTTTGGATGGATTCCTTGAGAATGAAACTTGTAGGGATGGAGTAGATGAAAGGCATGATGAACTAAGCAGAGGTGAAGGTATGTGAAAATATTCCATTTCCTTAGTAGCACCTTGAACCTTTTGGAACTGCAGAGTCATCAGTAACTTTTTAGGGGGTTTTGTTATGATATTTACTCGAAGATTAGACTGTCAGAGATAAAAGAAATTGGACTTTTACTAATAAAAGTTTTGAACAAAATAGAAGGCAAAGGTGTTAACTATCAAATTATAATAAAAGGGTACATCAAAATCAAACAAAAGCAAAAACAAAGATAAAAATAAAAATAAAAAGGACTCAAAAGTCCTCATCATCGGTTGGATAGCGAGGTGGTAGAGGCGGCGATATGTGAAAGTGATGACAAATCTACTGATGAGTCGCCTCAATGCAGTCAAATCGTCGAGCGGTGTTATTGAATTGTTGAGTACAGTAATGCTCGAATTGAGTGAGACATTCAGAGATATCTGAAAGTGAAGCAGCTGCATGAACTGGACGATGGCTCGATTGTGGTTCCTCATGTGGGTGTGGGACATTGTTAGTAATGTCCTCAGGATCCTCCTCTTCGATGGTAGGTGCTAGTCGATATTGGGGAGGATCGATCCCATGTCGACGTTGGATCATCCTCATGTGTAGCATCATCTGGATGCCCTATGGGGACATCTGACCTATCAGTCTGAGTAAGGAGATCTGAGCGGGGGTGTTGAGGAGCCCGAAATATCGAGCCAAGCGTGTGATGTATGGACCCATAGATATGACCCCTCTCCTATGTTGCTCCGTCTGATGTTGAATGGCACAAGCTATGAAATAGGCTAGGTCAAAAACGTGCATGTTCGCCATGCATCATAGGAAGTAGGCATCGTGAGTGTTAACGACGCCGGTGCTCTCTCACCTACCTGTCAATGTATGAGCTAAAATAGCGTGTAGGTACCTCAGGGATGGGGCGAGAGCAGTCACCTTGGAGCGACTGGGGTCATAAGTGGCTGAGTTAGGAGCTATATTATACCAACATCTCGTGGGGGAGTTATAGATGTGGCGGTGGAGGTCCTTGATTTTGTTTTCCTCCTTGAATTCATCGGTATATAGTCCTAGAGCATCTCCGAACTGTGGGACACTCATCTCACAGACTAGACCTCCAAGGCGGAATTAGATAGTGCCAGAGTTGTCGAAGTTAGTCATCACCGTCTAGAGGTGGAAAGTACAGCAGAGTTCCAGAGTTAGCTCTAGGTATGTGGGCTCAATGATGTCGAAAAATTGCCCCCACAGGTCTGTGATTAATAAGGCCCGGACCTCATCTGCTAGCTGGACCTGCTCCAAGGCGGTCCAATCGATACACCTTCCTACGCCGAGAGGTCTTGCACGTAGTATCTGATAAAGATCCTCCTGAGTTCCCAGAGGGAACTGTAGGAATGGGTATCGTATTTCGGCAAAGGCACTCGAAGAGGCCGCACCATGTCCCTTCCGTTTTTTCGACGTGGGAACGGCAGTTTTTCGCCCACGTGGGGGAGTCATTACGTGCCTGAAGATGAAAAGTATTCAACAATTCAAGTATTTTTCCAGCCAAGACATATATTAATTTATCCTAATGCCATAAAGAATGACATTTTATTCTTAAAGAATCAGCATGAATTTTATTTTCTATTTACTTAACAGGAACTAAATGAATTAATCAAACAATAAAAATGAACTAACTAGAAACTAAATAAAATTCTTATGATAATATAGTTCAATGGAGGAAAATGTAAAAAGGAGAGGTGACCGGTGGAGTTTTGGAGAGAAGCGGTGCGGTTGACGTGTGGGCGTGGGAGAGAGTGGCTGTGGCATTTGCACACGGCGCGTGGAATGCATGTGTTGAGTATGGATGAGAAAGAGAAAGAAAAGAGAGAAGGAGAAGGAAGAAGGGGGGAGGAGAGTGGTGGCCGGACTTAGGGGAGGGGGAAAAGAAAAGAAAACGGCTAGGGTTTGGGAGGAAGAATTTGGGGAAAAAGATGATGAATAGTGAGGGGTTTATATAGAAATAAGGTACACGGGGGTGTCACACGCTCGTGTAAATTGTTTTTAGCCCATGCGTTTCGAATGTTTAGGGGTCTGGCACGCAAATGTTGTATCCCACGCCCGTATCGCACGGGCATGCCTAGCCTTGTTCGCTTCTCCCACACCCCTGTAAATGGTCCTACGCCCGTGTTCGTAAGTCAGTTTCGCCCACGGCCTTAGAGCACGGGCATGTTTAACGCCCGTGTCATTTACTCAGAATCGACCACAGGTTTGATGCATGGGCATGCCACACGCCCGTGTCGATTAATCAGTATCAGCCACGGGTACATCGCACGAGCGTGTATATTTATCTCAGCCCGTGTTCATTAGTCAGTTCTGACCACGACCGCATGGCACGGCCGTGTCGTTTAGTCAGAGCCCATGGCTTGGGGAAAATTTTTGTCCTGTTTTTTACACCATCTTTGCCACGCCCATGTACCTATTCGTGGTGTCCACCATGGGGTAGGGAAACCTGCGCTTTTCTAAATTGGTTAGTTTGTAGTTAGGTGCTAGCAATCGAAAATATAACATTAGTGAAGTTAGTGCTTGGGTTGCCTCTCAAGAAGCATTCGTTTAAAGTCTTAAGCTAGACTTACCCTGTTGTCATTTCTAAATGAAGGTTCATGGAGCCGAAGCTCCTCTCTCATATCCCTAAAATCTTCACCATTATAAATTTTTAGTCGCTGACCATTTACCTTAAATGTGCCACAAGTTGGATGAGTTACCCCAATTGTGCCATAGGGAAAGATAGTTTTGATTACGAAAGGGCCTGACCATCTTGATTTCAGCTTTTCAGGGAACAATTTTAGCCTTGAATTGTATAATAGAACTAGATCTCCTACTTTGTATTGCTTTGGTTGCTTTAAGCGAGCATCATGGCGTCGTTTTGTTGCTTCTTTGTATAAACATGAGTTTTCGTAAGCATTAGCTCGCCACTCATCTAGCTCGTTCAGCTGCATCATTCTTTTCTCTCCTACAAGTTTAAGATCGTAATTCAAAAATTTTATAGCCCAAAAAGCTTTATGTTCTAATTCAAATGGTAGGTGACAACTTTTCTCGTAGACAAGTCTTTATGGGGATGTTCCTATGGGAGTTCTATAGGCCCACAAAGCTTCGTCTACTTTTAATGCCCAATCTTTCCTATTCGATTCAACTGTTTTCTCTAGAATACGCTTAATAAATGCTTAAAGGCTTAGCTATTGCCTTTTCTTTGACATCTATCACATGAAGCAGCATACCTACTGGCGTCTTTGAACAAGGTAGGCTAATAAAAACTTGATTCGAGCATTTTGTGTGCTGTCCTAATTCCATTATAATGTCCTCCTGAAGGTCTTGAGTGGTACTATTCTAAGATTTTGCTTGCTTCTGCTTTTGTAACACATCTCCAAATTACTTCATCTGCACATATACGAAAAAGAAAAGGATCTTCCCAAAAATAGTTTTTCGCATCAGCAAAGAATCGCTTCTTTTGATGATGTGTTAACCTATTTGGTAGGATGTTAGCAGCTAAATAATTGGCAATATCTGCAAACCAAGGTACCTCAGAGTCGGTTATAGAAAAGAGTTGTTCTTTAGGAAATGAGTCGTTTATCTCAATCTCGTCGAGTTCTTTGATATGTGGATTTTCAAGCCTAGAAAGATGATCTGCTGCAAGATTTTCAGCTTCTTTCTTATCCTAAATTTCCAAATCAAATTCTTGTAAGAGTAAAATTCATCTTATTAGTCGAGGTTTTGCATCGGATTTAGTCAAAAGATAACGAAAAGCTGAATGGTCAGTGTAAACGACAACTTTAGATAGTATCAAATATTGTCTAAATTTATCAAATGCAAAAACCACAGCTAGCAATTCTTTTTTTGTGGTGGTATAATTTTCTTGTGCAGTAATTAATGTCTTGCTAGCATAATAGATCGGCTGAAAATGCTTGTCTCTTCGCTGTCCGAAAACTACACCTACTGCAAAATCACTCGCATCACATATTAGTTCAAAGGTACATCTTTTTCTAGTAATTTCGTTAAAGGCTTAGCTATTTTAGAAAAATCCTTAATAAATCTTCTATAAAATCCAGCATGTCCTAAAAAGCTTCTAATATCCTTAACTGAATTAGAAGGAGGTAATTTTTCTATAGTTTCGACCTTTGCTTTGTCTACCTCAATCCCTTTACTAGAAATTTTATGTCCTAACACAATCCCTTCTCGAACCATAAAGTGACACTTTTCCCAATTTAAAACAAGGTTCGTTTACTCACATCTCATTCGAACTCGTTTTAGATTTTTAAGGCAAAGATGGAAAGAATTACCAAATATCGAAAAATCATCCATAAATACCTCCATATTGTCTTCCACAAGTTTATCAAAGATGGCCAGCATGCAGCGCTGGAAAGTAGTAGGAGCATTACATAATCCAGAAGGCATTCTACGATAAGAAAACGTATTCTTGACCCTCAGGGGCTATTGGAATTTGGAAGTAGCCGGAGAGTCCGTCCAGGAAGCAATAGTACATATGCCCAGATAATCTTTCTAACATCTGATCAATAAAGGGCAAAGGAAAGTGATCTTTTCTGGTCGTGTAGTTCAACTTTTTATAGTTAATACAGACTCTCCAACCTGTGACTGTTCTTGTAGGAATTAATTCATTCTTTTTGTTGGCTACAACAGCTATGCCTCCTTTCTTTGGAATGACTTGCACAGAACTTACCCAAGTACTGTTAGAAATAGGATAAATTATTCCAGCATCTAGGAGTTTAATTACCTCAGCTCTAACAACTTCTTTCATGTTGGGATTCAATCATCTTTGAGATTGCACACATGGTTTATACTCATTTTCCATTAAAATTTTGTGGGTGCAAAACGATGGGCTTATTCCTTTAATGTCAGAAATTTTCCAAGCTATGGCTCTTTTATGTTCCCTTAGCACCTTTAGCAACTCGTCTTTCTCTTTGGGATCCAGTTCTGAAGAGATAATTACTGGTAGCATAGAATTATCCCTGAGGAATGCATATTCTAAGTGTTTTGGCAACTATTTTAATTCTAATTTCGGTGGTTCATCAATAGAGGGTTTTTGTTATAGTTCATCGTTGATTTCAATGCCCTCTTTTTTCTTTTATCTAGAGGTAGATGTATTAGAATTCAACTCATCGGTATCATCATCTTCCCCCACACCTTGGGTAAGACACAGTTCCATCGTGTCGTTATGTATGATTTCCTGCAACAAATCTTGAATAAAATGATCAATGGCATCAATAAAATAATAGGAATCATCTTGTTCTCTAGAGTACCGCATAGCACCGCAAATTTGGAAAATAACTTCCTCATCGCCCACCCTTAACGTGAGTTTACCATCACCTACATCAATAACAGCTCTAGTAGTATCTAAAAAGGGGCGCCCCAAAATTAAAGGTACCTCAATGTCTTCATCCATGTCAAGCACAACAAAATCAACAGGGAATATAAAGTTATCAACTTTTACCAGAATATCTTTAATAACTCCCCTAGGATATTTAATAGATCTGTCAGCTAATTGAATACTCATCCTAGTGGGTTTTGGTTCCCCAAGACCAAGTTGCTTAAACATTTTATAAGGCATTAAATTAATACTGGCCCCTAGATCAGCTAGTGCTTTCTTAATATTTAAACTACCAATTAAACAGGGAATAGTGAAACTTCCTGGATCTTTTAATTTGGTTGGTAGCTTGTTTTGGAGGATGGTTGAACATTCTTCATTAAGTTCCACTATTGATATCTCTTCAAACTTCCTTTTATTTGTTAGAAGCTCTTTTAGGAATTTTGCGTACGTCGGCATCTGTGAAATAGCTTCAACAAAAGGTAAGTTAATATGTAACTGTTTAAAAAGTTCAAGAAATTTACCGCATTGTGCATCTAATCGGCCTTTCTTCAACTTTGCTGGATATGGGATTGGTGGTTTACATTCTTCGCGTACCGGTGTTACATTCTCAACTTCTTCATCCTTTGCCTTATCAGTTTTGTGTGGTATCTTCTTCTTTGTTTCAACTAACTCCTTTCCACTTCTTAGTGTAACTGCCTTTACCTGCTCTTATTCCCTAGGTAAACTTTCTGGTTGCCTTTGAGAAACTAACTTAGTTAGTTGTCCAATTTGATCCTTAAGCCCTTGAATTGACGCTTGCTAATTGTTCAATATTGTTTCAGTATTTTGGAGACAGGTTTCTGATACCTCTATAAATTTTGTCAGCATCTCTTCAAGGTTTGGCTTCTTTTCTTGGGGGTATGTTTGTTGTCTTTGGTTTCTTTGACTACCCCATGAGAAATTTGGATGGTTCCTCTAACCTGAATTGTAGGTGTTACTATAAGGGTTATTTTGAGGTATAAAATTGTTACCCATATAGTGAACTTGTTCATTTTTAACGCTCGGGTTGGAAAGCGGATATTTTGTGTTGTTCATCGAACCTCTATTCGTATTGCACTGCATAATTGGATGTATCTGCAAAGAATCACAAAAACCATCAACCTTTTTATTTAACAACTCTATCTGATTTGATAGCATGTTTACTGCGTCGAGGTTGAAAACACTGGCTGCTTTTGTTGGCTTTGTCCTTGTGACTTGCCACTGATAGTTATTTAGTGACATTTCTTCAATGAATTCGTAAGTAGCCTCAGGTGTTTTGTTATTCAAGGTTCCACCGGCGGCTAAATCAATCAATTGTCTAGTTGAGGGGTTCACACCGTTGTAAAAATTTTAGACCTGTAGCCACAAGAGTAATCCATGGTGTGGGCACCTTCTCAATAGATCTTTGTATCTCTCCCATGCATCATAAAGTGTTTCTAAATCCATCTGCACAACAGAAGAGATATCATTCCTCAACTTGGCCGTTTTAACCGACCAAAATTATTTTAATAAAATTTTTTCGGTCATTTGTTCCCATGTAGTAATTGATCCTCGTGGTAGAGAATTCAACCACTGTTTAGCTTTATTTCTCAAAGAAAGGGAAACAACCGAAATCATCAGAAATGCCATTTATTTTGAAAGTATCGCAAAATTCTAGGAAATTTGCCAAGTGATTGTTTGGATCTTCATCCTGCAAACCATCAAACTGAACAAATTACTGTATCATCTGAATTGTGTTAGGTTTTAGTTCAAAATTATTTGCAGCAATAGCAGGTCTAACAATACTTGACTCGATTCCTATTAAATTAGGTTTAGCATAATCAAACATAGTTCAAGGAGCATGATTTTCTGCTACTTCTTGAGGTAGCGGATTATTCTCAGCCATCTCTTCGGTAGTATTGGTTTCGACTTCTTGCTCTTCTTGTATGTAATTTAAGCTTCGCCTTATTTCTCTACGATTTCTGTGAACAGTATCTTCAATATCACTGTCGTAAATTAGGGGGCCTGTCGGGTTCCTTCTAGTCATAAACTAGAAGTACCTGCTAAGAATAAAAGAAGGAAAATTAGTAAAGTTAAAAGCAAAATAAAAATAAAAGTAAATTGCAAAAATAAAAAAATGGCTAAAGTAATAAAAATTGAGCGTTCTTAATATTTTAGTTCCTTGGCAACGGCGCCAAAAACTTGATCGCGTGTCAGAGACTTAAAAATTTATATAAAGAATGATCGAGCCTAGAAACTAACTGTGACAACGATTGAGGCAAGTGTACCTATCGAACAGTAGTATAGTTAAGCGGCAAGATCGGATTGTCGAACCCAAAGGAACCAAAAGTACTAATACTAACTTTCTTTTTATTATTTAGCCTAAGAATTAAGGGAATTATTAATTAATCTAAAATTAACTAACTGTTAAGCTAAAGATGCTAAGACAAAGAGAATGAATTTGGGAAAATACTTGTGGGAAAAGTCAATTGATTGAGACAATACCCGAAGAAGAATCCACCTAGACTTCACTTGTTATTTAACTCTGAACCAGACGATTTATTCACTTGACTTGATCCGTAGGATTCCCTAATTTATATTAATACCTCCCTTGAGGCTACTAACGTCTAACCCTAGGTTGATTAATTGAAATCTCTTTCTAATTAAAACCCCTAGAATTGCATTAACTCGATCTATGGACTCCCATATTAGGTTTGACTGAAATCCGGTAGATTTTCGTCATCCTATCTCTAGGGTTGCGTTCAACTCCGCTTAATTATGCTAGATCATAGACAGGGTCTATTCCTCTTCTGCCTAAGCACATCAATACTTAAATCAATATCCTGAAATATCATAACAAGAATTAAGAACACATAATTAAGAACAAATCAAGTATTTGTCATATAGTTCAGAAAACAATAACAAGATCCCTTTTATGTTTCATCTCCCTCAGGTATTTGAGGGTTTAGTTCATAATCATAAAAGAATACATCTCAGAAGAAAATATAAACCAAAACATAAGAAAAACCCTAAAACCCCCTGAAGGAAATTGAAGGGAAGATATTTCGTCTTGAGTATAACTCTGGCTTCTTGAGATGAATCAACTGGCTTTCTTTGAGTAAATTCCACAATTCTGGCCTCTCTGGCTCGGCTCTTCGGCCTAACTGACGCGCCCTGAAGGTTGGCCTCTAGGGTGTTTATATAGGCTTTTGGAATGGCTTTCTTTGCCTTTAAGTACCCTAATCCGAATGAAACTCTTCTTTGTCACGGCAGGGACACGCCCTTGGCACACACCCGTGTAAGTCGTGGCCAGGCTGTGTTCGGGTTTGTTAAGGAGGCACGGTATGTGGCTTGGGCCCAGGCCGTGTTGATTTCGTGATTTGGCCCATTTACTCTGTTTTAGGCCCGTTTCTCGTTCTTTTCATCCTCCGGTGCTCTTTTAAGTATAAAACATGAAATTAAAGGATTAAGAGCACCAAATTCCACAATTTAGGGAATAAATCATCCAAAAGTATGCTAAATGTAGGATTAAAATATGTATATATTACGGTTTATAAGCGTCCTATCAGCTTAAGCCTCACGAGGTAAATTACCTTACACATGACTTGGAGTTAGCCACGATGGTATTCGCATTGAAAATTTGGAGGAGCTATTTATACGGTGAGAAGTGTATTATCTACATAGATTACAAGAGCCTCAAGTACCTCCTCACTTAGAAGGAGCTGGATCTTAGGCAGCGAAGGTGGATAGAGCTGTTGTAACATCCCGAAATAAGGCCTAAACGGAACAATGGTTGCGAAACCATGAATTCGAGATAGAAAAGTTTATTACGATTAATTATTATGATTTATTGAGTCATTAAATGCATGTGTTAGAATATCGATAGAAAATTTCATGAATTGCATGTCTAATTTGCCTATTAGGACTTAATTGCAAAAGCTGATAAATATGAGTTTTATGTGTTAAAGGATTTAATTGAAGAGCATAATTGAAGTAGAGGTCTTTAAATGGTAATTATACCATTAGGTTTTCATGGACAAAAATGGACATATATAGGTAGAAAGAACCAAAGTTTTTAATGAAGGGTAATTAAGTCATTTGGTAATGAAAAGAAATTAAAAGGGAAAAAGATGGCAAAATGTGCTCATCTTCTTCATTAGGCCAAATTTTCAAGGGTTCACCGTAGCTAGGGTTTGCTTCAAGTTTCCAAGCTCCATAGTAAGTGATTCCAAGCCTCGTTTTTAATGTTCTTTACATTTTTGAAGCCCCGGTAGCTCGGTTTAACTTATTCTATCAATAATTCATGCTAGGGTTCATATTTGGAAAAATACCCATAGGTAAAATGTGTTTATTTTGATGTTTTATGATAGAATATGAAGCCTCAAATTATGTTAAACAATTTTTGCTAAGTGATTTTAAGTGAAAACTAGTAAAACGGCTTAATCAGTAAAAATACCTAATATTCATAAGTACATGTTAGAGTGAGAATTTGATGTTGTCATACAAGGGAAAAATGATCTGCATGTCATAAAACATAAGAATAAGGGATAAAGTTTAATTTCTGAGCTTTGGGGAAAATGTGTAAATATGTAAAAGTTTAGGGGCAAAATTGTAATTTTTCCAAAGTTAGAGTTAAGGGCTGTTTTAATAAATGTGAGTATTAAATAAGCTAAATTTTCTATTATAGATCAAGAGGAACGAAATCCAGTGTTAGATCGGGGAAAGAAAAAGATAGTGGACTAAATCGATATAGTTTATCATATTTTGTTTCGAGGAAAGTTTGCGGTAAATAAATGCAATATTCTATTATTTTACATTTAATACTATTAAATTCCAGAATTTAAATATTTATTTTATAAATTTATCATTTAAAGACTCAAGTATGAATTGACGGAAAAGCTATTTCAGAAAGTTCCGGTTGAACCTTAGGAATGTGTAGGATACAAATGTCATGACATTAAGGTTTAAGGAAATCATGTAAGACCATGTCAAGACATGGCATTGATAAGTTTCTATAAGGCAAAGGTCCCATGAAAGACCATGCCAAGGCATGGCATTGGTGAGTTTATAAGGCAAAGGTCCCATGTAAGACCATGCCAAGGCATGGCATTGGTGAGTTCATAAGGCAAGGATACCACGTAAGACCATGTCAAGACATGGCAATTGTTAAGTTTCATAAGGAAAGGTACCCGCGTATCCTTAGTATTCCAAGTGGTTCAACGGGAAAATTCAAAGAGTATACCAAAGGAAAGGAAAGACAAGTTCAAGCTAAAAAGGTACAGGTAAGAATTTAAGACCTAAGTATATTAAATTAAAGGATTAAATAATATTGGTAAGAAAAGATTAAGATAATTCATTAAGAATGTTGTTATTTATTTACATGTAAACTAACTAAGCTTTATGCTTACTCCCATTCCTTTTTCTTTTTTTTTATAGTATTACAAGCCAACTCGGGGATCACAAGGACTTCGGAGTTCGCTACACACTATCAAAGGATTATATTGGTATTTTGTGACTTGAACGTTTTAAGTTGTGGCATGTATAGGGACTTAGCCATTTTGTGTGTATGACCTTATGATATGCCTTAATATTGTCTTGTAAATGCTTGATAATGATTAGCCATTAAAATGGTTAATTAAGAACATGTTTTGTATGTTATGTATGTCTAGATGATAGTTTTTATAGAGAAATTATGAAAGAGTAAAAAAAATCTGCAGGGGAACAGTTTTGGATAGCAACTGTGACGTGATTTTGAAAAATCACTAAAACTATTATAAATGGAATTATGGTGTGAATGAGATAGAGAATTAAATCTTATTGAGTCTACTTTTATATGAAAGAAACGGTGTAGGCAAAAGAGTTGTAGATTATGAGATAATTGATTTTTTGTGTAGAGGGGTCGGAACTATCGAACTGTGTAACAGGGGAAACTTTAACTAATAAACTGTACAAATTTGCCACACCAAAAATTCTGGAAAAATTATAGTTAGAGGATATATGAGTCTAGTTTCAGGAAAAATTTACGGATCTAAATTTCGAGTTTCGTAACTCGAGTTATAGTCAATTTAGTGAACATGATGCAGATGGACAGTTTCAATTTTTATGCCCCAAACTAGTTAGTTGAGTCTAGTAGTGCCTTGTGCTCGACTCCGGTAATGGTCTCGGGTAAGGGTGTTACATTTATTGGTATCAGAGCAAGAGTTTAGTCGGTTCTCGGAATATTCAGTATGAGTAAGAGTCTATCTATACATGCCATACTTATATTTTGATAGTGTGACGACTCTTGATGATTTTAAAATGTTTTTCTTTTATAGTTATGGATCCCGAACGAGCTGGTGCAGATGATGTAGAGGGTAATGCACCCGCTCCCACTGAAGGGACGATGCCACCAGATAGTAGTGATAGGCCCGTTACAGTTAGTCAGGGAGGAGGGGCTCGAGAAGCCTTCTTCCAAGTTATGATTGAATGGTTTGCTGAGTTTGTTCGTACGAACCTGGCTGTTAGACCTCCACCCCCTCATGATCCTCAGACCATCCATGTAGCTTCCCTAGTTACAGATGCAGTTAGAAGAGAGAAGCCACCCGTTGACAAGGTCAGAAAGCAAGAGGCCGAAGAGTTTCGGGCTACCAAAGATGATGATGCAGAGAAAGCTGAATTTTGGCTCGAGAACACTATCAGAGTCTTTGATGAGTTATCCTACACACAGGAAGAGTGTATTAAATGTGTAGTGTCACTTCTTAGAGATTCAGCCTACCAGTGGTGGAAGACACTTGTGTCAGTAGTACCTAAAGAAAGAGTTACTTGGGATTTCTTTCAGGAGGAGTTCCGTAAGAAGTACATCAGTCAGAGGTTTATTGACCAGAAAAGAAAAGAGTTCCTTGAATTAAAACAAGATAAGATGACTGTGGCTGAGTATGAACGTGAATTTATCCGACTCAGCAATTATGCTCGAGAGTGTGTGTCTACAGAGGCTATCATGTGTAAAAGATTTGAGGATGGGCTCAATGATGATATCTGACTGTCAGTTGGTGTTCTAGAGATAAAGAAGTTTGTTGTTTTAGTTGACCGAGCCTGTAAGGTAGAGGAGTTGTTAAAAAGAAAGGGTAAAGCTGAAATTGAGATTCAAGATATGAAGAAAAGACAGATGAGCAAGTCGTTTCAGTCTACATCCAAGAGGCCTAGAGAGTTTTCTACGAGATCTAATTTTTCAGCTGGGTATTCTAGCCGAAACAAAGGTATATGGATCCAAATGCTCAAACCACTTCGATTGTCAGTGTTGGCAGTAATTAGCCTGATAGACCCGAGTGTCCTCACTGTGGTCGACGTCACCCAGGTCAATGTCGAGCAATTGAGACTAGATGTTTCCGATGTGGTGCACCGGATCATTTCATTTGGGCGTGTCCCAAAATGGTTTAAAGAGAAATAATACCGACTGCAAGATCAGGCAATGTCCCCGTTAGAGGCAGATCTCAGAGAAGTCCCGGAGTAGGGGCAGGTAGAGGTGCATTTAGAGATACAGCAACGAGATCAGATGTTAGAGCACCCGCAAGGAATTATGCTATCCGTGCTCGTGAAGAGGCATCCTCCCCCAACGTAATTACGGGTATATTTTCTCTTCATGATGTTACTGTTATTGCTTTGATTGATCCGGGTTCAACCCATATTGATCCAAGTTCAACCCATTCCTATGTTTGTATGAAATTGATGCCTAGTATGAATATGCCCATAGAGTTTACGGAATTTGTGATTAAAATATCGAATCTATTAGGTCAGTATGTGTTAGTAAACAAAGTATATAGAAATTGCCCTTTGATGATTAGAGGTTACTGTTTTCCGACCTATCTCATGCTATTGCTGTTTGATGAGTTTGATGTGATTCTTGGTATGGATTGGTTAATTGCACATGATGTGAAAGTGAATTGTGGAAAGAAATTCATTGAGTTGAAATGTGAAAATGGTGAGATACTTCGGGTTAATTCAGATGAGTCAGGTAGTTCAATTTCCATGATTTCTGTTATATCTGCTCAGAAATGTTTGAGGAAAGGATGTGAAGCTTATCTTGCTTTTGTGTTGAATACTAAAGATCCAGAGTTGAAAATTGAATCAGTGTCTGTGGTAAATGAGTTTCCTGATGTGTTCCCGGAAGAACTACCAGGTTTGCCTCCTATCAGAGAAGTTGAGTTTAGTATTGAATTGATTCCAGGTACCACACCTATTTCTATTGCTCCTTATAGAATGGCTTCGATAGAATTGAAAGAATTGAAAGCTCAGCTACAGGAATTAACTGATAAAGGCTTTTTAAGACCTAGTTATTCACCATGGGGCGCGCCAGTGTTATTTGTGAAAAAGAAGGACGGTTCCATGAGATTGTGCATAGACTATCGGCAGCTTAACAAGGCAACCATCAAGAACAAATATCCATTGCCTAGAATAGATGATTTGTTTGATCAATTGAAAGGAGCCACTGTGTTCTCTAAGAAATATTTGAGATCCGGATACTATCAGTTGCGAAGAGTCAGATGTTCTGAAAACTACTTTTCGAACTAAGTATGGTCACTATGAGTTTCTTGTGATGCCATTTGGCTTAACCAATGCTCCTGCCATTTTTATGGATTTAATGAACTGAATTTTTAGACCTTATTTGGACAAGTTTGTAGTTGTGTTCATTGATGACATCTTGATTTATTCTCATGATGAGAATGAGCATGCAGAACATTTGAGAACAGTTTTACAGATTTTGAGAGATAATCAATTTTATGCCAAGTTTAGTAAAAGTGAGTTTTGGTTACAGGAAGTTTGTTTTCTTGGACATATAGTCTCAGGTGAAGTTATTAAAATTGATCCGAGTAAGAGTTCAGCCATTGTTGGTTGGAAGCCTCCCAGGAATGTATCAGAGGTCAGAAGTTTTCTTAGTCTTGCCGGTTATTATAGATGATTTGTAGAGGGATTTTCCATGATAGCTACTCCATTGAAAAGATTGCTATAGAAAGATGTCAAGTTTGAATGGACTGAGAAGTGTCAGCAGAGTTTCGACAAGTTAAAGGCGTTGTTGACTGAAGCTCCTGTCTTAGTACGACTAGAACCGGGTAAAGAGTTTGTGATTTACAGTGATGCATCCTTGAATGGACAAGGCTGTGTACTTATGCAGGAAGGAAGGGTAATTGCTTATGCCTCTAGACAGTTAAAACCACATGAGAAAAATTATTCGACACATGATTTAGAGCTAGCTGCTATTGTATTTGCATTAAAAATTTGGAGACGTCACTTGTATGGTGAGAAATGTCGAATATTCACTAATCATAAAAGTTTGAAATACTTGATGACTCGGAAAGATCTGAACTTGAGGCAAATAAGATAGCTAGAGTTGATTAAAGATTATGAGCTAGTGATCGATTATCACCCGGGTAAGGCAAACGTTGCTGCTGATGCTTTGAGTAGAAAATCGTATTTGCATTGAGAGCTTTGCACACTAGTTTGGCCTTATCAGATGATGGTTCTATTTTAGCAGAGTTGAGAGCTAAACCGACGTTTCTTGAAGAAATTTGTGAAGCTCGGAAGGATGACAGTGAGTTGCAAGCCAAAAGAGTTCAGTGCGAGTCAGGTGTAGAGTCTGATTTTTAGATTGGTTCTAACGGTTGTTTGATGTTCAGAGATAGAGTATGTGTACCCAAGAATGATGAACTTATTCGGAAAGTCTTAGAGGAAGCACATAGCAGTTCTTTGTCTTTTCACCAGGTAGTACAAAGATGTATAATGATTTGAAGAAAATGTATTGGTGGACAGGAATGAAAAGAGATATTTCAGAGTTTGTTTCTAGATGTTTGATCTGTCAGCAGGTAAAAGCCGAACATAGCTTAAGGAAAATCAGATTTACGGGGTTGATCTAGTCAAAGAAACAGAAGAGAAAGTAAAAGTCATCAGAGATTGCTTGAAAGTAGCTTCAGATAGACAGAAATCCTATGTAGATTTGAAAAGAAAAGAAATTGAATTTCAAGTTGGTGATAGGGTATTCCTGAAAGTATCCCCGTGGAAGAAAGTTCTCAGATTTGGCAAGAAAGGCAAATTAAGTCCCCGTTTTATTGGACCGTTTGAGGTGATCGAGAAAGTTGGGCCATTGGCATATCGGTTAGCTTTGCCGACTGAATTAGAAAAGATTCATAATGTGTTCCATGTGTCCATGCTACGTCATTTTCGTTCAGATCCATTGCATATAATTTCGCAGACAGAGGTTGAGATTCAGCCAAATATGACTTATGGTGAGGAACCGGTAAAAATTCTAGCTCGAGAGGTTAAGCAATTAAGGAACAAAAGTAATGCACTTGTGAAAGTATTATGGAATAGGCGTGGGATAGACAAGGCTACATGGGAGCTCGAAGAGACTATGCGAAAACAATACCCAAATCTCTTCACAGGTAAGATTTTCGGGGACGAAAATTCTTAAAAAGGGGGGAAAATGTAATATCCCAAAATAGGGCCTAAACGGAATAGTTGTTGCGAAACCACGAATCTGAGATAGAAAAGTTTATTACGATTAATTATTATGATTTATTAAGTGATTAGACGCATGTGTTAGAATATCGATAGAAAATTTCATGAATTGCATGTCTAATTTGCCTATTAGGACTTAATTGCAAAAGTTGATAAATATGAGTTTTAGGTGTTAAAGGATTTAATTGAAGAGCATAATTGAAGTAGAGGTCTTTAAATGGTAATTATACCATTAGGTTTTCATGGACAAAAATGGACATATATAGGTAGAAAGAACCAAAGTTTTTAATGAAGGGTAATTTAGTCATTTGGTAATAAAAAGAAATTAAAAGGGAACCAAAGTTTTTAATGAAGGGTAATTTAGTCATTTGGTAATAAAAAGAAATTAAAAGGGAAAAAGATGGCAAAATGTGCTCATCTTCTTCATTAGGCCGGATTTTTAAGGGTTCACCATACCTAGGGTTTGTTTCAAGCATCCAAGCTCCATAGTAAGTGAATACAAGCCCCGTTTTTAATGTTCTTTACATTTTTTAAGCCCCGGTAGCTCGATTTAGCTTATTCTATCAATATTTCATGCTAGGGTTCATATTTGGAAAACTACCCATAGGTGAAATGTGTTTATTTTGATGTTTTATGATAGAATATGAAGTCTGAAATTATGTTAAACAACTTTTGCTAAGGGATTTTAAGTGAAAACGAGTAAAACGGCTTAATCGGTAAAAATACCTAATGTTCATAAGTACATGTTAGAGTGAGAATTTGATGTTGTCATAGAAGGGAAAAATGATCAGCATGTCATAAGACATAAGAATAAGGGATAAAGTTTAATTTCTGAGCTTTGGGGCAAATGTGTAAATATGTAAAAGTTTAGGGGCAAAATTGTAATTTTGCAAAAGTTAGAGTTAAGGGCTGTTTTAATAAATGTGAGAATTAAATAAGCTAAATTTGCTATTATAGATCAAGAGGAATGAAATTCGGAGTTAGATCGGGGAAAGAAGAAGATAGTGGACTAAATCGATATAGTTTATCGTATTTTGTTTCGAGGTAAGTTTGCGGTAACTAAATGCAATATTCTATTATTTTACATTTAATACTATTAAATTCCAGCATTTACATATTTATTTTATAAATTTATCATTTAAAGACTCAAGTATGAATTGACGGAAAAGATATCTCAGAAAGTTCCGGTCGAACCTTAGGAATGTGTAGGATACAAATGTCATGACATTAGGGTTTAAGGAAATCATGTAAGACCATGTCAAGACATGGAATTGATAAGTTTCTATAAAGCAAAGGTCCCATGTAAGACCATGCAAGGCATGGCATTGGTGAGTTTATAAGGCAAAGGTCCCATGTAAGACCATGCCAAGGCATGGCATTGGTGAGTTCATAAGGCAAGGATACCACGTAAGACCATGTCAAGACATGGTAATGGTTAAGTTTCATAAGGAAAGGTACCCGCGTATCCTTAGTATTCCAAGTGGTTCAATGGGACAATTCAAAGAGTATACCAAAGGAAAGGTAAGACAAGTTCAAGCTAAAAAGGTACAGGTAAGAATTTAAGACCTAAGTATATTAAATTAAAGGCTTAAATAATCTTGGTAAGAAAAGATTAAGATAATTCATTAAGAATGTTGTTATTTATTAACATGTAAACTTACTAAGCTTTATGCTTACTCCCATTCCTTTTTTCTTTTTTTTATAGTATTACAAGCCAACTCGGGGATCACAAGGACGTCGGAGTTCGTTACATACTATCATAGGATTATATTGGTATTTTGTGACTTGAACGTTTTAAGTTATGGCATGTATAGGGACTTAGCCATTTTGTGTGTATGTCCTTATGATATGCCTTAATATTGGCTTGTAAATGCTTGATAATGATTAGCCATTAAAATGGTTAATTAAGAACATGTTTTGGATGTTATGTATGTCTAGATGAGAGTTTTTACAGTGAAATTATGAAAGAGTAAAAAAACTCTGCAGGGGAACAATTTTGGACAGCAACTGTGATGTGACTTTGAAGAATCACTAAAAATATTATAGATGGAATTATGGTGTGAATGAGATATAGAATTAAATCATATTGAATCTATGTTTATATGAAAGAAACGGTGTAGGCAAAAGAGTTGTATATTATGAGATAATTGATTTTTTGTGCAGAGGGGTCAGAACTGTCAAACTGTGTAACAGGGGAGACTTTAACTAATAAACTGTACTAATTGGCCACACCAAAAATTATGGAAAATTTATATTAAGAAGATATATGAGTCTAGTTTCAGGGAAAATTTACAGATCTAAATTTCGAGTTTTGTAACTCGAGTTATAGTCAATTTAGTGAACATGACGCAGATGGACAGTTTCAATTTTTATGCCCCGAACTAGTAAGTTAAGTCTAGTAATGCCTTGTGCTCGACTCTGGCAATGGTCTCGGGTAAGGGGTGTTACAGCTGCTTAAGGATTACGACTGCTCTATTGAGTATCACCCTAGTGAAGCTAACGTGGTAGCTGACGCATTGAGTCGTAGGGCTGTATCTGATTTGAGAGCAATGTTTGCTCGTCTCAATTTGTATGATGATGGTAGCTTGTTAGCTGAGCTTCAAGTGAGACCGACGTGGACTGAGCAAATTATGGGGAAACAGTTGTTGAATAAGGCATTGGTTCATTGTTTCTGACAAGTTGAGTATGGAGTGACTGCATATTTTGGTTTGAATGGTGAAGGAGTACTGTGTTTCCGTGGGAGAGTCTGTGTACCGAGGGATTCTGAATTGAGGCAGTCTATGCTACGAGAGGCGCATAGTAGTCCATATGTTATGCATCCTGGCCAAAACAAGTTATACCGAGATCTCCGTGAGCTGTACTAGTGGCCAGGGCTGAAACGCAAAGTTACTGATTTTGTGAGTAAATGCTTTACGTGCCAGCAAGTTAAAGCTGAGCATCAGCTGCCCTGTGGGTTACTGCAGCCAGTTAAGATTCCACTTTGGAAGTGGGAGAGGGTAACTATGGATTTTGTGAGTGGGCTGCTCATAACGCCTACTAAGAAGGATTCAGTATGGGTTATTGTAGATCGATTGACTAAATCTGCCCATTTTATACTTGTCCGCACTGATTACTCATTACAGAAGCTGGCAAAGTTATATGTGGCTGAGATTGTGAGACTGCATGGGGTACTGGTTTCTATCATATCTGATAGAGATCCTAGATTCACATCTCGGTTTTGGAATAAGTTACATGAGGCTTTGGGTACAAGGTTGGACTTCAGTACTGCATTTCATCCTCAGACAGATGGCCAGTCAGAGAGGGTGATTCAGATATTGGAGGACATGTTAAGAAGTGTAATTGATTTTCGAGGCAGCTGGGAAGACTATCTACCATTAACAGAGTTTGTGTATAATAATAGCTATCAGTCCAGTATTCAAATGGCACCGTACGAGGCATTGTATGGTCGTAGGTGTCGTACTCCTACCTGTTGGACGGAGCTAGGCGAGCGGCGAGTTTTGGGACCAGAGTTAGTTTCTGATACCGAAGAAAAGGTAAAACTGATTCGAGACCTGTTGAAGGAAGCGTCTGATAGGCAGAAGTCTTACGCAGATCTTAAACGACGAGAGATTGAGTATTCCGTGGGAGACTTCGTATTTCTTAAGGTCTCTCCATGGGAAAAGATACTGAGGTTTGGGCGAAAGGGTAAGCTTAGCCCTAGGTTCATTGGGCCTTACCGTATACTGAAGCGTGTGGGACCAGTCGCCTATCAACTTGAGTTAGGCAAAATTTGACCTTCAAGGAAGCACCAGTACAGATATTGGACGTGAGGTTAAGGTACTAAGGAAGAAATCGATCCCATTACTTAAAGTGTTTTGGCGAAATCACAATACCGAGGAAGCCACGTGGGAACCTGAGGAGGCAATGCAATAACAATACCCTCACCTATTCTGATTAGGTAAATTTTGAGGCCGAAATTTCTTTTAGGGGGTAGAGTTGTAACGCCCCAAAAATATAGGGTCTTTAATTTTGCTTCTTCTGACACAAAAAAAAAAACCTGTTTGCTTTAATGGCTAAGTGATTTGGGTGTGTATGGGAGTGTTTGAGAAGCTTGGGTCCATGTCTTGACTTTTGAAGAATTTTTAGTTTTTCTCTTAAATGAACCTGGACACTAGAACTTGGGCCTTATTAGTAGTAATGTTTGTTTTATGACACAAAAAGAGCATGTGGGGAAGTGGTAAGGTGGCGTGTGGTGTAACTGAGAGGTCTGAGGTTCAAGTCCTGGGCTGCGCAATGGAGTATTTATTTTGCTACTTGAGCTGTGTAGGTAGAAGAGTTGGATTGAAACACTGTTGAGAGGAGTTTGAACTGGTCATGGAGGGATTTGTGGAGCAAGTCAAGGAGAAGATTGAGGAGAAAATCAAGGAATTTCGAAATGGGAGGTTGGTAGGGTGTTGTGGCCGATTGGGACTCTAAGGCTCTATTAGAATTTGGCTAGGGGAAATCGGGAGCAATTTCGACTGTACTCATTTCTTGGTTTCGGCTTTTGGGATGTTGATAGGAGAGTTGCCGAATTTCCTTGCTGACAATTTGGAGTTTTTACTTTTTGCATTTCGGGTTCTTTCTAGTTTTCCTTGTGCTACGAAACTGACCACTCGTGTCATTCCCTTCTAACCGTTTGTGTCATTTTTCTCTTCTTCTTTGCTATCCTCTTTCTCCTCTTGGCCGAACCTAGCACCTTTCATCAATCGGTTTCTCTCATAGCCGACCCTTCCTTTTTGCCCCTTAACTTCTGTTTGTCTTCTATTCTAGTCTGGCCGAATATCACTGTTGTTAATCCCTCTCTGCGTCGATCTACTGCAAAGGTTCTGACTATCGGTAAGTGTTCATACTCCCCACCTTTGGATTAATCTATCCTCTGCTTCCCTTTTTAAAACCGAATACACCTATGCCCTTCTTTTCTTTTTCCAAAATCGAATACCCCTTTACTAATCGATTGTTATTTCCTCATTCATGTACTTTACTCGTTGCGATTCTAGGGTCTTCCTCAAGGAGTGGTGGAGTGTGAATGGTCTTGGAGGAGTCACACCTTCGTTCTCAACGTTCGGTTAAGGTAAAAGCGTTACCTTATGTTCTTTGGGGTTAGGCCGAATGTGCCCTATCATTCACTAAACAGATTTTGATTGTATTTTAGGAAATCAACAAGGGCGTGTAATCGTTTTGAACAGCGATCGTAGAGGGACTAAGGTCACCCTCATTCAAACAAGGTAAGAAGGGTGTTTTGGATTAAGTGTCAATAGGAGGGTGCTTTGCCCTAACGATGAAAAGAACTAACATTGGATCTCGTTTGAATCTAGGTTGGGTACTCGTGGAATTTGGAGCAATTTCATAAACAGGTGTGTAATCACATTATCGCTTCGATGGGTCAACAAAAGTCGAAAAGTCGAAGCTTCGGCATTTAAGGCCTCATGAGCGTGCGATCGCTCGTGCGATAAACCAAGCCCAGAAATCATGGGCGATAGACTGTAGAGGCCACCACGAGCGTTCTCGTGCTCTTGGGCCGATATGGGCCTTGTTTGGCTAAAATAGGCCGTGTGGGCCCAATGGGCTCGTGGGCCCCACATGGAATAAATCCACGATAAGTGGCAAATACTGGACTGGACTAGATAGTTTACATAGCCGTGACTGAATTTGGGCTAAACGGGCCACACGAGCGTGTGGGCCCACTTGGGTCGAATAATAGGCCTTGGGCCCATTTACACCATTATGACATTTTAAATTATTTGTGTCGGTCGAGGCAACCGTAGACCTTCGAAGATGTCGTTATTTGCACCGAGACCCCAAAATAAGTAAAGTGACCAAAATACCCCTAAAAGGTAAAAGTACTGTTATACCCCTACTTGATGGAAATGACCATTTTACCCTTAAAGGTAGGTTGATTGATGAGTGTATGATTATTTGTATGACTGTACTGAGTAGGACACTTTGCATACACGAACTATTTATGACATGACATACTGCATGGGGTTAGGATTTCGATATGGAGGAAGTAATGTACTGGTGGCTCTACCACATTCATAGTTATTGGAGGCGTTGGCACATATACTGTTTTTGGCAGCTCTGCTGCGTTATTATTACTGGCAGCTATGCTACGATATTGGTGTGCTGGCTGAGTGGGTCGATTTTATCCCCACATGGTGTGTTGGTTGGTACGAGTGGTGTGTTGGCTGGATTGGGGTGGGAAGCATATTTGCACCGTACTGATACTGTATTGGGCTTAGGCTCACATTATTACTGTAATGGGTTAAGGCCCACACTGCACTGTTACTGAATAGGGCTCAGGCTCAGACTGTTACTGCATATATTGTTACTGATTGACTGTTAGGAGATTACACACTAAGTTTATGTAAACTCACCTTTTCTTTTTAACTGTACAGGTAATCCCCAGTCTTAGACTATTTGGAGCTGCAAGGGACTCGGAGGTGGCCACATGATCGCTGACGTCCTAATTTAGTCTTAGTTATTTAATTTTAATTTTCATATTAGGCTATTGATTATGTAATAAGGCCATTGGTGGATTTAATTTTTAAGTGGGCTTTGGGTTCTTGTTTTAAACTGCCAAACAGACACAAAAGAGTTTTCAAAATCACAAATGTTTTCAAGAAAAACACTCATTTTAAACTTCAAGGTTTTTAGTTAGAGAAGCTTCCGCAGTTTTATTAGTTTAAGAAATGAATGGTAATAATATGGCAAATGTTTTGATAAGTTGTTTTCAAATTGTAATAACTTAAATTGCCAAATGTTCTCAAGCAATAAAAACTAAATGGGTTTTAACTTAAATACGGACTTTTATCAATAAGTCCAAACTTCGGAAATAACTCCGATGTGACACGTCAGATTCAGTTGTAACGTCTAGGCTGGGTTTGGGGTGCTACACCGTGTGCTAGGCCGTGCCAAACCTGTAGGGTATACTGACTTATGCAACACGGCCAAGTCACATGCCCGTGTGCTAGGCCGTGTGCCAATTAGAAGGGTATACTGACTTGTACCACACGGTCAGTCACATGCCTATGTGTGAGACCGTGTGGAGCATACTGACTTCAATTCAATTTCAACACCATGGGACACACAGCCGTGTAACATGACCGTGTGTCACACACGGCTGAGACACACGCCCGTGTCTCTGCCTGTGTGGACAAAAATAGGCCATTTGCAAGGCCAATTCGCCACCCCAACTTCAATGTACCTACATAAGGCAAAATGATAACATTTCATCATATGATTAGGCAGCCAAAATCATCAATTAAATGCACAATTCATACTATATCTATTTCCACCATTTCAATACTCAATTTAAAGCCATTTACCTATTCAAATACCTATCAATTCATCTTGCTTTACTAGACATAATTCACATATATGATTCATCAATAAAACCATTCCAAAGAAGCATTATCAATTCAACCTCATTCTTTCATTATATGTCAATTACTTAATTCAAAACAAAGCTATTAACACGTATTTATACATTAACAAAATTATCAGCACAAGCCAACTTAAATGGCCCAAAATACATGTTCATCAAACATACCAAAATGACCAAAGCCTACCATATATACACAACTCAAAAGTACCAAAATAGATGTCCGATAGTGCGATGAAGTTCTTGAGGATCCTCAATTCTGAGCTAGCTTCGATATACTATAAAACATAGAAGAAAATAACAAAGTAAGCTATAAAGCTTAGTAAGTTCGCATGTATATATGAAATAATTAACATAATTCATTAATAATTCCAAATAGATACATAATTTGCAATTAAAACCTCAATCAATGATATAACATAAAGCTTAACTACAAAGCAACTCGTAAGTTCTCATCTTCTTTTAATTCATCATTCGAACAATTTTCTGTACATACATGTACTGATACATATCTATTCTCACTAATTTGCTTATCAAATCACTTCAAGTTTATAAATGCTTACGATATAAGTACATCGATTTTCCGATGTCATAGTCCAGCTATGGTCTTACACCTACATTGCCAAGGTCTGCCGTGGTCTAACATTCACATGCCATAACCCGGTTGTCATCTTATTATTTGATTTTCCATAGCCCAGCTATGGTCTTTTTCAATAACTCGTCCACTTAAACCATATATTTAAATCAAATTCATCACATTTAGCTATAGAATAAATGGAATCTCAATACCATCCATCAATTGAATAAATACACATTCAAGTTCAATTAAATGAACTTACCTCGTATACGGAAATGACGAAACAGATAAACTATTCAATTACTTTGCTTTTTCCCCGGTCTAAGCCTGAATTCCTTCTTTCTTGATCTATATGAATTCAAAATTAACTTATTTATTCATCTACTCATTCAATTAATCCAAAAATACACATTTGGGCATTTTTACATATTAGCACCTAAACTTTCGCATTTCACCAATTTAGTCCCTATTTCACAAATACACAAAATTCACACAATTCAACAAAACCCATGCATTGGCCAAATTATATATAGGTCCCTAGCAGCCTAAAATTTTCATTTATTTCACATTTCAACCACACAATTTGCACATTTCACAAATTAATCCCTTTTTGACATTTTTATCAAAAATCACTTTACAAAACTAGTTTAACTATCAACAAGCTTTCATATTTCAACATTAAACATCAAAGAACACATAGATTCAACAATGGCAACTCTCAAAATCTTTAACAGTTTCAAAATCTAAGATACGGGCTAGCTAGATACGAAGAGACAATCTAAAAAACACAAAAATTACTAAAAATCGAGCTCAAAATCACTTACACATGGAGCATGCATTAGTCGAACCCTTAACAAGCTTCCAACCTTTATTTTTCCTTTGATATTCGGTCACCAAGGAAGAAGATGAACACAAATTCATGTTTTGATATAATTTAATTAACTTAATTTATCAATTTAGTTATTTACCCTTAATGAATAAACATAGAAATTTATAATGCATGTCCATTAATGTCCATTAACACTAACAATGGTCTAATATCGTCAAAAGGAATTTTAATTTAATTAATCATAGCAATTAAACACCCATAACAAGTGGAATGCAAATTTTGCATTTTACGCGATTTAATCCTTTTTATCAAATTAACCAACCAATCGATAAAATTAGGTCACGAAATTTTCACACATATCAAATAACATGCTGTAAATACTGAAAATAGTATTAAAATAATTTTCTGACATCAGATTTATGGTTTCAAAAACATTGTTCCGATTTAGCTAAAACTGGGATATTACACCGTGTGTCCCCTGATGTTTATTTAGAAACCAAGTTAGTATGCTCCACACGGCCCAGCACACGGGTGTGTGATTTGGTCATGTGGCATAAGCCAGTATACCCTACAGGTTTGGCACAGCCTAGCACACGGCTTGGCACACATGCGTGTCTGGCCATTTCGAAGGGCACACGGGCTAGACACACGGCATGTGGTTGGCCATGTGACCTAAGTTAGGGAGTTACACGGGGCTGGACATGGGCTGGGACACGGCCATGTGATCCCATTTTGAATATCCACACGGCCTGTGGCACAGGCGTGTCTCTGGCCGTGTGAGACACACGGCCGGGCCATACTGGCGTGTGTCCCCTGTATTTTGTAAAAGTTTTAAAGTTTTCCAAAAAAATTCCAAGTTATCGGTTTAGTCCTGAACCACCCCTGATGCATGTTTTGGGCCTCATAGGCTCGTATTAGGGACAATGTGATTGATTATGAATGACTTTTATTTGAAATTGATAAATGTATGAGAAATGTATGTTCGTTTATGTTATAAGTTCGATAATGCTCCATAACTGTATTCTGACAATGAATACGGGTTAAGGGTGTTACACGAGTGGGATAACAATGTTTTCTTTTATGATTATGCAAAAGTGATCTCAGTTATGGTACCAAACTAGTGACCAAATTTCATTGCAAAGAACCATAGATGGTTCAAATCCTCTTTCCTGAAAAAATCTTTTACCTTATAGTTCAAGGAAATATTTTACAGCATTAGGATTTCAAAATTTTAAAGGATTTGAAAAAGACAGTGGTTCTTGCATATTAGTTTTTCAAGCTTTCCTAGAAGGCATGTTCGACGTTTTCATATCTAGACTAACTAATAAAATTCAAGCAATAATCAATGGAATAGTAAAAACAAAATATGAACTTAACCTTGACTTTAAAGTATTGTTGTTTCTCTCCAAAGATTGTTGTGAATTCCCTTTGTGAATGCTTGATGAGTAGCTTGCAAAAAAGAAAAAGAAAAGCGCAATAACAGAGAAGAGAATGGTTTTAGGGATTAAAAGGTTTTGGGATTGTATAGAGGTTTGGAGAGGATTAAAAGGTGAAGAAAGGTTTAGATTTTAATAAAAAGTGCTTTTGGTTTTAAAATAGGGTATTTAAGGTTAAAACTAGGTAAAAATTAGGTTTAATGCCAGTGGGTTGCATGCTGGGTTGAGTCGACCCTACAGAAAATTGCAACGATGTTACGACACAAGGGTTCTGTGTCGTGACACCCCTTGTAAAATGTTGTTGTCGTGACATTGATGCTCGATGTCGTGACAAACTTTGATAGTTTGGAGTGTAGGGTATACTGACTATTGTGTCACAATACAACACTGCTTTGTCACGACATCAAGATGAATTTCTTGATTTTTTGAATCGGTAGAGGTGTCGCGACAAGAAGGTGTCGTGTTGTGGCACCGACTCTGTTTTGGCCCATAATCTTAGATTTCAATGTGTTTAGTTTAAATTTAATAAAAGTTTGAATAAAAGTTGAATGCTAAACTACTTTTTAGTTAAAATGCAATAATGTATACAATTTATTTAGTTCTCAAGATATTAAGTTTTCTATCGGATTCATCCGTCAGCTCTACCAGAGTGCACGCGGATGGTTCTGTGATTGTTTGTCTCTCAATATTTGCCTAACATCCATCATACCATGCTACCTTTCTTCCTTTATCCCTCTCCTTGATCCTATTCTTTTGTCCTGCATCTATCACCGAAAATACCTTTCGCAAATCGAAATGCTTAGCCACATTTATAAGTATTCTGTAACCTTACTCTCATGATATGTTTCATTCTCACCTTCAAATTTTCTCTTCTCAAAGTTATTAATAATCATTAGAAGACCTAAAAAAATCTTCCAACACCATAGATTTTTCAAAGTATACCTCAAAATCTATAGTCATATTCGCATCCCACATCATATACTTGCGTTGTTTGATTAGGCCCCCTTTTGATAGTTTTATTATTTGAGTGATGATTTTATCATATGATTTTAATTAGAAGTGAGTGATTTCTAACTTCCTTAACTCTAGATTCTTATTTATTGGTAGGGTTATTTAATTAAGAGTAACCTCTAGGTTACTCAAAATTCTATCAATAAGTATGGTCTCTAACTTGATTAGTATTGTAAAATTTTAAGGTTTTTGAATTTTTTAGGTGTCTGATTAAGGAATATTATTTTACAAAGTTTATCCAAGTTAAATGGGTCCTCATTTTTTCAATTCTCAATTTTTGCTACAAGGTTTGAAGACTTTAGTGATTCTTCTATCGGTTCTGTGAAAGTTAACATCTCACAAAATGTTTGAAGTAGGTTGAGACAATTACCTCTTCATTTAGATCTTGGTGTTGTTTGACCTCTAATTTTGACAAAACCAATGTTGTCCGGAGGCAGAATTTAGTATTTGACCCAGTTATAAAATCTCAGATTGAACACCCTTTTGCAGCATTGTTTCTTCTTTGAATTCACTGGGTTTCTTTAGTTATTTTCCCAACCTAGGGTTCCTTGGCTACTCAAGATTTCACCTTCCCTAATTACTATTGTTGTTGCGTTTGCCTCTTCATCTTTGCTTTTATCCTGATTTTTTTTCAAATTGGTGACATATTATGTCTACATCTGTGCTCCTGTCATTGTCCTGTAAGTCTGGTAAGAATTCACCTCTTAGTTGGCTTAGTTCTAGTAGTAATAACCTTTGGTTCTCTTTAATCCCCCATTCTTCATAGACTCATTCTTCATAGATTTCATCATCATACTTGGTTTCATCATCGGACAACATGTAATCAAGGTCGTCCATGGCGCTGCTCGGAAGGTCTTAGTGGCTAACTTTTCTGGCTTTTTTCATATTTCAAGGGTATTTGAAGAAAAAAGATGGTAGCATGGGGATGTGCATCAACTACATATAGTTAAATAAGGTAACTGTTAAAAATAAGTGCCATTTTCCTAGAATCAATGATTTATTTGATCAACTGCGAGGTGCCACTGTGTTTCCAAAGGTCGATTTGCGATTTGGTTACTACCAACTCTAGCTGAAGGAGTCAAATGTTCTAAACAAGACATTCAGAATGAGGTATAGGCATTATGAGTTTCTAGTGATGCCCTTTGGGTTGACAAATGCACCTGCTGCTTTCATGCACCTGCTGCTGCTGCTTTTATAGTATGTTACGAAAACGTGGTGTTTTGAAAAGCATTTTTCTTTTGAAAATCTTTGTCCTACTTCTTTCCGATGTGAATTAAAATAAGTAAAATCCTAAATTAAAAGTTAAAAATTTAAAGATGCTTTATTGCAAAACAAATACCCAAAATAAATTTCTTCCAAATAAAAAGTCAAATATAAAAGCAGGTGCGGTTGTGTGGCCACCTCCGAATCCCTCGCAGCACTGATCCGCCTAAGACTGGGGATTACCTGTACAGATAAACAGAGGGGTGAATTTACAAAAACTCAATGCGTAACCCTATGTAAGTAAATAGCCAATGCAATTACAGTCTTGGCCTAAGCCCAAATCAATAACAGTTCAGTTCAGTTGGGCCTTAGCCCATTATAGTATCAGTATCAGTGTGGGCCTTAGCCCATTTTAGTGACAGTAATAGTTCAGGCATGCAATCAGAAATCCAATCCAACCAGCCTCTACACTCCACTTCGTCCAGCCCTACAGTCTATGTGGGGATAAAATCAACCCACCCATCCCTACACTCAAAAATTAGCACCGGTTGCGGCACTAAACAGTATTTGCTGCAGAGCTGCCAATACAGTACTCTTCCTCCAATCATCATAATCCCATCCCCATGCAACATATCACACATGGATGCAACACACACACACACACATATATATATCATGGCATGCTCATATACAGTCATACATAACATAAGGCATATAGTCATTTAATATCATAAGGGCATAACAGTCATTTTATACCAAAGGGGCATAACAGTCATTTTATCAGTTTGAGGTCTAGGTATACTTACCAACCCATTAGTAACTCCACAGTCGTCTTGGGCGACTTGTGCAACCTTTAACAATCAAACAGTGAAAATGGGCCCAAGGCCCATAATGCAGGCCCATGTGGGCCCACACGCTCGTGTGGCCCACATAGCCCGAAATGGACTCGGCTATGCAAATTACACAGCTTGGCCCAATATTCTCCCCACGTTCGTGTGGTTTACCCGTGTGGGGCCCACAAGCCTAGTGGGCCCACACGACCCATTTCGGCCCAACATGGCCCAAAACGGCCTAAGACCATGAAATCGCTCATGGTGGCCTCAATAGTCAAACGCCCATATTTTATGCGTTCAGATTACCACCCGAGCAAGCGCACACTCGTGTACCGTCAATTGTCATATTTTTCGGCTTTTGTCGATGTACGAATTGGGTAGTGTTTACACACCTGTTTGTGAAAACGTGTGAATAACCTGCAAGCACAAACCTGCCTTGATTGAACAAATGTGGCTTAGTCCTCTTAGATCACTGATGAAGGTTGATTACGACTCTTTGACGAATATCTACATTACAAGCGGATTACATTAAACAAAGTTGTTTATACCCATGGCTTAAATACCTATGCAATAACTTACAACACCACAGAACCCCAGAAGTAGGGGAAAGAGCATTCGGCCTTTACCCACAATGCAAGACAAAATAGTTACCTTTGATCAAGTGATGAAAGAAAGGTTTTGAATGCTTCAATACCACTTGCAACTCCTTTACCCCTCGAGAAGTTCTAAAAACTGAAAGAACACCACACATAAGAGAAGGAAGTCGAGAATCAGCAATAAGAGAAAGGTATTTAACTTTCAACAGTGTAACAAAGGAAAGACTTGTTACAGATTAAGAGAAAACAAGAAGAAGTCGAGTGCTCTTAACAATTTGTCAGAGAATAGTCGTTAAACAGAAGACGCGATAGCGATAACGGAATGAAGTAATCTTCCTGGGTACCAAGATGATAAGAGAAATCGGTTTAAGGGAGAAAGAGAAAAGAAAACGAATGAGCGGAAGAAGGTATATTCGGCCAACAACAGAAAAAGAAGAGAAGAGGAAAAAAATTTGTTGTGAAAAAGGGCAAAATAAAAAAGAACAATGATCTAGCCGAACACACCTTACACAATTCAGAAAAAGAAGAAAGAAAGAGAGATACGGTAGACTTGAGAGTAGAGAAAGCACAAATAAAAACTGAGTTTGCAAAAGAGACCAAAAGAAAAAGGAAGCATTAGGAGTACTTTTGGCCAAAGAAAGGTTGTCAAAAACGAAAAAAAATGAACAGAAGAATACCCAAAGACAATCGGCCTTCAAGCAAAAAGAGAAAAATAATACAAAACTGAAATATAGAGCATACCAAATGAAGAGTACCACTCTGGCCGAAATTCTTGAGTGCTAGAGTCCATTTTCGACATAACACTCCCTCTCCCCTCATTTCACTTGATTTTCTCCTAAAATCCCTCCTCAATTCTCTCCACCTGATCACACCTCCCCTCAACCACCTCAGTGTTTCAGTCAAACTCCAACACCTCCACGGCACAGCAGCAAAATAAATACTCCACTGCTCCCACCAAGACTCGAACATCAGTCCTCTGGCATAGGTAACACGCCACTTACCCCTAGACCGGCAGACTCTTTATGTCATGCTTTACCCACAATAATTTAAAAGCCTACTAACTATAGGCAAGGGTTTATTCCTTAAAAACAAAACTTTTTGCTCAAGCCTAGGCTTGAACCCAAGACTTCTCAGACACTCCCAAACACACCAAAATCACTTAACCACTGAAGCAAACAAGTATTTGTGTTACAAACTTGCAAAAAAAAATACTTAAATTTTTGGGATGTTACAGTAGGTCCCGTATAAGACCATGCCTGGGACACGGCATCGGCACCGAATGTAAATCCCGTACAAGACCATGTCTGGGATATGGCATCGACATCAAATAAAGAAGGTCCCGTGTAAGACCATGTTTGGGACACGGCTTCGACACCAAAGGAAGATCTCGTGTAAGACCATGTTTGGGACATGGCATTGACATTTATGTACGATCTCGTATAAGACTATGTCTGGGACATGGCATCGACATCGAGCTAAGAGATCCCATGTAAGACCATATCTGGGGTATGGCATCGGCATCAAGAGGTGATATCATATAAGACCATATCTGGGATATGGCATTGGCATCGCGATACATGTATGATGAGATTGAGTATCCTCTTATATTTCGAGTAGTTCAACGGGCAAAAGAGCTAAGTATGTAAAGATAATATAGAGCCAAATTATACAAGGATGATGTTGAGTTCCATTTATGTTAAGGATGATGATGATTTAAGTTTATGTTCAAATTAGCATAAGTGATAAATTATGTGACTAAGTGATACAGGTACCATGAGTAAAATACAAGTTCTGAAACCATAATGTGATGTGTAATAGTAATAGGCAGTATGAGTAAGTATGCCTAAGCACTTGAGTCTTATGTTGCTATTGTTCCATGAGATGAATGGATTTTACCATGAGTATTTATGTTGCTATATTAATTCATGCAAACTTACTAAGTTATATGCTTACCCCTCTCTTTTCCCTTTTCCTTGTAGTATCGCGAAGCTAGCTCGGGATCGTACAATGTCGGAGCTCGGATCACACTATCAATCATTCTTTTGGTATAGTAAAGTTGATTTATTTTGAGTATGGCATGTATAGGAACTTGGTCATTTTTTGATATGTCATATTTTAAAGCCAAAGTGTTAGCTACTAATGTTATACACTCATTTTGTAAATGGCCATTGGGAATTGGCCAATATTTGTCAAGTTTCATATTGTAATGATAATGAGTTTCAAGAGAGGAAAGTTCATGCAAAAAAGAAAAAGGTAGAGTGAAATGTGATATGTATGATTGATGATTAGTAGTTCTTCATAGTGTATTATCGCCATGTTAAGTGTTTTTTGTGTTGGAATAAGTGTGTTTATGTTTAAAGGTGGCAATTGGCTTGGAAAATAGTCTTCTAATTGTCCATACGAGTAGACACACGGGCATGTGTCTAGGCCGTGTGTGACACACGGTCAGCCCCATGGGTGTGTTGACAGGCCGTGTGTCCCCTATATCAAATTACGAGAATTTGATTCGTCACACGGGCCAGCACACGGGCGTGTGCCTAGGCTATGTGCCCCTTAAGAGGTTGCTAACATCATAAATAGAATACCCAGGTTTTCACACACGGGTGAGGACACGGGCTTGTCTAGGCCGTGTGAAGGACACGGGCCAAAGACACGGGCGTGTCTCCGGTCGTGTGAAAACCCCTATAGGTTCGAAATAAAAAATAATTTCCACATGAGCTAGGGACATGGGCGTGTGTGACCACACGGCCTGCCCACACGGGCGTGTCCCATTTCACACGGGCGTGTGGCCCTGTTTAAGCAAAATTTTTCTAAGTGAACAAAAGTTTCCGGCTTAATTCCAAAACCTTCCGGATGTAAGTTTAAGGCCTCGTAGGCCCATAATAAGTATGTTATGAGTATGAATGAAAAATTTTAAGCCAAAATGGAATTTTTATAGCCCAAAGTTGTGTGTCCAAACAAGTTAAGTCCGGTAATGCCTCGTATCCGGTTCTGGCGTCGAACACGAGTAAGGGGTGTGACAGTTTCAAACCTAACACGTCCCTGTTACCTTGCACGAATGCTAAGAAACCCTCAGTAAATAAGGATCAGTAAAATGCATATTTACTAAGTAAAGGATTTCGAAAATACCTAATGTGGTTTCCAAACTCATGAAAGATCGAGTTGCCATGGAATGTTTTTCTGAATGTTATTAAGCATGTTGATAATAAATTGAGTTTAATTAAAGTAATTGTCCTAGTTTGTTTATGTTATAATTGTTGCAAATTGTGTTTAAATTTTCTAAAACCTATTTCATTCATATAGTTTGCATATTTAGGATAACTTGCTTCGGGATCATTGCATTTAGTTTAATATATTTAATTTTAATCATCACTTCTCAATTATATTGTGTTTTTATTTACCAAGTTGTTAATATAATTTTACAATTAAGTGATTTGACTCAAATACAATCCCTGTGGAGACAATAACTCGATACTTACTTATTACTTGATAACGACTATGTACACTTGCACAAACCTACGCAATACACCAGGACAATAAACATGGGGTTACCATGTGTAAGACCATAACTCGACTATGGCAACATATGGAGTTTGCAGGGTGGTAATCCAAGAGTCCCACCAGGGTATAAAGTAGAAGTTGCGGTGTGACTCACGCGACAAGTTGTAAGATGAAATGGTCTTGGCACATCTAGGGAACGCAGACAAATGGGATAACAAGGGGATTCACCAAATTGAAATGGTGAGAAAAGCCAAAGAAGCACATCAACACAGACATGTGAGAAAGGAGGGAGAAATTCCTTAAACAAACTGCGATACATAGTACCTGCCAGTAAGGATCTGCTAGAGAAGTCGTCGAAACAATATTGGCTAAGCAAATACAGAAGGGATTATTATAGGTTAAGATCATAATTTCACAACCGAAAAAGAGGTAGCCGGAAGGGTGAGAAGTCTGTCAAGAGACCTCATGGGAGGAAATGTATGCACAAGACTGAAATACCAATAAAGTCTGCCAGAAAATTTTTAGGAAAAGTATGTCTGGTTAGGACTACATAACGTAGGGAAAAGACTACTAAGACTAACAACGAGGAAGTTCGCTGAGAACTACCGTGGTAAAGAGTCCGCCAGAAAGTATTGAAAAGCGAGAGTCCATTAGGGCCATGTAGCTCGGGGAAGACCTTGTAGGTCTACCAAGAGTTGGAACTATGAAGGGATACCTAAGTAGGAAATAGTATGTTGGGAACTACTTGTCCATTAGAGTACCTTAAAAGATAGGATTAAGAGAACAAGTACTATAGGGTTACATCCTGAGCACGTGTTCACCAAGGAATAGAGGATATTATGAAGAGACCATATTCAGGTAAGGATCTACAAATATGATGAATACTTGGGTAAACGTCAATAGTTGTCGCCAGTTAGAAATAGTAAATATGAGTATCAAGGTTGTGGCATATCATGAAAGGGTATAATGTAAGTATGAAATAATGATAAATGGGGCTAAGAACCATGTGAGAATATCTCTATATAGAACATTGTTATGACAAGACTAGGGATTATGTTTGCTAATAGTCAACTTAGAGAGAATGGGGCATTGGCTACGCCAAGTGTAACAGCCCGATTTTGGACCTAGTCGGAACAGTGGTTTCGAGACCACAAATTTGACGTAAGAAGTCTACAATTCCACAGAACGATTTCGTGAAAATTTCGTTCGAAAATTTCGATGTTTGGGCACTCAATTTAGTTAAAAGGACTAAATTGTAAAAAACTATAAAACTTGAGTTCTAGAAGCTAGAGGTGTCAAATTGCTATGAAAATTTAAATTGGAGGTCCTTAAATGGTAATTAGACCATTGGTTAATTTTTTTGGAAAAAGGGGACATGAAATAGGTGAAATAGAATATTTTTAAGTTAGGGCATTTTGGTCATTTAGTAATTAAAATGAATTAAAAACAAAATTAAAAGCCAATTTTTTTTCCATCTTCAACCCCATGGCCGAATTTCACAAGGGGAAACCATGGCTAGGGTTTTTTAAGCTTCCAATCGATTGTAAGTCTGTTCTTGCCTCGTTTTTAATGATTTTTACATTTTTGAAATCCTCGTAACAAGATTTATATATTTCTGCCACTAACTTGAGATGTGGTTAAAGTCTAGGGTTTTGAGTCATGATGAATATGTGTTTATTTTTGTGTTTAATGGTAGAAAATACATGTTTATGGTTAGAGAAACGACTTTTACTAAGTGATTTTCGGTAAAAATGCCTAAAAGGACTAATTTGTAAAAGTTATGAAATTTGTCATAAAAGTGTGAATAAATGGAAATTGTTGTAACACCCCTTACCTGTATCCTACACCAGAACTGGGTACGAGGCATTACCAGCCTTAACAATACATTTTACCAAATTTCGAGCCACAAAATTTCACTTATAATTTAAACTTTAACAAACACATACATACACAAGCATTATAACTCTATGACTAATATGAGCCACAACTCGTGGCCAAATACAGAATAATCCTTTTTACCATTATGAAGCAATGCATTTGGTCAAATTAATTAACACATATACAAAATGACTTAGTCAAGCCCCTATACATGCCATAACTTAAATCATTTATAAATAAAGATACCCATAGATAGCTTGTGTAACATCCTTAAATAGGGGCTATTATGGTTGAACTGTTTACGTGTGTATGGTTTGATTGTGTTATTAATTGAGGTGTTTTAGGGTCTAGGTATAAGCTAAGGGTAGGCCCGAACTATAGGAAAATTTTTTGTTTTTAAGCTTTGGTTAAGGGGAGCTGAAGGAGCTGGGGGTTAAGAATATTCCGTGGTAAATTTAAGCACAAGTTTAGCCTTGGTAAAGTGGCAAGGAGGCGCCACTTAGGGCCTTGAGGAGTGACGCCACATGCAGGGAAGGAGAGCTTGGGTTCGAGCTGCAGAAATCCCTTGTTGCTAATTCTTTTTGACGCCAGAGAGGGGAGAGTTGTGCTCAGCTCAAACACTGATGGATAACTGTTAAACAAGTCAACAGATTTAAATGGGTGGAGAAGAGAGAATTTAGGAGTTTGAACAATTTAAACTCATTAGAATGGTTGGCCAGGAGAAGTTTGAAGAGGTTGCCGAAATTTGAACTCTAGAAGGGAGGAGGAGTATTCGGTTGGGAAGCTGAGTAGGGGGTGCCGTTTCTCCATAGTCAGGCTAGGTGACATTTTCAGCTAAGTGAATGCCTTAGTACTTTCAGTTGTGAACCAAAAGCCGAAATCCCTTTTGGCACTTGTCGATTCCTCTTTGAAGCACCTAGCCGAATCCCAAAAGAACCATTTGAGTTTTTCTTTTTCTCCTTTGAAACTGAATCTCTTCAAGGCCGAATCCCTTTCATTTCTTTCTCTTCTTCCTCTCATTTTTTTTCAAACCACATCCATATCTCTTCTTCTCAAATCGACAACTTTCTTCTCTCAACCCCTCCCTTGTGCCGAAAACAAAACCTTCTTCTCTTGTTTGCTTGAAGCCGAATGCTTCCCTTCCATTCTCTTATTTTGTTTTAGCCGAATCTCTTTTGATTTCTTTACTTAAGCCATAGCCGAATCTATTTTTATCACCATACCCCATTGCCGAAACCTCTCTACTTTCTCTTTTTATTCTAACAATTTGGCCTAATATCAATCAAGGGTAGATCTCTCTTTTCTTCTGCTCTAATCGGTCTTGGAGTGGGTAAGTGTTCTTGGCCGAATCTCTATTATTTCCATCTCTTTTCTCTGTCAACTTACATAGAACAAAAGCCGAATTTCGGCATTTGTCTTGGTTCTCATTCATCTTTGGAACCAGTTCTCCTAGGTTCTTCGGGATTTTGAAACAAGTGGATCGTGGTCATCTACTCTCTCTGTCAATCGGTTTCTTTAAGTTAGTGGTAAGGGTTCATGTCGATCTAATCTTCCTATCATTCTTTTGAAAAGCCGAAGGCTATTACATTATGTTGTTTAAAAATCTTGGCCGATTGTAGGGAAGGCTTGTCGTCGAGTGTTTCGGGATTTGTCTAAAGTACGAAAGAAGGAAGGTAAGGATTATGGTTAGTTATGCGTTAACTCTTCGGGATTTATGGGTTTGGCCGAATGGCTTTTGCTAATGATCTTAGTGTTGGCCGAATGTAGGAAAAGGGGGATCTAGGGCGTTAGATCTTGAGCTACGGGATCCGATAATCGCGTTAGTAACCAGGTGTGTATCTTACACACTTCATAATCTATGTAAATGTGCTAATAACCTAAACTATGTTAAAAGCCGAAACTGTGTAGATCTCGATGTGGTACCCTTAGGGGTATGAGCAAGGATTTCGGGTAAGTCTGTTTTTGAGGAGATTATGATACATGATTCCTAATGCTATTATCCACGTATGTTTGATATATGTTTAATAATAAAGCATGTTGGCATGATACGTATACGCATGTGCATTAATGTGGGTGATATGAGAGGAGGGGGAAGATTGATATCTGTGACTTTGGGTCACCAGTGGTTTGGCACCACCAGTGGTTTGGTACCACAGTTAATATTCGTGACTTTGGGTCACCAGAGGTTTGGCACCTCATAGCTGTAAGAGTATGCCCAAAGATCAATCATGAGATGGTTGTAATAACATACTTAATTTACCATGTTTATTAATATAAAGCGTTGTCATTATTATTTCAGTTTTTCTTTCTATGTGTATAGATAAATTGTTTTATAATAATGTCCTAAGAATAATATGATTATTCTTAAAAGATCCTTAGTCGAGTATTATTGTTGACTAGGACAATAATAATGCATTAAGACTAACATGTAGTTGATTAATGATAAAGAGTTGTCATTGATATGGAGTGTCAAAATCAATGCATGAATATGTGTGTTAGAGAACAACATATTGGATTGACCCGCTATGAGTATGTTTCTTGGATTATTATGTAATTGTCACAACATTACTCATAGTGATTAATATGTATATGATCCTCAGACTTGAGATCATTATTATCCCAGCATCGTGAGTTGTATATTTTGATACAGTCAAACGTACACCGTAACAGGTTGTTCTATAAAGGCTGATGTTGGATATACCACAATCTATGTAGAGGGATATGGTTGATCAATAAAGGATAAGTCCCTCATACATAATAGGAGTAATATCTTAGGCCACTTGATTGAGTGAGACTAGAAATGCATGGCCATGCTGAAATAAGTTGATATGAGATGTCATACTAATTTGTATATCATAGTCTACTCAAGATATCAAGAAACATGAGATGGATTATGCAAGTGTGACTATCCCATGACTTGTATCCGTTCCAGAGATAAAGGACTTAAGGATTAATGCATGAAAGGTTAATCACGAAAGGTTATGTCGAATCATGACTTCTTGTAACTTAGGTAGCAATGATGCATTGCTAGATGCCACTCATTGTCTGTGACAATAGAATCGTTCTAGTATTACTGCTAACGTTGCAAGAACCTACAGGGTCACACCCTATGGTTGAAATGAACGGAATAAAATATAGTTGGTATTGTGCTTGGTTGTCACATAAATTAAATTAATTAAAGAATTAATTTAATTGGGCAATCAAATATTGAACATATTATATGTACAAGGATGTTGTACACATAATGATAACATAATTTGATTAATATATGAATTTGATTCATATATAAATTTAAATAAATATAGTTTACCGGAATCCTTATTATAATTAATGTAATTGTAATTTTCAGATATAATTAATGTAATTATAATTTTCGATTAAAAAATTTATTGTATTTATTTAATCTTGTAATACATTCAAGACATACCAATTATAAAAGGCCCAATTAAGAGGATACCTATTATAAAAGGCCCAATGAGAAAGGCACCAATTATAAAAGGTATTAAAAGGAGACAAAACAAAATATGAAAACCCTAAGTGATTGCTTGTTAGGCCTAGCAGCCGTCAAGCAAATAAGCCTCCAAAACAGTTTTGGAGATTTCTTCCGTTCATAGTCAAACCGGGTGGATTACATAGAGGCCGACATCGGAAAAGGTTGAGGCTTGATTCTACAGTAGATCAAAACTCTTGTTGCCAAGGCGTCGCTGTCTACTCAGATTGAAGTTTTGGTAATTTCGAAACCTTTATTTCACCCCGATTCGTTCCTCACACATGGATCCATGATTTGGATCACCGGATCTAATTTTATTCTGCTGCGCCATGGGGTACCGGCGTTCCAACAGTGGTATCAGAGCCACTTGTATGATACGAACTCGGGTTTAAATACTTAGGTGATGCAATTGTATGAGATACATGTTTTGATCTTATTATATTTTCGATTGTTTAAATCGTTTAAGCATAATCTGATAATTGTTCCTTTCGGTAATTGATTAAATGTTAATCATGGTGTTGTGGCCTATTCGATTTTATGTTATTACTGTTAACTATTAACAAATCTGTAGCGGCGGTGGTATTTATAGTTTCCAGTAAGTGTTAACTGGCTAGTGGAACAAGGGTTGTTCCGATATGAAACCTCAAGGATTAAAATCCTAAAAACACGATTCTGTTGATAAAAATTTATCAAATCGTGAGGCTTCATTTGACTGGGGTATGCGATTCGCGCCGCGGGGGCTCCGACATCCTCAGATCCCCGCAAAAAATTTGTTAATAAAAGAAATTTATAAACTTGATGGGCCACAAAAGGTTGAAAGGATATTTTATAATTCACCTTAGCAAAAAAAAAAAAAAACATTGAATTATGTATGCTATTTTTGACATGCACGGTGTTTGAAATGCATAGTTATAGCCCAATGACCATTCGATAAAAGGTTGTATTTTTTTTTTAAAAAATACGGCCTGCGTGTCGTGCCTTGCTACTATTCTCTTGTATTTCTCTTCTCATCTTATTCCCTCGTTTGTAAAACGAGTTTCTGCATATTGTAATTTGCAAGAGTTGCTGTGGGCCAAACAAGAAGGAAGGTGGGACAATGATTGTGAATGATAGCTTGTGAAAGGGCTTACACCTTTAGGTTTCCTTTTGGTTTTCCCATTGGCTTGGGTTGAACCACTTTAGTTTATAGGCTATAACTATTGCATTTATTTATTGCTTTATTTATTCATGTATGAGATGCTATGGATGATAATAAACCTTGTTGATAATAAACCCTATTAATTGATGAGATCGATTAGAAGACTAAATGGGCTAAAGTAGACCATAATTTGTGAGATGCAACAACCTTAATAAAATCCCTCTATTAAAATATTAAGTCAACATGGCCTTCCAATTTTGCCCTCGTTAAGGCCTCGATCAATACTATGTAGGTTCTGCCAAAGCGAAGTACTAGTATTTATCTTGGTTAAACGCGAAGAATAAACAAGTGATATTCGCTGGTTAAAAATTGGTTAATGACTTAACTAGGTTACTCTAATAGGATTAGAAACCTAGAGGCAAGTAAATTGGATAAATCATAAGATGATTAGAACAAGAGTTGTTCACCAAATATTAGGAGTTACATATGATGTAATTAGCAAATGTTGCTTACCTAAATAACCATAATCTTAAGAGTAAAGCCAAAGCTGACTTAAGAGGTGGTGAAATATGGATCCTTAACCTACTAGAAATACTTTTGAGAAAGTTTTTCCGAAATTAATATACGAGGGTTATTAATTTTGAAATAAAATAGTGGGAATATCATTTAATAAAGTCTTTTTAATGATTGATATAAAATTGGTAAATTTACTCACATGCATATTTAATTGTTGTAGATATATTATGGCTGCAAACACTAGCACACTCTCATTGCGATCGGTCCTTGAGAAGGACAAATTGAATGGTTTGAATTTTCTTGATTGGTTCCGTAACTTGAGGATTGTCCTTAAACAAGAACGGAAATTATATGTCATTGAACAACCACTTCCTAATGAACCACCCGCTAATGCCTCGAGGACTGATAGAGATGCTTACAAGAAGTATCTCGATGACATGATAGATGTTGGATGTCTTATGCTTGCCACTATGAATCCTGAACTTCAGAAGCAACATGAGGACATGGTTGCTTATGATATGATCGAGCACCTGAAATCAGGGACAAGCACGGCAAGAGAGGTTTGATATCTCTAAGGCCTTATTCCAATGTAAGTTGGCTGAAGGAAGCCCAGTAGGACCTCATGTCCTTAAGATGATTGGCTATATTGAAAGCCTGTCTAAGCTTGGGTTTCCATTGAGCCAAGAGTTGGCCACTGATGTTATTTTACAATCGTTGCCGGATAACTACAGCCAGTTTGTCCTCAATTTCAATATGAATGAAATTGACAAGACTCTACCACAATTGCTCAGTATGTTACGAACTGCTGAAGGCAACTTGAAAAAGGTTGGACCCAAGCCCATACTGATGGTCCGTAATAACAAGGGCAAGGGAAAGGCCAAAGTTCAAACAAAGCCCAAGGGCAAAGGTAAGCCCAAATTTGGAAAAGGAAAGGCTGCACTGAAACCTAAAGGTGGGGTGTCTAAGGAAGGAAACTGTTTTCATTGTGGTGTGACTGGACATTGGAAACGGAACTGCCCTGCCTATCTTGAAGAAGTTAAGAAGGCTAAAGCAAGCGGAATGTCTGCTTCAGGTATTTATGTTATTGATATTAATTTATCAACTACTACTTCTTGGGTATTAGATACTGGTTGTGGTTCTCATATTTGTACTTCTGTACAGGGACTACAAAGGAGTAGGACTTTGGCTAGAGGAGATGTGGACCTACGAGTTGGAAATGGAGCAAAAGTTGCTGCATTAGCTGTGGGAACATATACTTTATCTTTGCCTAGTGGACTTGATTTATGTTTAGAGGATTGTTATTTTGTGCCCAGTTTGACTAAAAACATTATTTCAATTTCTTGTTTAGACAAAATTGGTTTTGAGATAATTATTAAGAATAATTGTTGTTCATTTTATCTCAATAATGTTTTCTATGGTTCGGCGCAATTGATTAATGGCCTCTATATTTTAGATCAAACGAATCCCATTTACAACATAAATACTAAAAGATCTAAAATAAATGACTCAAATCAAACTTATCTTTGGCATTGTCGTTTGGGCCACATAAGTGAGAAACGCATATCCAAACTCCATAGAGATGGTCTCTTGAATTCATTTGTTTTTGAACAATTTGAAGTATGTGAATCTTGCTTATTGGGAAAAATGACTAAATCTCCTTTTTCTGGAAAAGGTGAACGAGCTAGTGATTTATTGGGCCTAATACATTCTGATGTATGTGGACCAATAAATACACAGGCCAGAGGTGGATTTCACTACTTCATTACTTTCACTGATGATTTCAGTAGATATGGGTATGTTTATCTCATGCGCCATAAGTCTGAGTCCCTTGAAAAGTTCAAGGAATTTAAAAATGAAGTACAAAATCAACTAGGCAAAACTATCAAGTCACTTCGATCTAATCGAGGTGGAGAGTATTTGAGCCTAGAGTTTGATGATCTTTTGAAAGAATGTGGGATTGTCTCACAACTTACTCCTCCCGGGACTCCTCAATGGAATGGAGTATCTGAGAGAAGAAATCGAACTTTGTTAGACATGGTTCGATCCATGATGAGTCATGCTGATCTACCGACTTCCTTTTGGGGACATGCACTTGAGACTGCTGCCTTCACACTAAATCGTGTTCCATCTAAATCGGTTCAAAAGATGCCATATGAGATGTGGACTGGGAAACGTCCTAGTATGTCCTTTATGAAAATTTGGGGTTGTGAAGCTTATGTTAAACGTCAGACATCTACTAAGCTTGAACCCAAATCTGAAAGGTGTATTTTTGTAGGGTATCCAAAAGAAACCAAAGGATATTATTTTTTTAATCCCACTGAGAACAAAATTTTTGTTGCTCGGACTGGTGTCTTCCTAGAGAAAGAATTTACTTCTAGAAAAGGAAGTGGGAGAAAGATTGAACTTGAAGAAATTCAAGAATCACAAGATACCACTGAACCAGAGATTGAACAAAACCAAATTCCACAAGAAATTGAGGAACAAACAACTGCTATAGAAACACAACCACCGCACAGATCTTTAAGAGAACGCCGTGCACCTGAGAGATATAGATTTCTCATTACAACGCATGGTAACGTTCTTCTTATAGATCAAGATGAGCCTAGGACTTATCAAGAAGCAGTGACGAGCCCAGACTCTGAGAAATGGCTTGAGGCCATGAGATCTGAGATGGATTCCATGTATGAAAACCAAGTATGGACTTTGATTGACCCACCCGAAGGGGTTAAACCTATAGGGTGCAAATGGGTTTTCAAAAAGAAAATAGACATGGATGGTAATGTACAAACATACAAAGGGCGATTAGTCGCTAAAGGTTTTCGCCAAATTCATGGTGTTGACTATGATGAAACCTTTTCTCCTGTAGCTATGTTTAAATCCATCAGGATCTTGCTCGCCATAGCTGCATTTCATGATTATGAAATCTGGCAGATGGACGTCAAAACAGCTTTCCTTAACAGGAAACTTGAAGAGGATGTGTATATGACACAACCTGAAGGTTTTGTAAATCCAAAGGATGCTAGAAAGATATGTAAGCTACAAAGATCCATTTATGGATTAAAGCAAGCTTCTCGAAGTTGGAATATTCGTTTTAACGATGCAATCAAAGAGTTTGGTTTTATCAAAAATGAAGATGAACCATGTGTTTACAAGAAAGTTAGTAGGAGCACTATCACATTCTTGGTACTATATGTGGATGACATACTTATCATGGGAAATGACATACCTACCTTGCAGTCTATTAAGACTTGGTTAAGAAGTTGTTTTTCTATGAAGGACTTGGGCGAAGCCACTTATATCTTAGGAGTCAAGATCTATAGAGATAGATCAAGACGACTACTAGGTCTAAGCCAAAGTACATACATAGATAAAGTACTGAAAAGGTTCAGTATGGAAGAATCTAAAAGAGGATTCCTACCTATGAGACATGGTATTTCACTCTCGAAGGAAATGTGTCCTTCAACTCCACAAGAGAGAGAACGTATGAGTAAAATTCCATATGCTTCCGCTATTGGATCTATCATGTATGCTATGTTATGTACCCGTCCAGATGTCTCGTATACCTTAAGTATGACGAGCAGGTATCAAGTAGATCCCGGTGAAGGTCACTGGACCACAGTCAAGAGTATCCTTAAGTACTTAAGAAGAACTAAGGATACGTTCCTATTATATGGAGGTGAGGAAGAGTTAAGTGTAAAAGGTTACACTGATGCCAGCTTCCAAATCGACAAGGATGATTCTCGATCGCAATCAGGTTTTGTGTTTTGCCTTAATGGTGGTGCTGTGAGCTGGAAGAGTTCAAAGCAAAGTACAGTAGCCGATTCTACAACAGAGGCCGAGTATATTGTAGCCAGTGAGGCAGCAAAAGAAGCAGTTTGGATCAAGAAGTTCATTACTGGACTAGGGGTTGTGCCTAGCATATCAGATGCTATAGAACTCCGATGTGATAACAATGGAGCTATTGCACAAGCTAAAGAACCCAGATCTCACCAGCGATCCAAACATATACTTAGACGCTACCATCTTATTCGAGAGATTATCGATCGAGGGGATGTAGAGATATGCAGAGTACCTTCAGATGATAACATCGCTGATCCCCTGACCAAGCCACTGACACAGTAGAAGCATAATCGTCACACTAAGTCACTTGGTATTAGATATATGAGTGATTGGTCTTAGTGTTAGTGGGAGATTGTAAGAGTATGCCCAAAGATCAATCATGAGATGGCTGTAATAACATACTTAATTTACCATGTTTATTAATATAAAGCGTTGTCATTATTATTTCAGTTTTTCTTTCTGTGTGTATAGATAAACTGTTTTATAATAATGTCCTGAGAAAATATGATTATTCTTAAAAGATCCTTAGTCGAGTATTATTGTTGACTAGGACAATAATAATGCATTAAGACTAACATGTAGTTGATTGATGATAAAGAGTTGTCATTGATATGGAGTGTCAAAATCAATGCATGAATATGTGTGTTAGAGAACAACATATTGGATTGACCCGCTATGAGTATGTTTCTTGGATTATTATGTAATTGTCACAACATTACTCATAGTGATTAATATGTATATGATCCTCAGACTTGAGATCATTATTATCCCAGCATCGTGAGTTGTATATTTTGATACAGTCAAACGTACACCGTAACAGGTTGTTCTATAAAGGCTAATGTTGGATATACCACAATCTATGTAGAGGGATATGGTTGATCAATAAAGGATAAGTCCCTCCTAATCTTAGGCCACTTGATTGAGTGAGACTAGAAATGCATGGCCATGCTCAAATAAGCTGATATGAGATGTCATACTAATTTGTATATCATAGTCTACTCAAGATATCAAGAAACATGGGATGGATTATGCAAGTGTGACTATCCCATGACTTGTATCCGTTCCAGAGATAAAGGACTTAAGGATTAATGCATGAAAGGTTAATCACGAAAGGTTATGTCGAATCATGACTTCTTGTAACTTAGGTAGCAATGATGCATTGCTAGATGCCACTCATTTTCTGTGACAATAGAATCGTTCTAGTATTACTGCTAACGTTGCAAGAACCTACAGGGTCACACCCTATGGTTGAAATGAACGGAATAAAATATAGTTGGTATTGTGCTTGGTTGTTGTAATGACCAAATTTTGCCCGGATCCTCAATCAAACCCGGGGCCCATTAAGAAACCGATACCAAAAATAAAACAAATTAAACCCAATGCAATACCAAGCCCAAATACAAATAGCAGTTCAAAAGTAAGGACCATTAAACCCAATAAATAAGATCAGTCCAATAAATGTCCAATTACAACAGAAGATGGCCCAAAGCTGCAGTTCAAGCCCAAAACAAACCAAACCCAAATTAAACAAAAAATTAAAGATAAAATCCAAAAAAATAAACAGTCCCTTTTAAACAGTGGTTACAAGCCCGATTTGTCAGGCCCGGTACCCCAAGACCAATAACCCAGTATCAGACCCAACATTGAAGCCCACCTATCCTAACCTAAACTGACCAAACCCAAAACCTACAACAGCCCAATCATCAAACACAAATTAATCAGAAACCCTAGGGCCTCTATTTCCAGCACCGCCACCAACCCATCGTCTGCCCAGCGCGCGCGTCGTTTCCACGCACACCACGCGCGCCACTCCTCACGCGTCTTTAGGTCGTTCCGGCTCCCACGCGTACTGATCCCCGTACCCACGCCCTGACACCAGATGCTCCCTAGGCGTCTCGGTCAGCCACTATCCCGACATCTCCAGCACCATCACGCCTGCGCCCACTGTCGGTTACCACTCACCCTCGCGCGCCCCGATCACTTCGCCCATCACCTGCAACAAGCACCGAGCAACAAAAACGAAGCAACGACAGAGGAGGATGGAGCAAAATAATAGAAAATCAAATAGATCAGTGTATTCCTGGCTATAAAGCCATCAAAAGTCGATGTAAAAGGGGTTCCGACCTCGGTGTTACAAAATCTCAATAAGAAAAAGAATCAACAGCTTTCGAAAATCAGAAAAAACGGGGGGGCTTCTCTTTGAAAAAAACCATTCGTTACCAGATAACAAGAGGCAAATTGGAAATCAAAATACTAAGAGGTGGGATCCAGTTTCGTGCCGATTTTCACTATTTGTTTTCAAGTATTTTCAGTTCTTTGTTTTTGGTTATTTCAAGTCTTTAAAAGCTATAATAAACAAAGGAGAAGGGCGTACCTGAACCGGGACGCGTCGTCGGAACTCATCCCGTCGCTGCGGATCGGGGTCGGAACTCTCGGATTCGCTTTTGAGGCACCGAGGCTAGGGTCTTTGAAATAGGGCTTCGAATAGGAGAAGGGTTCCTCGCCATATGATCTCAGCCACCAAACGTGATGGTGGCGGGATGAAGGGATGAAGGAAGGCCGACCGTCGGTCGAAATGGAGAGAAAAGGGTGAGTTTATTTTCGTTTTTGAAGTGGGAGGGCTGCAGAAATGAAACAAAAGGGGAGATTTAGGCTTTTAAATGACCCGTTCGACCCGACCCGTGTAGCAAGGGACCCGCGCGCCTCTGCCCTTAGAAGGAAAATTATGCATTAGGTCCTCCCATGTTACGCATTCGTTTAAATCTCGACTAATTTCAGTTATCGGTATTCTTAATTTTGCCCCGAATATGGTGCGTCTTTTTCATTTAGTCCCGCATCGAAACACTGCGCATGGGACTGGGTTATTTACCCATCCGGCCCTCGCAAGCCCACGCGTGAGGCTATGTAGTCCCTGCCCGCCTCTGTGTCCATTTACAATTTCGGCCCTTGTTGTTTAAATTTCCTTGCAGTTAGTTTCCAATCTGTTTAAAATGTTGTGTAATTATTTATTTTAGTCTTATTTGTTATTTACTATGTTATTATTATTATTATTGTTATTTTTTACACTATTGTTATTGTTATTATGTGGTACATATTTTGCATTATTATTATTATTATCATACTATCTACTATTATATATTATTATTATTATTATTATATATTTTGCTACACTCCTATTATTACTACTATTATTATTATATCTATCACTGCCATTATTAAGTATTATTATTATGTTGTTATATTGTACATACATCATATTATTATTATTATTATTATATTTATGATTACTACTATTATTATTGTTGCTATTATTATATTTATCATTACTATATTATTATTATTATCATTGTTATTACTATTATATTTATCGTTGTTGTCATCATTATTATTGTTTTTGTTGCTTTATTATATTATGTATATGTCTGTATATGCTATTATTTATTTAGCTTCCACTCACATGTTTATGCCTATATTGTTTCACATATGCCTCTATTTTCATCATCATCGCTATTGTCTATATTATTGTTCCCTCGTCGGTATCGTTCATGCATGTTACTATTATTCCCACGTTATGTACTATGTGTATTATGTTATTCGTGTTACATTACCGTTATTTGACGAGTGTAACCCCTATTCACGCTTTGAATAATATTTTTCCAAACCTAACCTAATCTTTTATCAATTTCATCCAAAAACAAAAGTCTTTCAAAATAAGGCAATATTCGGGTGTTTAGAAGCTCGAAAGACAACATCCTAACGTGCTGGGTGTTGATTTTTCGATCAACTAAAATAACTAAATATCCTTTTCGCACATTTTGAAGACCAAAGATGGTCTCGGTATCGAAGTATAAATATGTTACGTCCTAACGTGCTGGATGTGATATTTTTATTCCTTTGGAACGAGTCAAATCTTTGGACTCAAACCTACTTGAAATAACCCTTTCCTCGGGAACCTTTCAACTCCAAATACGTTCAAGTTTGCAACATTGGGGCAATATCAATCAATTCGGTACCGATTTCGGGCGTTGCAAGGGTGCTAATCCTTCCTTGCACGTAACCGACTCCCGAACCCGTTTTTTCTCAAGTTGCGTAGATCAAAATGCCGTTTTAGTAAACGAAACTGTTTTATTAAAACAAAGGTGACTCGATCACACCTAATAAAAGATCGATGGCGACTCCCTATTTTTAAAGTCGATTCCCGTTTTTCAAAAAGTGGTTACGACAGCTTGGCGACTCCACTGGGGACATCGAGAGTCAGGCCGTAAATTGATTGATTTTTGTCCCTTTGATTGAAAATTTGGAAAATTATTTTGAAAAATCGTGTTTTTCTTTGATGCATTTGCTCGTGCTATAATATCGAGTCTCATGAAATATTTGGCATTGCATTGCATGACCGTCGGTCGCACCTTTAAGTGGGAGTAAGAAACTAAGCCTTCGTGAGGTTTTCACCTCCGCATGGGCTAGTGGATTGCTCCCGGGAGACATCCGTACCTACGTGTTTCGTGAGGTTTTCACCTCCGCATGGCCGTGGGGAAATGTATCCCCCTGAACCGAACTCGGTCCGTATGAGCCTATAATGGGTGAGGGTCGAGGAATCTGCTGGTTCGGGTACCCCTCTGTAGAACGAACCTCATATAGAAGCCCTAGAACCTACCCTAGATATAGTATCGAGATAGTTATCCGGATAAGTGTTTATGATATTTTGCTTGTGTGACTATGCAGCACTAACTAGCGTTGTTTGTTTGATTTGCATGTCATTTCATACAATAGAGGTGTCAATTTCTGCTCGGTTGCCGAAATAGAAGTTTGCTATGGAAACGACTTTCTTGATAAAGTAGAGGACAATGCAGTCGTGCGCACATGGTCAGAAAAGTTGCAATCCGGGGAAGGAGATAGCTTAGTCGAGAGTCATACGTCAGAACTATGGGACTTCACCCGTGTTAGTGTGACGCAAAATAAGCTTCGAGAGTTGCGGGATATCTGGACCCATTGGGAAGAAGAAGCCAAACAGATGTTCTACCACCGCTACGGTGATATATCTCACTTGTTGGATGTCAAAGTAGATAGACACTTGTTTCGGGCTATGGTCCAATTTTGGAATGCTGCCTACAGTTGTTTCACTTTTGGGGAGGTGGACTTGGTGCCAACCATAGAAGAGTACACTACTCTGCTTTGTATTCCTGATATGCAAGTCGATAAAGTCTATATTAGGCCTGCTTATGTCCCTCCTTTGGCAAAGAAGTGGATGAAGGTTACGGGAATGAGTGAGCAGTGGATCTCAGCCAAGATTCAACAGAAGGGTGAAGGGAGATGTTTTCCTTGGGTGGATTTAAGGGATCTGATTTCAACGCACCCTGACATGGGAAGGAAGGTTGACATTTTCGCCCTAAGCCTTTACGGTTTAGTCATATTCCCAAAAGCTCTGAGGCATATAGATGAGGCGGTGGTGGATCTGTTCGACCGATTGGATAAGCAAGTCACACCTGTCCAAGCGATTCTCGCTGAAACTTTCAGATCGTTAAATGCTTGCAGAAGAGCGGGAGAGGGAAGGTTTATCGGATGCGCCCAACTTTTGATGGTATGGTTTCACGGGCATTTTTGGAAGATGGGCAAAGTCTCTTGTCGACCTTTTCATAGAGACTATTCACCAATAAAAGAGGAAGCGGTTATGTCAATGAGAGAGGACGTAACAGAAGAGGGATGGATGGCAATTTTTCAGAACCTTCAAGGAAAAGACATTGAGTGGAGAGCCCCCTGGATGATGCCTGGAGAGATACTTTATAGGTGTGGAGACTTCAATTGGGTACCTCTACCCGGAATTTGGGGAGTCATCGGGTATGCCCCATTGCTAGCGGCGAGACAATACCAGTCTAGACAATTCGTGCCGGCAACACATAGGTTAAACCGAATTGAGTTCTCTTATATGGGAGAGGGATACAAGAAGAAGATCAAAGGAATGGCAAATGCTTGGAAACAAGCACGCCGAATAAAGAGGCTAGCTGCGGGCGAAACGGCAACTTCTGAATACAAAGCATGGCTAAGCAAGAGAATCAATGATAATATCCCGGGACCAAACTCAGATAATGCTCAGTCTTTGGAGGAACGGTTGCGAGTGATACCAACAGAATTAGAAATTATAAAGCAAGATTTCGTACAGCAAGTTCCGAGCTTGAAAAGAGAATCGAGCAGTTAGAGGAGGAAAAGATGTTTTTAAGTTAAATGTAGAGATACAGAAATCAGAGACGGAAAAGGTGCAGAAGGGGAAGAGCAAAGCCGAAGAAGAATTGGATAGCTTAAAGGGGGACTACAAGAAGATGCGCCTCTCGATGAGAACTGCCGGACTAGGAAAGACTTCGAGCCAATGGCGACAAGAGTTGCAAGAAGAAAGAGCTAAAGCCGAGCAATGGGAAAAGAAATTTCGAGAAATGAAGGTTCAAAATGAGACCCTTGAAAAGCAAATATCAGAAGGCCAGAATAGAAGAAACGAATTGAAGACAAGGGTGTCAGAGTTGGAAAAGTCCCTCGACCATTATCGAAACCGTAACTCAGCAAGAGAGTTAAAAGCAAGTCTGAGTAGAATCGAAGAAATGAAAAAGAGGACTGAAGAGTTAGAAATGGAGCTACTGCACTGTCAAAATCATATTGGGCATTTAAAAGAGTCAAGTCAGGGATAGAGATTACCTCATAGGGGAGGCTATAATCCGAATACGAGAGATAGCTGAGTATTTACAAACTCTAGCTATACAAGCCGACACATTAAGCATACAATTCGAGACACAGTCGGATCGTGGGCGGGAATTAGCTTCCCTACTGACAAAGATTAAAGCCTTAGGTGTTAGAGCAAGGCCATTTCTGTAATCTATGTTATGTAAAGAGCTTTGTTATCTAAGGAAGTTTTCTATGGGGAATTGAATCAGAGTTGACACCTTTTTGCACTCGTACCATGCATTTGCATTGCATTACATACATTAGCATCATATCACTAAACTATTCGCTAAACTTAAAATCACATAATCCGCAGCTACGACATTACGAACCTGGAATCACATCATCCCTATAGGACACGCTTAAGAACTAGAGCTATGGACGCCGAACTCAATGAGAGGATTGAAAGGATGGAAAGAACCCAGAAAGAGCTGCAAGAACAGTTAGCCAAGGCACAGCAAGAAGCGAGGGACCAGATGATGAGGTCTCGCGAGGAATCGCGAGAACATAAGGATCAAATGGATAGAATGTTGAAGATGTTGACGGCCATGTCCAACGGACAAGGACTTGCGCAAAGTCCTGACATTACGGAGCCCCATTCGAGGGATAATCAAGATCCGCTCTATCCCCCAGGATCCACGCCACCTCACGCTCATGCAACGCAAAGGGGATATCCTCAAGGGAACCCAGTAGGCCTGGAGCAACGACCCGTCCCACCTACCCATCTGGGGGAAGGTATATACGTATCAAACGCTGGGGATAATTCTGCTAACCCGTTGGTTCCGGATTTGGATGATCCGATGGAAATAGCTAGGTTAAAGAGGGATGGCCATGATGCCGAAGAAAAATATAAGAGTCTAGAAGAAAGACTCAAGGCCGTGGAAGGTACTAGAACCTTCTCTGCACTAAGTGCCAAAGAGCTTAGTTTGGTGCCTGATCTGGTTCTACCCCCAAAATTTAAGGTACCGGATTTTGAAAAGTATGAGGGAACGAGATGTCCAAAGGCACATCTTATCATGTTTTGCCAAAAGATGGCCAGACACTTGAATGAGGACAAGCTATTAATACACTGTTTCCAGGATAGCTTGATAGGAACAGCCCTCCGATGGTACGATCAGCTTAGCACAGAGAAGATACGGTCATGGAAAGACCTGGCAACTGCATTCTGCGAACAATATAAGCATGTTACTGATGTGGCTCCCGACCGGATGACACTGCAAATGTTGGAAAAAAAGCCAACGGAGACCTTCAGACAATACGCTCAGAGATGGAGGGATCTCTCAGTCCAGGTCGAGCCCCCTTTAACTAAAAGTGAGGTAACGGTCCTTTTCATCAATACTTTGAGGGCCCCGTTCTACGACAAATTGGTGGGAAGTGCCACGAAAGACTTCGCCGACCTCGTAATATCTGGCGAACTCATCGAAAACGGCATTAAATGTGGAAGAATGGAAGGCCCTGAGAGCTCTAAAAGACCAACACCTGCAAAGAAGAAAGACCCCGAAGCCCATATGGTGGGGACCGGGAGCCACTATGCTCCTAATCCATATCCGACTCGACCACGACCTCAGTTTCGCCCACCGCCAAGTTCATACTTTCCTCCACAAAGCCCTTACTATCAAGCACCTCCTCCCTATCCCGTTTATGCCACCGACACTCAAAGACCATTCACCATAATCCCACCGAATACCATGTCTGCCCAAAGTCAGCCAAAAAACGAACAAAGACCAGTAAGACCCAGCCCTGATAGACCCCAGTTCACCCCCATTCCCGTGCCATACGGAGAATTGTGCCCGAAGCTACTGGAAAAGCAGTTAATCTCACCACATTACATGGCACCATTGAAGCCCCCATTCCCAAAGTGGTACGACCCCAACGCCAATTGCATGTATCATGGCGGGAATCAGGGGCATTCTACAGATAACTGTTTAGCCTTTAAGAGAAGAGTTCAAGGCCTCATCGACGCCGGGATCTTACGATTTAACGGTACCAACAATATGGCGAGAAACCCGCTACCTAATCACGCTACAGGGAACGTAAATATGGTGACGCCAGAAGATAGGTGGCGGGTCAGAAGTTGTGTTTCTAGGATAAGGACACCTTTGGAGAAGGTCTGGGAAGTAATGGTTGAGAAAGGCATGCTCGACAGGAATTTCAAGGAGGAAAGCGTGAAGAGTCCAAGTTTCTGTGTCTTTCACGGTATATTAGGACACCATATCCAGTCTTGCGAGGAGTTCAGAGAGCTGCTTCAAAGCATGATGGACAATAAAAAGGTGGAAATCTGCAATAAGATGGAAGAGACCAGTGGAAGGGATATATGTGTATCTGAGGGCCAATCATCAGGCCCTCCCTACAGTGCCGATCGGCCTCTGGTAATATACTACGAGGCAAAGAAGGAAGAGAGGAAACCAAAAATGATAATCCGAGTACCTTCCCCTTTCCTTTACATGGATAGTAAAGCGGTGCCATGGAAGTATGATGTCAACATCACCACACCTGAGGCTACAACTGGAAGCATCAGCGAGGTGGGGCATTTTACCCGCAGTGGGAGATGCTATTCCCCTGAGGTGGTTGAAATGAAGAAGAAAACCATTGGAACGAGCCAGAAAGGGAAGGCACCGATACCCGAGGCTGAGGGTGAGGGTGAAATACAATCTGAACGAGGAGTAAAGGAACTAGTGATCGAGGATGAAGCACGGGAATTTTTAAAGTTCATTAAGCACAGCGAATACAGTGTTGTGGAACAACTGAATAAACAACCGGCAAAAATCTCAGTATTATCCTTGTTGTTGAACTCAGAGCCACATCGAAACGCATTATTGACGGTGTTGAACCAAGCATATGTGCCAAGTAATGTACCCATTGAAAAACTCGATAGGTGGTTGAACAATTTAAACGCAGATAATTTCATTTCCTTCAGCGATGATGAAATACCACCTAATGGTAGGGGCTCTGTTAAAGCTTTGCACATCACAACTGAGTGCAAAGGATATATAATACCGCATGTGCTTATTGACAACGGGTCCGCGCTCAATGTCATGCCATTGGCTACATTATCAAGGACGCCCGTTGACATGTCTTATCTGAGGCCGTGCCATTCTGTGGTGAGGGCATTCGACGGAACACGGCGAGAAGTTATGGGAAAAATTGAGATCCCTCTGGAGGTAGGCCCGTGCATGTACAATGTGGAATTCCAAGTCATGGACATTGCTCCTTCATATAATTGCCTCTTAGGAAGGCCCTGGATCCACTCCGCAGGAGCGATCCCTTCATCTCTTCATCAGAAAATAAAGCTAATTATTGACAACCGCCTGATCACGATCGCCGGTAAAGAGGACATCGTCGCATCGCTATCTACCGACACACCCTACATTGAGGCAAACAGAGACGTGCCAGAATGCTCCTTCCGTTCCTTCGAATTCATCAACGCCACATTTGTCGCTGAAGGAGATAAGGCTCCCACACCCAAGCTGTCAAGAAGCACCAAGATGGGAGTCAAATTGACAGTAGGAAGAGGTGCCCGAGCAGGAAAGGGTTTAGGAAGATATCAACAAGGGATAGCTAGAGCGTTAAACCCTGTACACCACAAGGTTCCGTATGGTTTAGGATTCAAACCTGATGGACGGCAAAGAAAGAAACAACTGCAGAAAGATCAAAGAAAAAGGATCGCCCGAGCCTCAGGCCGGGAGGTAGAATGGGAGCCCATGACATACCCACCCTTAGTGAAAACCTTTACGTCCGCAGGAATGATGTACCCAGAGGGAGGTAGTTCACAAAACACGCTGCTATTAGTCGTGAGGGATCTCCAGAACTTCCACATAAACGTCGTCGACAAAGCGGACGATGCGACGAGAGGTCTTTCAAAGATACGCCTTGGCCCTCCTGGACATGTGTTGAACAATTGGACCGCTGAAGATCTTCTTGTAGTTTCTAGGATCCCTCCAAAGTAATTCTCAATGACAACCTTCGTTATTCCTCTAAGTCGAAGGGGAATTTGTTATAAAAGTTTGTATCAGCTGTCTAACTTTTAAATGAACAATCAATGAAGATGCATTTTGTCACTGTCTCTCATTCCCATCAGCCTCATGTCTATTCCCTCTTCTCACAATCTGTCCTTATACATTATACATTCATGTCATAGAAGCACATTTTTGTTTCCAATACCTCGATATTTCTCTATAGTTTTCTTTTTACTTGTCAGGTGCTCAGATAACGACAGCGTGAACAATCCTGCTACTGATCCTAAAATCGACTTTGAGCAAGTGATTTGTTTAGGAGAATTCGAAGCCAACGAGGATGCCGAAGATTTTGTCTCGACCCCTGACTTACTAAAGATAATGGAACAGGAGGATAAACAGATACTCCCCCACCAAGAATCTATCGAGACGGTGAATCTGGGAAACGAAGAAAAGAGGCAAGAAGTGAAGATTGGGATCTCCATCTCAGAGTCCACCAAACACGACTTGGTCACCCTGCTTCATGAATACAAAAACGTGTTTGCATGGTCATATCAGGACATGCCCGGTTTAAGCGAAGATGTAATGGTTCACAGGCTCCCTGTGAAGCCAGAATCCAGGCCAATTCAGCAGAAGCTAAGACGGATGAGACCCGAGATGCTCTTAAAAATAAAAGAGGAAGTCAAAAAGTAGTTTGACGCCGGCTTCTTACAAGTCTCCAAATATCCGGAATGGGTGGCTAATATAGTCCCAGTACCAAAGAAGGACGGCAAGGTGAGAATGTGTGTGGACTACCGCGATCTGAATCGAGCAAGCCCCAAGGATAATTTTCCCTTACCACACATCGATACGTTGGTAGATAACACGGTAAAACATTCATTATTTTCCTTTATGGATGGATTCTCGGGTTATAACCAAATAAAGATGGCCCCCGAGCACATGGAAAAAACTACATTCGTGACGATGTGGGGAACATTCTGCTACAAGGTGATGCCATTCGGTTTGAAAAACGCTGGGGCAACATATCAAAGGGCAATGGTGATGTTGTTTCACGACATGATGCATAAAGAGATAGAAGTTTATGTCGACGATATGATAGCCAAATCTCGGGGAGAAGGAGAGCATGTTGGAAACCTCCGGAAATTGTTTGAAAGACTGAGAAAGTTTCAACTGAAGCTTAATCCGGCTAAGTGTACATTTGGAGTAACCTCGGGGAAACTACTGGGCTTTATCGTTAGCGAGAGAGGTATCGAGGTCGACCCCGACAAAATAAAGGCCATACAAGACTTACCATCTCCGCGAACACAAAAAGAAGTCAGAGGGTTTCTAGGGAGATTAAACTACATCGCTCGATTCATCGCCCAGCTTACCAACCAATGCGACCCAATTTTCCGACTATTGAGAAAACACAACCCTGGGGAATGGAATAAGGAATGCCAAGCTGCCTTCGACAAAATAAAATGATATTTGTCTAACCCACCTGTGCTAGTACCACCGACTCCAGGGAGACCGTTAATACTGTACCTAACGGTGTTTGAAAACTCAATGGGTTGTGTACTGGGGCAACATGACGAGGCGGGGAGAAAAGAAAGGGCGATCTATTACCTCAGTAAGAAGTTCACAGAGTATGAGGCAAAATACCCATCAATCGAAAAATTCTGTTGTGCTCTGGTTTGGGCAGCTCGAAGGCTTAGACAATATATGTTGTATCATACGACATGGTTAATCTCTAAATTGGACCCAATAAAGTACATGATGGAATCACCTGCACTCTCAGGAAGAATGGCGCGATGGCAGATCCTGCTGGAATACGACATCATCTATGTAAGCCAAAGTCGATAAAAGGGAGCGCAATAGCCGACTTCCTAGCAGCCCGACCACAGAAGAATACGAGCCATTAAGATTTGACTTCCCGGATGAAGATTTGATGTGCATCACAGAAAAAGAATGCGAATCGTCAAAAGAAGAGTCATGGAAAATGAGTTTCGACGGGGCATCAAATGCATTAGGACATGGGATCGGAGCAGTCTTGGTGTCACCAGAAGGGAGTCATTATCCATTCACTGCCCGATTAAACTTCTTCTGTACCAATAACATAGCGGAATACGAGGCTTGTATCATGGGGCTCCGCGCAGCTATTGAACGAGGCATCAAAATCCTAAAGGTATCAGGGGATTCAGCATTGGTGATTTACCAAATCCGTGGAGATTGGGAAGTGAGAGACTCAAAGCTGGTCAAATATCACGATCTTGTTATGGACCTGGTCAAAGAATTCGAAGAGGTGACCTTTAATTACTTCCTACGAGAGGAAAACCAATTGGCTGATGCCTTGGCCACCTTAGCTTCTATGTTCAAAGCGAATCGAGAAGCGGAAGTAATGCCTCTCCAGATGAGCATACATGAGGCCCCGGCGCATTGTTTTAGCATTGAAAGAGAGGCGGATGGACGACCATGGTTCCATGATATCTTAGGATATGTCAAACATCAAAGGTACCCAGAGCAAGCAAACGAGAACGATAAAAGAACAATCAGAAAAATGGCAGCAGGATTTGTTCTTGATAGGGACATCCTATACAGGAGAGGAAAAGATCAAGTGCTTCTAAGATGCGTGGATAATGTCGAAGCCAGAAAAATACTTGAAGAGGTGCATGAAGGAACTTGTGGAACACATGCCAACGGTTTCACCATGGCCAGGAAAATTATGAGACTCGGCTATTACTGGTTGACAATGGAAAGTGACTGTATCAGCTATGCACGAAGGTGTCACAAATGTCAAATTTATGGCGACAAAATTCATGCAGCACCTTCGCCCCTCCACGTGATGACCTCCCCGTGGCCCTTTTCGATGTGGGGCATGGATGTTATAGGTCCAATTTCCCCGAAGGCCTCTAACGGCCATCGATTCATCTTTGTGGTCATAGATTACTTCACAAAATGGGTTGAGGCCACTTCGTTTGCAAATGTGACAAAAACCGCGGTTTGCAAATTCTTGAAAAAGGAGATTATATGTTGATACGGGCTACCTGAGAAAATCATCTCGGATAACGCTTTGAATCTGAACAATAAGATGATGAAGGAAGTATGCGAACAATTTCAAATAAAGCATCACAATTCCTCACCCTATCGCCCTAAGATGAACGGAGCGGTAGAAGCAGCCAATAAAAATATTAAGAAGATCATTGGAAAGATGACCGAGACATACAAAGACTGGCATGAGAAGCTCCCGTTTGCTCTATATGCATACCGTGTATGTGTGCGGACCTCCACAGGGGCAACTCCTTTTTCTCTAGTATATGGAATGGAAGCTGTACTACCCATCGAGGTGGAAATCCCTTCTTTACGAATCTTAATGGAGTCAAAACTCGAAGAATCAGAATGGGTACAAGCTCGATATGACCAATTGAATCTGATTGAGGAGAAGCGCTTAAAGGCAATTTGTCACGGACAAATATACCAGAAGAGAATGATCACGGCCCACGACAAGAAGGTACGACCAAGAGAGTTTCGCGAAGGAGAGCTTGTGTTGAGAAAGATTCTCCCAATACAAAAGGATTCTCGAGGAAAATGGGCACCGAATTTGGAAGGACCCTATGTCGTAAAGAAGGCCTTCTCAGGTGGAGCTTTGATTCTCACTGAGATGGATGGGAAAGAGGTACCGAATCCAGTAAACTCGGATGCCGTGAAGAAATACTACGCCTAAAAAAAAAATTAAAATTCAGGATGAAAACCCGAAAAGGGCGTCTTGATAAACAAATGGGGATGAAAACCTGAAAAGGCGTCCTAACGAAGGGGATGCGCGCGTAAAAAGCAGGAACAGTTTGAACGGGGAGTCAAGGGGAAAAATTTGAAGCGGACTCAGAAGCTCAGGGTCGTCTATGCAAGGAGCTTCGCTCAAAGAGATTCAGGATGAAGGAGCATGGAGAAGTTCATTCGTTAGATATCTAGAGCATTTGTGATAATTGAATCTGTTTTCCTTTGTATAATGTTCCCTTTATCGAATCATTTTTTGTCAATTTCCTTGGCTTGTCATTTGAAATAAATACGAACTCAAAGCATTTCTTTCACACCTACTTGGTCATGATCATGCATCTCGTGGTAGGTTCATTTAAATGGTAAACAGTGAAATTGCATACTCTGAACAAAAGAAACGTTGAGCATTACCTGGACGAGAACCTGGTAAGTACAAGAACCTCAAAGCAAAGACCAAAGTTCAACCAGGGGACAAAATGGGTGATATATGAGAGGTACAGACTACTCGTAAAACTTGAGCACTAGTACAAAAACTGAAAGAAAAGTCAAGAATCGAAGCAGTGGGTACAAGTCATCATAACAAGAGATACACGACAAACGAACCCAGAACGCATGGCATAATCATGTACGCATAAGAGCATTTAAGATCAAACACGTACATATCATGATAACATCACGCATAACACATACAGGTACACCATCAAAGCAAGAAGTTTAGACGATAACTGTAGCTTTACCGAACCAAGGAGAAAGAAGACATCCACCAGATACGCTTTAAATTTCTGTTCAAAAATCAACTCATAATGCGAGAAATGAGTTGGGCCTCGGGGCACGCCGAGGTATTTTCTGTCTTTAAATTCTGTTCAAAATCAACTCATAATGCGAGAAATGAGTTGGGCCTCGGGGCACGCCGAGGTATTTTCTGTCTTCAAATTCTGTTCAAAATCGACTCATAATGCGAGAGATGAGTTGGGCCTCGGGACACGCCGAGGTATTTAATTTCTATCTTTAATTTCTGTCTTTAAATTTCTGTTCAAAAATCAACTCATAATGCGAGAGATGAGTTGGGCCTCGGGACACGCCGAGGTATTTAATTTCTGTCTTTAATTTCTGTTTTTAAATTCCGTTCAAAAATCAACTCATAATGCGAGGGGTGAGTTGGGCCTCGGGACACGCCGAGGTATTTAATTTCTTTAATTTCTGTCTTTAAATTTCCGTTCAAAAATCAACTCATAACATGTAAGGTGAGAAGAGCATCGGGGCACGCCGAGATATTTAATTTTCGTTCTTTCAAATTCTATTTTTCAAATTCTATTTTCTGTTTTTCAATTCTCGTTTTCTCAAAAAAAAAAAGAGTCGATTCATGTGGTGAGAACAGGGAAGCGGTTCGAAAAATTCAGATTCCCAGTGGAGCGCTTGGTATATCGAAGCTACAAATCTCAGTATTGTGAAGCAAACAAATCTCATCCTTTTTAAGATTGAGGAAAAACAGATTGAAGCTACAGGTCATGACACGCAAAAGCAACAGTGGAGTGGATCAAAGCGATAGAATTCAGTAAAGATCGAAGAGGTGTGGGGAAGACCAAGACTGGGCAAAATTGGTTCTTCTTTTGTCTTTGCTCTATTCTCGTTTCACGACCATGAGCAAAGAGGGGCAGCTGTAATGACCAAATTTTGCCCGGATCCTCAATCAAACCCGGGGCCCATTAAGAAACCGATACCAAAAATAAAACAAATTAAACCCAATGCAATACCAAGCCCAAATACAAATAGCAGTTCAAAAGTAAGGACCATTAAACCCAATAAATAAGATCAGTCCAATAAATGTCCAATTACAACAGAAGATGGCCCAAAGCTGCAGTTCAAGCCCAAAACAAACCAAACCCAAATTAAACAAAAAATTAAAGATAAAATCCAAAAAAATAAACAGTCCCTTTTAAACAGTGGTTACAAGCCCGACTTGTCAGGCCCGGTACCCCAAGACCAATAACCCAGTATCAGACCCAACATTGAAGCCCACCTATCCTAACCCAAACTGACCAAACCCAAAACCTACAACAGCCCAATCATCAAACACAAATTAATCAGAAACCCTAGGGCCTCTATTTCCAGCGCTGCCACCAACCCATCGTCTGCCCAGCGCGCGCGTCGTTTCCACGCACACCACGCGCGCCACTCTTCACGCGTCTTTAGGTCGTTCCGTCTCCCACGCGTACTAATCCCCGTACCCACGCCCTGACACCAGATGCTCCCTAGGCGTCTCGGTTAGCCACTATCCCGACATCTCCAGCACCATCACGCCTGCGCCCACTGTCGGTTACCACTCACCCTCGCGCGCCCCGATCACTTCGCCCATCACCTGCAACAAGCACCGAGCAACAGAAACGAAGCAACGACAGAGGAGGATGGAGCAAAATAATAGAAAATCAAATAGATCAGTGTATTCCTGGCTATAAAGCCATCAAATGTCGACGTAAAAGGGGTTCCGACCTCGGTGTTACAAAATCTCAATAAGAAAAAGAATCAACAGCATTCGAAAATCAGAAAAAACCGGGGGGGCTTCTCTTTGAAAAAAACCATTCGTTACCAGATAACAAGAGGCAAATTGGAAATCAAAATACTAAGAGGTGGGATCTAGTTTCGTGCCGATTTTCACTATTTGTTTTCAAGTATTTTCAGTTCTTTGTTTTTGGTTATTTCAAGTCTTCAAAAGCTATAATAAACAAAGGAGAAGGGCGTACCTGAACCGGGACGCGTCGTCGGAACTCATCCCGTCGCTGCGGATCGGGGTCGGAACTCCCGGATTCGCTTTTGAGGCACCGAGGCTAGGGTCTTCGAAATAGGGCTTCGAATAGGAGAAGGGTTCCTCGCCATATGATCTCAGCCACCAAACGTGATGGTGGCGCGATGAAGGGATGAAGGAAGGCCGACCCTCGGTCGAAATGGAGAGAAAAGGGTGAGTTTATTTTCGTTTTTGAAGTGGGAGGGCTGCAGAAATGAAACAAAAGGGGAGATTTAGGCTTTTAAATGACCCGTTCGACCCGACCCGTGTAGCAAGGGATCCGCGCGCCTCTGCCCTTAGAGGGAAAATTATGCATTAGGTCCTCCCATGTTACGCATTCATTTAAATCTCGACTAATTTCAGTTATCGGTATTCTTAATTTTGCCCCGAATATGGTGCGTCTTTTTCATTTAGTCCCGCATCGAAACACTGCGCATGGGACTGGGTTATTTACCCATCCGGCCCTCGCAAGCCCACGCATGAGGCTATGTAGTCCCTGCCCGCCTCTGTGTCCATTTACAATTTCGGCCCTTGTTGTTTAAATTTCCTTGCAGTTAGTTTCCAATCTGTTTAAAATGTTGTGTAATTATTTATTTTAGTCTTATTTGTTATTTACTATGTTATTATTATTATTGTTATTATTGTTATTTTTTACACTATTGTTATTGTTATTATGTGGTACATATTTTGCATTATTATTATTATTATCATACTATCTACTATTACTATTACTATTATTATTATTATAATATTTTGCTACACTTCTATTATTACTACTATTATTATATCTATCACTGCCATTATTAAGTATTATTATTATGTTGTTATATTGTACATACATCATATTATTATTATTATATTTATGATTACTACTATTATTATTGTTGCTATTATTATATTTATCATTACTATATTATTATTATCATTGTTATTACTATTATATTTATCGTTGTTGTCATCATTATTATTGTTTTTGTTGCTTTATTATATTATGTATATGTCTGTATATGCTATTATTTATTTAGCTTCCACTCACATGTTTATGCCTATATTGTTTCACATATGCCTCTATTTTCATCATCATCGCTATTGTCTATATTATTGTTCCCTCGTCGGTATCGTTCATGCATGTTACTATTATTCCCACGTTATGTACTATGTGTATTATGTTATTCGTGTTACATTACCTTTATTTGACGAGTGTAACCCCTATTCATGCTTTGAATAATATTTTTCCAAACCTAACCTAATCTTTTATCAATTTCATCCAAAAACAAAAGTCTTTCAAAATAAGGCAATATTTGGGTGTTTAGAAGCTCGAAAGACAACATCCTAACGTGCTGGGTGTTGATTTTTCGATCAACTAAAATAACTAAATATCTTTTTCGCACATTTTGAAGACCAAAGATGGTCTCGGTATCGAAGTATAAATATGTTACGTCCTAACGTGATGGATGTGATATTTTTATTCCTTTGGAACGAGTCAAATCTTTGGACTCAAACCTACTTGAAATAACCCTTTCCTCGGGAACCTTTCAACTCCAAATACGTTCAAGTTTGCAACATTGGGGCAATATCAATCAATTCGGTACCGATTTCGGGCGTTGCAAGGGTGCTAATCCTTCCTTGCACGTAACCGGCTCCCGAACCCGTTTTTTCTCAAGTTGCGTAGATCAAAATGCCATTTTTGTAAACGAAACTGTTTTATTAAAACAAAGGTGACCCGATCACACCTAATAAAAGATCGGTGGCGACTCCCTATTTTTAAAGTCGATTCCCGTTTTTCAAAAAGTGGTTACGACAGTTGTCACATAAATTAAATTAATTAAAGAATTAATTTAATTGGGCAATCAAATATTGAACATATTATATGTACAAGGATGTTGTACACATAATGATAACATAATTTTATTAATATATGAATTTGATTCATATATAAATTTAAATAAATATAGTTTACCGGAATCCTTATTATAACTAATGTAATTATAATTTTCAGATATAATTAATGTAATTATAATTTTCGGTTAAAAACTTTATTGTATTTATTTAATCTTGTAATACATTCAAGACATACCAATTATAAAAGGCCCAATTAAGAGGATACCTATTATAAAAGGCCCAATGAGAAAGGCACCCATTATAAAAGGTATTAAAAGGAGACAAAACAAAAGATGAAAACCCTAAGTGATTGCTTGTTAGGTCTAGCAGCCGTCAAGCAAATAAGCCTCCAAAACAGTTTTGGAGATTTCTTCCGTTCATAGTCAAATCGGGTGGATTACGTAGAGGCCGACATCGGAAAAGGTTGAGGCTTGATTCGACAGTAGATCAAAACTCTTGTTGCCAAGGCGTCGCTGTCTACTCAGATTGAAGTTTTGGTAATTTCGAAACCTTTATTTCACCCCGATTCGTTCCTCACACATGGATCCATGATTTGGATCGCCGGATCTAATTTTATTCTGCTGCGCCATGGGGTACCGGCGTTCCATCAAATAATACATCGTTTTTATTTATGTTTTAATATTTTGTTATATTATATGAGATATGGTTGAATATGGGGTAATTATTTGATGTAAATTATGAATTGTGATTGATTATGGATGAATTGGTAAAATGTTGAAAAGTGAGAATTCCAGGTTGAACCTTCGGAATATAAAAGATACGAATGAGGTAGCTAGGTCACATGTGTGGTACTTAGTGTAGGCCACTATGTGTACAAGAGAGCTACGAGATGGTTTTAGGTCACGTGTCTAGTACTAAGTGCAGGCTACTACGTGTACCAGACGGATAGGTCGCATGTGTAGTACTAAGTGCAGGCTACTATGCGTACCCAATAGCTTCGATCACATGTGTGGTACTAAGTGCAGGCCACTATGTGTAAGTGATGGTTTTGGTCACATGTGTAGTACTAAGTGCAGGCTACTATATGCACCAGATAGCTTCGGCTATAAGGGTGGTACTATGTGCAGGCCACCGTGTATCTATCATTATTCCAATGAGTTCAACAGGAAATTGACTAAGTGAAAATACATGTGATCATGTAACGACTAAGTGTAATTGAATATGATTATGTGATGAATAAGTGCAGGTGTAAGTTTAAAAATTTATGAGCAATGTGCTCGATATTTGATCGAACCTTCGGTAAGATGAAATGGAGTAAGTGAAATTATGAAAGAGTAAATTTAGCAACAAAACAGTTTTGGACAGTAGCAGTTGTGTGACTTTAAAAAATCACCAAAAAATGGTGGAAATCGAATTAGAGGTTGAATAAGATATTAAATTAAAGCTGAATGAGTCTATTTTCACATAAAAGAAACGGTGTAAACAAAAGAATTTCATATTCTGTGATATTCAAATTTTTGTGAGACAGGGTTAGAATGATGTCAGAATCCCCTGTTCCGAATTTGAAAAATCACTAAAACTTTTATAAAAATAATTATGGTTTATAATTTATATGATTAAATTTCTTAATGAGTCTAACTTCAATAGAAATAAACGAGAACATCATCCAAATCCCATATGAAGAGATAATTAATTTTTAGTGAAGAAGGATCGAAACTATCAGACAGCAGAATAGAGGAGAATTTAAAGAATAAACTGTACATATTGGCTAAACCAAAAATTTTTAAACTTTTATGGTAATAAGATATGTGAGTCTAGTTTTAGGAAAAATTAACGGATCTTAATTTGGAGTTCTGTAGCTCGAGATATTAAAAATTTAGTGACTGTGACTCCAGTAGACAGCTTGAGATGAACATGAATAAATAGTGGAACTATGTGCAATTATGATTGTATTATCTTGAGAACATATTGTGAAGATTTATAAAAGTCTATTAACAAATCACTTTTTATTTACATACCTACTTACTAAGCTATAATGCTTACCCCCCCTTCCTTTCCTTTTTCCTATAGTGTCACAGAGGCTAGCTTGGGTTGGAGATCGTCGGAGATTTTATCACACTATCAAGCTTTTGACTGGTATCAATGCCTTCAAGTAATTTAAATCTGTGGAATGTATAGGACTTAGTCATTTTGTGTATGTGTCATTATGTTTTGGCCAAATGTATTGGCTTGTAATGGTTAAAGGTTATTGTAGTGTGTAGCCATGCTAATTGGCTTATATTGGCTAATTGATTGTAAGCTTATATATATTATTTATATGCCAATGTCTTGTGATGTGAGCTATGTTTGCATGATACATGATGAGTTGTGGGTTGTGGCCTAAATACCTAATGGTTGAATGTGCTAGTAGTCTTGATGTCGAATGGCTAAGTTTGGCTCAATGGTATGGTATGATAATTAGATATAATTATGCATGTATAAGAGTTGTTGAGGATGCATATTGAGTATAACCCTGTTTTGAAGAAAAATTTCTAAGTGTTGTGAAATTTTTCAAAGTTCTCGATTTAGTCCCGAACCGCTTCCAAAGCATGTTTTGGGCCTCGTAGGTCCATATTAGGGACTCTATGATTGAATATGAAAATTTTTAAATTTGGATGGAAATTTGTGACTCGGAAATGATCGGTTATATGTGATTAAGTCTGGTAATGCCTCGTACCCTATTCCAGCGATGGATACAGGTAAGGGATGTTACAGTAAGTTCGTGAATCCTCTTATAAAATGAAGGGAGTTAAAATTTGTGCCTAGAATATCATTTTATTTAGACTTAAGCAGTGTTCTATGAATTTTATGTAACATCTATATTACAACCTAACTCGTATACTTGAGGACTCCTCTTTAATTTGTATCTTTAGTTGTAGTATTCTCACTTCCAACTTTAGTACGTCTAGAGGAGGTCACAATCTCTGCTCGTAATTGTCTTCACATCATAATAGAACAATTCCGATTAAGCGAACATAATAAAGACTAAAATAAAAACTAAAGAAAACTAAAAAATTAAACATATGGAATATTGCTTGATTGCTCCCTAGGGCGAATCCCTAGGTCGACTCCCCTCCAATGATGTTGTAATTAGGTTTATATAGGCTACAATTGAGGGTTTTAAGTACCTAAGAAATTCTTCAATTAATTAAGGCTTAACGGGAAAAATACACCCATGGCAATTGCAAAAACGGGGATGCGCGTATACAGAATTATGTCGTAGCGTCAAGGTCCTTACGTTGCAATGTTGGCCCTTTTTCAATCCTGGATGCTTTAGTGTTCAGTGTAGAGACACAACATGCTAATGTTGTGACACTGGCGTCGTCCTTTGTGTTCTTTCACCTAAAATTTTACTTTACACACTCAAATAGCCTATTAATCGTTCCTGAGGCCTGAGTTGGCCCAACGGGTCATAAAAACACTAAAAACTGTGTAAAAGCGCTTATTTTGCAACAAAATAAATCTAAGCTAATAAAACAAAATGTCACACCCTAAATTGTGGGTTAAATTTCAGATTTAAATTTATGGTATGTTGACATATTATTTCTATTATGTTTGAGCATGCATTTGCGCATCTGTTTGGGTATGGCCCGTTAAGAGCTTCTAAAAAACCCTAATTCTCTTCGAATCTTTCATTTGCACCACATGTTTTTATATTGTAAACCCTAAATTTTCTCTCTTCTTTTTACTTGTGTCATATAATTCTGTGCTCTAGACCTTTGTTGTGTCACCTGCTCCTACTATGCTCCTCAAACCCTAGGTATTTAAGCATCTTTTCCCTTTGGTCGGCCCTCTCTTTTCACTTTTCTTGTTTCTGTTGCCACCCCAAAGCCTTAGCTCTCTTCTTTCTTCCTCTTTGCCACATCTCTCTTCCACTCTTTTGTCCTTGTTTTCTTCTATGTTGCGCCGCACATCTCTTGTCTTTATCTTTCTTTTCCTTTTTGTTTCTTTTCTTTCTCTCTTTTCTTCTTGGCCACCGCACCTTGCACCCCTTTTGTGCCACCGTTCTTCTATTTTGTAGTCATTGTTTTGTCGTTGGTGCTTATAACCAATCGAATTTCTTGTCGTTTCAAAAATAAGTTATTGTTAGATTATTTATATATTATGTTGATAACTTAATTATAGAACTTACCCATGGTATAAATAGAAAAAATTGTGCAAGACAAACCAATATTCATGGCATATATCCTATTTAATAGGAGTTACAAGGACTTGAGGAGTGGGATGCTATTGATCATATTTTCTATTCATTAAGAACTGTTCAAGTGTATTTGTTAGACACTGTTAGACACCATTGATTGTTGATTATTCACCTATTGTTCTTAATTTTAAAGTTAGGAGATTTTTAGTAAGAAAATCTCATGGGGGAGATTTTAAACTATTTGTACTCAGGGTGAGGCTGCAATTATATTAGGATTAGGATAGATTAGGTTTAAATTATTAATTGTACTCTATAAATTTAGTAATATAAACCATCTTTGGATAAGGTTCTGAAGACTTAGGTTAAGTCTAAAGTGCATAAATAATTCTTAGTATTTATTCTCTTATTTTATTTTTTAGTGTCAAACTCTATGGTAAGTCATGTGCCCACGTTATATGCTACACCCATGTTGCCATAACTTATTACCTGGTTCAGAATTTTTCAATCACAAACATAACCCCAATCATCATTCTTTGAAACCTGATTTACAGCAGTAGCTAGCTGTACAAACCCCTATTCATTCAATCTATATGGATACTCTTCTTAATCAACCCCTGACAGTAGAGAAGGCTCAAGTGCCAATAGCTATACTTATGAATTATTATTTTATATTTTTTGAGTCACATGAAAGGAAAATTTCAAAAAAGTAGGTGACAAGATTATGTAGTCTTGAACTAGATGTGAGAATTAGAGGTGAGCAAAACTCGATTCGACTCAAAAAAATCGAAAAAAATTCAAATTTTGAGTTAAACAAATTGAGTTATTCGAGTCAACTCGATTTTTTTTCAAATTTCGATTTCGAATCGAGTTGAGTTTTCGAATTCGAATATTAAACTATAATATTTTATATTTTTACCCTAAACTCTCAAACATTTTTACTTTTCCCTCAAAGCTTTTACTCCTTCCCACTTTGCCCCCCAAACTTTTACTCCCCTCCCATCCCAACCCCCCATCTACCCAAAATTCATTTCCCACCCAAATTTTACTCTCCCATTTACTTTTCCTCGAAATTTTACTCCCAAAAACTCTTAAAACTTTTTATTTTCCCCCAAAATTTTTACTCTCTCCCATTTTCTCCCTAAAATTTTTACTCCCTTCACATCCCACCTCCCATGTACACCAAACCCTCTCCGCCCCCCACAAAATTTTTTTTTAATATTTTCCCTCCAAAATTTTATTCCCCTATTTAGGTTCCCTCAAACTTTTACTCCCCAAAACTTTTTATTTTCCCCTTAAACTTTTACTTCTCACCCTTTACTCCCAAATAAAAAATCAAAATTATCCCAAAAAAATCCCTAAACATAAATGTAATAATTTTATTTATATCTACTATTTATATTATTAAATTAAATTTCACATTTTATATTATTTATATTATTGAATTGTTTAGTCATATTGAATATTTATATTAAAATTGAATTATTAATGATGCCATAAAATATTCGTTTTAAAATTTTATATTAGTATCAATTTCACATTTTATCTTTAAAATAACTTTTATTAAAAAAAATCATACTTTTACATTTAATATATTTTTTTAATTCCAAAATACATAGTGACAATAATCTAAAGATAATTGAAACAACTAAGCCAATAAATAAGCTAACCCATATATAAAAGATTAATAAATAAATTATGAGGTGATGAAAGTTAATAAAAAATTTGATTACAGTAGACAAATTTTATTACGGTGGGTGACAGTGATTATAAGGATCCAAAATTATTTTCTAAAATTTAACTCAAACAAATATATTTGATTCGATTCGATTCGAATTCCATCTCACTCAACTCGATTCGAGAAAATTTCAAATCAAATTAGGATGATAAAATACGATTCGTCAACTCGATTAACTCGAAATTTAAATGGTTATAATGGTATGAGGCTTGAAGCAGTCTAATTCAGATCCCATATGATTATAAGAACAGACCATCCCTTATAAGCTAGAAACAATGTGAAAATGCTTGCCTTTCTCATTTATTTTCCATAATAAAATACCGAAAGCTCAACCCAATAACAAAAGTAGTCACGATCGATCCTGTAGTGAGCCCAATAGCTATCGTAGTGTCCAGCAGTAAATTTTACATGAAAAAATAATGAAACACGACTAGGAACTTCATTGTAGTTGGATCAAACAACCTTGACATCGGGCCTGTCATCCTCGATCATGAAAGAACGCCAGAACCAGTGCTGCTTCCAGACTTTGTCAACCATAGCATCAACAGGGACACCTTTGGTCTCAGGCAACAAGAACCATGTGAAGGCTCCCATTATGATAACCCAGGCAGCAAAGAAGAAAAAGATTCCAGCTTGCATCTGGCATAGCATTGAGAGGAAAGCTTGACCAATGATGAAAGTGAAGAGCATGTTGGTGCTGACTGCAAAGGCAAAACCAGCTGATCTGGTCTCCAGAGGGAAAATCTCACTAGGAATTAACCAACCAAGAGGTCCCCATGACCAGGCAAAGCCCATGACAAAGGTACACACCAAGATCACCACAAAGATTGCCTCTCCTTTGGAAAGATTGTCACCTGTGGTTTTCAATTCTTTGAAAAGGATTATGCCAATAATAACCTGCATGTAATTTATGCAACACATTAAATACCAACACTAATTAATTTATAATAAGTGAATAAAAATATAAGATGGAAACTTGACCTGAGAAATGAACATTTGGACACAAGCTTCAAGTAGCAGAATTCTCCTGCCAGCCCTATCTACTACATATATTGAAACTACAGTACTAAACACATTGACAAGGCCAGTAATAACAGATGAAAGCAATGCAGCATCATTTCCAAATCCCACCGTCTGGAACAGAACAGGAGCGTAGAACATTATAGCGTTGATTCCAGTAAATTGCTGGAAAATTTGCAAACAGATGGAAATTACTAGTTGGGGTCGGCTAACTGGCTTCATTAGTTTGCGGAAAGGGTCCTTTACTTGCTTTGCCATCTCACATGCATGTATAATTGAATCAAACTCGTCATCAACATTTTCGACACCACGAATCTTCCTCAGAACTTTCCTTCCTTCCTCAACTTTGTGCCGTTCAATAAGGCTAGTTGGAGTCTCACAAATGAGTATAGATCCCAAACAAAGCATCAAAGCAGGGACACCAGCAATGCCAAGAGAAATTCTCCATCCATGAGGATGGACATTTGTTGTAAGGTAGTTTATCAGATTGGATACCAAAATTCCAATTGTAATGAAGAGCTGGAAACTTATGTTGAGTGCTCCACGAAGATTAGGTGGAGCTATCTCCGATAAGAAGAGTGGTACCGCCTGAAATAATAATTAGTGATTAATATAAATTAAATTGAAAAGGATACATATAATTAACTAATTAAGTAAAGGCCATTCATCATTGGTAGAAGTAAAGTGATGCATGCAGAAGAGTCTGTCACTAAAACTAATTATATGACTTACTTGATTGGCAAACCCAACACCAAAGCCGAGAAAAATTCTCCCAAAAATTATCATTTCGATGTTGATACCTCCAGCAGTCAAAATCACGCCTATTATGAAAAAAATTGAAGCAATCTGCATGGTGAGTTTCCTACCATATTTTGAGCACACCTTTGAAGCTACAAAACTAGCTATTAAAGCAGCAAGGTACAAGCAAGACGTGAACAACTGGAGGAATTGGTTATCGTATTTGCAGTAATTGTTTTCAAGTGCATGATGTTTCTTTTCAAACACAGCTGGAAAGAATTTTTTTAAGAAATCATCCATGGATGTTACTCCCCCTGTTAATCCAAATCAAACCCTTTTCTTAGCACATGTTTTTAATTTGAATCTAATAATACAAATATTCTAAAGAAAAAAGAAAACCTGAAATGCCAATATCATATCCAAACATCAAGCCTCCAAAGGCTGCTATGATCACACAAACTATGACATACACTGTTATCCTGCCTTCAAATTCTTGATTCTCACCAGAGCCGCTTACTACGACTGCCGGCATTTTCCACTAAAGTTGCAATGAAGATATAGAAGTAAATACAAATATAGATAGGAATACTACCTCTCTTTTCCTTTTCTTTATTTGTGAATAAGTAATAAAGACCAACACTACTATTATTATTTAGTTGTCATAAATTAAAACGTCATTGTCTTAGACCTTATTTTATAGCATGGTTTATATTCAACAGTTGCGATTACAACTGAAATCTAACATTGACATTTTCTTCGAACTAAAACCACGATAAGTTGTCCCTAACAGTTTTTTTCTAAATTTAACCTTCAGCTGACTTTATTCAGATTTGGAATGTATGCTAAAACCCCACCCCAAACTGATATTCCTGATCCATTATTTTCGACATTGACAAAGGATTACTTACACCAAACAGTTACTAATCCAACTCAATAAGCACAATTCCACATCTTTTCCTAAATATACGTGGATTTGGTCACAATATTTAGAGTTCATACTCCTACTAATTTCAGAATATTTAGAGTTCATGTCATCATCATGCATCAAGAGAAGCACCAGTTCAACAAAAGAAACAAATATTACATATAATTGAGAGCTATCATTGTATTGTTGCTTTTTCCAATGCTTGCACCATACATCTGACCACAAATCTTGTGTTTGTAGCCGACATCCACACAAGTTTATCTCTTCTTTCAAAGTCATTTACCAGCCCCATCCATCTTTTTCCACAACTCCCTACACTTCTCTAACTCCAAATGAAACAACTCCCTTCTAAATTCAATCTTTCACAACATTATACACTCTCATGTCCATCCAATTAGCTATCTTAAATTCTTGAAAAAAACTACCTAAAGACAATTTGTAAGGTCCCTCACTCATCTTGATGGGCGGTACAAAAGAGAGATGCTCACAAAACATTTTCAATGTAAAAACCAGTACTTTATTTATGAAATAAGTAATAAAATATTTTTATAAAGTCATAGAAAATAGATAGATCTAGCAAGAATCATGTTATTAGCATTTAGAATTCAATTACAGGCGATTGGAGGTGTCTAAGGCCTAAAACGAGACTTGAAAGGCTTAAAACTAGCAAATTAGTGCAGGGATCCTCCCTTGACATTGTTGCATTGGTACAACTACCTAATTGTGCCGATACAAGTGTTCAGAACTATTCACTTAAGCATCTTGTAACACTTATGCCAATACATCTGAGCCCATCTACCGAAGCATAAAGTTTACCTGATTTAGTTGTTGGAAAAGTATAATGTAAAACAAAAAGTTGCTATAGCTTATCATCCTTAGACGAATGTTTAGCTGAGTTTGCGAATAAAGAAATAAAGAGCATACTTGAGAAAGTAGTGCACCCAACTAGAAGAGATTCGTCTCGGAGATTGGATGAAGCATTATGGGCTTACCGAACGACATTTAAGACTCCTTTAAGGATATCTCCTTACAAGTTAGTCTATGGTAAAGCATGTCATTTGCCATGGAATTTGAACTCAAAACCTATCGGGCTCTTAAACAATTCAATTTAGACCTAAAATTTGTTGGAGACAAACAGATGTTACAACTCAATGAGTTGAAAAAGATGAGATTATTCTCTTATGAGAATGCCAAAATTTTTAAAGCAAAATAAAAAAGATGGCATGACAAGCACATTCGTCCCCAAAAGTAGGACAACAAGTCATTCTCTTCAATTCAAGATTGAAGTTTTTTCCAAATAAACTTAAATCCCAATGGTCAAAACCTTTAATTTTTTTGTACGGAATTATTAAACTCCAAAACAATAAAAGAGATACATTTAAAGTTAATGGTCAACGACTAAAACATTACTGGACCAGTAAAATCGAGCAAGAAAACACTTCACTCATTTTAACCAATCTATGAAATTTTTTCTGTCGGAAAACTATTACTTTTGAAAATAAATAAATTTTATCTTTATGTTTATGTTTATTTTTCTTTTCTTTTTTTTTCTTTTTCTTTTGATTTTAATTACATTTTCTTTCTTAGATAAGTTTTGTAAATAAATAAATGGGTAAATAGAAATAATAATGTAAATAGAACTATGAATTAAAATTAAGTTAATCTTTTAACTTAAGTGAAATTAGGGTTATTTTTATTTATTATTTTTCCTTCGCTATTTTTCTTTTCTTCTTTTGTTTTTTTGGCCACCGCCCACCTCATCGTCGCTGTCATCACCGCCGCCGCCAGCACCAGTTGATGCGGTCGGAACAGCATCAGCCGATCCCCTAGCCCCGTAGACCCATGCCCTCGTGCACCCTCTAACAACAGGCCATTGCACGATGTTCTATCGCACACCATCAGCCATTTGTGGCAGTCCTCACACACCCTCGGCCTCTGTTGATCAGGCCACCATCGGACACTTGCAGTAGTCATCAGCCACCATCGACCTCTATGAAACCCATCGAGCCCTGTCGATCACCATCGGCAGTAATCGGATGCCATTGACAATAATAGAGCCTTGTCGAACCGTGAGTGCCATTAGACAACGATAGCAGCAAAATTTTTCGACAGTTTCTTAGCGATTATGGTTGACCCCTTAATAATCAACAAACCCTATTTGCCGCCCCAACCCATCTTGAGGTAATTGTGGGATTTAATTTTTTTCTACTAAGTGGTTTTTTTCTTGATTATTTTTGAAGATGAATCGAAAAAGGAAGAATTTAGAGATTCAAGAAGAGTTTCAACCTTGGTTTCGAACCCCAAGAATAAGGGCCAGATACATTAGAGTATTTAAGAAGAAACCCCTATTTCTAGAAAAGGGTTTTCAACTGGATAGTGAGAATGATGTACCAACACTCATCCAGGAAATTATTGTGAAACGAGGGTGGAAATTTCTAGGTGGTATCCGATCTTCTCCTGATGACAAACACAAGACAGTGATGGATCAATAAATAAATGAGAGGGTTTTCTCCTGATTTAATTTTTGCAAAATAACTTTGTAGCTGCAATTATTTTTCAAATATTTTTTTATTTTAATCTGATGGATGTTTTGAACAATGAAGACATTGTTCCGCTTAAGTTTGAGGGGACCGCGCCTTAAATTTTTTTTTTTTTCATTTTCCTTGGGTTTTTTAGAAGATCAATTCGTGTAGGGGTAGAGAACTGAAAAAGACACTCAACATCAATAGATGTATGCGTCGTTGAAAGTACCAAAAATATCTTATTTTCTGTAAATAGTAAAAATAACATTAAAGGGGAAGTAGGGTCGAATCTTCAGGGATCGGATTGTGCGAATGCTCGTTTCTTGAGATCCTGGACAATTTCTTGACCAAAAAAAATTGCGTTCCTGAAAATAAAAAAACAGAATTAAGAATTTCGATTTAGAAAAATAAAAAAAGAATTTAAAGTGAATTGAAATTGTGAAATTAAATATATTGCGGAAATTGAAATGAGGAATATGAAAATAAAAGAGTGTAGGGAAGGGTGAGTTTCTTATGTTGCGAGATTCTAGCCTTCGGTTGTCTCGTTCCGCCTTGGGTTCAATCCTCGGCTTTTCGATGACCCTTCTCAACCTAAGTAAGCCAGTTATAGTGGAAGAGGACGCCTACGACCACTAGCTCCAAGAATTTAGACTTACGAATTTAGGGAACCTGACTTTAGCCTGCAATCGCTTTTGTGGAGTCATCTACGCTAGATCAACGCTTCTCAATGGCGAATCCCACGCCATTTTGTCTCTTGGACTCGCCAACCTCTGACCAGTAAGTTAACGAACAGAAAAGATGAAGCCCCATTTTGAGTCATCTCACCCCCTATTTATAGTGTTAAGATAGATAGACTAGTCCTACTTAAATTCCTAAAGATAATTACAAATAATCAAAGATAAATAAAGATAAATCCTAAATTAAATCATCCTTAATAATTTTCTTAATATTAATTATCCTAATATAATCAAAATAGAGTCTAATAGAATAAAAACTCTTCTTTTTTCATTTCAACCCTTGTGTCCTCCATGCTTGCACTTTTGGCACAAACTCTTCCCTGTGTCGCACATTGGTCCATTTTATCTCTAAATACACGCTTTTGGCCCTTAATTTCGCTTTTGCCTCCAATTTAGTCCCTATGAGATAAAAGATCATAATTGGCTCAAATTAGCAGGATCATACTCAGAATAAGCACATAATTAATACATAAAAATACGTTATTCTAGTGTATTATCAAATTCCCCCTACTTAGCCCATACTTGCCCTCAAGTATGGTTCCAGCCTACCATGAAAATTAGAAATTGCTCCGAAAGAAATACTACTCCAAATGTTTATAAAAATTAGTCAAAAATGCATATGAAAAATAAAGAGAACTTCAAAGCTTGCTTTAAGTAAAACAGAAAAAGTATTCTAATTAATACACAAAAATTTAAAACCGTCTTGAATTATTTCATACTATTTAGGTAAATTACCAAACTTACCAAGACACTCTATTTATTTCCTCCTTGAGTCCCCAACTGCAATTTTATTAGTACTATTTTTTCTTCTTTTTTTTTCTTGTTCTTCTCTTTTTTTTTTTTTACTTAGGAATATATTGAACCTTTTGAAGCGAAGAGAGATGATAACCCAAGCATCTCACCCCGGTTATTCAGCTCAAAATACTCTTAAAAATTATTTATTTTCGGTTAGCGGAGTTTTACCCATCATGTCACACAACCTTTTGACGCGAAGTAAAATGACAACCCAAGCACCCTACCCCGATTACTTAGTCAGTCACGTTCTGAGCCACACTCATAACCTTGTTTAGCGGAGTTTTACCTATCACGTCACACAACCTTTTGATGCGAAGTAGAATGACAACCCAAACTCCCTACCTCGGTTACTCAGTTAGCCACGTTCTAAGCTGCACTCATAACCTTGGAAACATTTATTGTCATTAAACACAATTTACACGAAATTTTAATTTTGGAGGACCTAAGAGAAATAATCAAGTGTTGAAAATAAGTTTTAGTCACCACCTAATAGATATGAACATATTTTAAGCATGCAATTGTATTAAGTGTCCACTTTATATTAAACTTGATCAATTTTACGAAAAGCAAGATAGAGTCAACTTATTAATCATAATTATTTTTAGCCTAATAAAAATAAAACAGTGGAGATAAAATCAAACAGGCAAAATCATAACTAACTCAGTAGATAAGAATCATGCATGTAGGTCAAACAGTGGCAAGTCATGGTCAAATTCTTGAGCATGAAAAGTGGCAGAATATTCTTAAAAAAATATGGACAAAATGGAGCCTCAAGCAGCAAACAAAAATCACATCAGAAGACAACAGTAATACGAAGAGTACCTCCCCCTACTTAAAACACATTGTCCTCAATGTGGACACAAAAGAAATAAATAGGTAGAAAAGTGTAGAAAAACTCCCCGTGTAGCTATTTTCGATTATGGAGGATGGCAATGAGTTCGATTAGTTGCTGGTCAAAAGTGTCAAGTCGAGCCTCAATACGCTCTAAGCGTTGCTTAACAGTAGAAGGAGGTTGGGCTTGAGTGGGTGCTGGTGCGTCATTTTGATTCCGCTGTCTAAAGACTCGTTCGGATAGTGTGGAATGAACACCAGGAGGGACAAAGCGGAAGGATGACGGAGTGCCAAGAAGTAGCCCCATTGAGTCGAGGCATCGAGCATCTAAAGGATCAGCCTGACGAGCAACATGTAAGTCTGAAATAGGAGCATTAGAACCATGCAGAGAAAACAACAGCTGTGTAATAAGAGAGCCTAAAATCAGAAGGTGCTTAGCTTTGATAACATGCTCAAATTGAAGTGCAAACCAATAACCCAAATTAACCGGACGTCCGGTATACATACACCATAAGAAGAAGAATTTCGTCTTTGAGATGGTGGCCGGAGCATCTCGATGGCCTGAGAAATTGCAAGCTAGATAACGGTGTATGTAACATAAGGCAAGGTCACGAAACCATAAATCTTTTGATGTTTTTGGGTTATACACAGATTCGGCATTATTAGTTAGCAAATCAAAGGCCTCAACGGCCTTAAAAGCAGTGGCAAATGTACACAAACTGTTTTGAAAAGCTGGAGACATAGCATATTCTTCAGTTACGAAAGATAGGGCAATATTAAATTCAATAAGAGATAAGTTATGCATGGTACCTAATAACCTGAATTTGACAACATCCAATATATCTAACGAAATGTGACCGTGCCGATGAAATTGAAAAGTAGAATAAAATTCTAAAACAAGTTCATAATAGGCAGAATGAGTGACATCAAAATTTCCAACCCAGTCAATATTTATGAAATAATCTATGACAGTAGTTTCAATATGCAAGGCAACCAAGACAGGTATCAACAGGCATTTACAAGGTATTATCGTTTTATGTCGAAGAAAATCTTACCTGTTCTGATCAATATCGGAAGTAAAAGTAAGGTTACCGTGCAAATAGGCCTCCGAGGGTAAGACATTGACGCTAGAATGGTAGGTTCGGCCACGAGAAGGCATTGGGTGGTGCTCATTAGTTGGCGTCGAGGAGTCGACAGGGTCGTTTGAGGAAGAGCCTGAAGTGGTGTCGACTGTTCGGGCCACACATCGGGTTTGATGACGACGAGGCTGATGCGACGATTCGGATGTTGCATCACGTTGCGGTGTTGGGACAGGTTCTGTTGGCGACGGTGGAGGGAGGAGTAGGAGGCGGTTGGCGCGTGAAGGGGCGGAGGGTGATGGTTCATGGTCCCCGTGTGGAGGAGAAAACGAATGGGGCAGAGAGGATGGCATGGGTACCAATAATACATCCATCGGCGCGGCGGTCGGACGACTTGCACGCGAGGGGGATGATGTGGAGGGCCCGGCGGCTTGTGCGGCGGTCATGGAGGAAGAAAAGGCAGAGGAGGCCGAAGAAGAGTTAGTTGGTGTTGGAAAGGATGTTTAAGGCGGTGAGGAAGAGGAAGAAGAGGTGCCGACGGTCAAATCGATGGCTTGAGGTACGGAGAAGCGGCGACGGCACGAGTTGACGGTGAAAGCAGGCTCGACAGCAGTGCGGCTCTGAGTTCGCACCATTGTTAACGGTGAACGGCGAACGACGATGGTTGAGGGAGAGGGGGTGAGGTCGGCGGCTAGGGAGTTGGGTGAAAGGGAATGGAAAAATATTTTAGGTTTTGGGGGTTTTATTTGGCTGAAAAGGAGTGTTTGGTTGCAGGTTTTGGAGGTTCTAGGGTTGGAATAGGACTGTTTGGCTGCAGGGATATGACATTTTGGACTGGAATAGAATCTGGAATAGAGGCTGTTTGGTACTGTGGATATTGCTGTTTGGTTCTATTTTTCTGACTTTTCTCATTTTTCTTACTATTTTTCGCTCCGTTTTACCTAGATGGAAGAAGAAAAAATTATTAATATATTTTAAAAAATAAAATAAATTAAAAGGAAAAGAAAAAGAAAATAATAAGTAGTAAATAATAACAAAAATGAAAATAAATAATAAAAGAAAAATAAAGATTGGGTTGCCCCCAACAAGCGCTTGTTTAACGTCATTAGCTTGACGACTTAAATGGTTCTACGGTGGCTCCAAATAATTCTTGTCAATTGAGTGAGCTTGAAAATTCTCGTAAAATAGCTTCAACCGCTGGCCATTGACTATGAACCGCTTTCCTGATTCTTCACCTTCTATTTCAACCGCACCATGAGAGAATACTTCAATAACAACAAAAGGTCCTTGCCATTGTGATCGAAGCTTACGTGGAAATAATTTTAACACCGTTATAAAGTAAAACTCTTTGTCCTACCGAAAAATGCTTCTGAATGATTTTCTTATCATGAAACAACTTGGTCTTGTCTTTATAAATACAAGCGTTCTCATAAGCATCATTGCGGATTTCTTCCAACTATTGGATATCTAACTTCCTCGCCCTTCCTGCAGGGTCTAACTCCATATTACATTGTCGAACCGCCTAATAGGCTTTATGCTCTAATTCTACCGGAAGATGGCAAGCTTTGCCAAAAACAAATCTATACGGGGTCATTCCAATTGGTCTTTTATATGCCGTCCGATAAGCCCATAATGCATCATTAAGCCGAAGACTCCAATCTTTTTGGTTGGGCCGAACTGTTTTCTCCAAAATAGTTTTTATCTCCCTATTTGAAACTTTGGCTTGTCTATTTGTTTGGGGATGGTATGTCATAGCTATACGGTGATGGACTCCATATTTCGACAATAGTGCCTCCATGACTTTATTACAAAAGTGGGTGCCACGATCATTGATTAGGGCCGAGGTGTGCCAAACCTGGAAAAAATAGTTCGTTTTAGAAACTCCACAACAGTCTTGGCATTATCATTGCGAGTAGGCTTTGCTTCTATCCATTTAGAAACATAGTCCACTGCGAGAATTATATATACATTGCTAAATGAAGAAATAAATGGGCCCATGAAATCGATGCCCCAAATATCAAAGATTTCGCACACATGAATCGGGGATAGGGGCATCTGATTTCGTTTAGTGATGTTACCTATACGTTGGCATCTATCGCAAGACTTACAGAAGTTATATGCGTCTCGAAAAATTGTGGACCAATATAACCCGCATTCTAACACCTTATGAGCAGTTCTTTTAGGGCCAAAGTGTCCTCCGCAAGCTTCAGCATGACAAAAATTAAGGATAGATGTTACCTTAGTTTCTGGAACACATCGTCGTATTATCTGGTCCAAACAGTGTTTCCACAAGTATGGATCATCCCAAATGTAGTATCGAGCTTCTCGTCAAAGCTTGCCCCTCACGGAATGTGCTAACTCAATGGGTAACGAGCCTGTGGCTAGAAAGTTTACCATATCTGCGTACCATGGAAGACGCGCCTCGGTCGAGAATAGGCTTTCGTCAGGGAATTCTTCCTTAACGGGGGCATCGTCAAAAGGCACTTTTATTCTGCTCAAGTGGTCAACAACTAAGTTCTCGCATCCTCTTTTGTCTCGAATCTCAATGTCAAACCCTTGGAGCAACAAAATCCACCTAATGAGCCTCGATTTTGCTTCCTTCTTTGCGATCAAGTACCTGAGGGCTGCATGATCAGAAAAAATAATCACTTTGTATCCCAATAAATAAGGTCAAAATTTATCTAAAGCAAATACAACGGCTAAAAGCTCTTTTTCTGTAGTGGTGTAGTTGCTCTGCGCCGCATCTAGGGTTTTCGAAGCATAGCAAATGACATGGGGTTCCTTGTCTATCCTTTGCCCTAATACAACCCCTACACTGCGTTCGCTTGCATTGACATAATTTCAAACGGGTACTTCCAATTTGACGGTTGCACTATAGGAGCGGAGACCAACTTCTTCTTGAGTGTATCAAAAGCCTCCTTACACTTTTGGCCAAACTCAAACTTCTTGTCTTTCTGCAACAACTCACACAGTGGTTCTGCTACTTTCGAGAAATTCTTTATAAAGCGCCTGTAGAACCCTGCATAGCCAAGAAAAGAACGAATTTCCTTCACAATAGAGGGATAAGGAAAAGAATTTATAATGTCAATTTTGGCCTTATCGACCTCAATCCCCCTTGAAGAAACTATGTGACCTAGAATTAAACCCTTGTCTACCATAAAATGACACTTTTCATAATTTAAGATAAGATTGAATTCTATGCACCTACTCAAAATTATCGTTAGGTTTTTAAGGCATTCATCAAAACAATTTCCTTAAACAGTAAAATCATCCATAAAAACTTTAATAATTTTTTCCACATATTCAGAAAATATACTCATCATGCATCTCTGGAAAGTAGCCGGCGCATTGCAAAGACCAAACAGCATCCTCCTATACGCAAATATACCAAATGGGCACGTAAAAGTGTTCTTCTATTGGTCCTCTGGCGCGACCGGTATTTGAAAAAAACCTGAGTATCCATCAAGACAGCAAAAGTGAGTTTCTCCAGCTAACCTTTCAAGTAATTGATCAATAAAGGGAAGAGGGAAATGATCTTTTCTAGTGTAAGAGTTCAACTTCCTGTAATCAATGCAGATACGTCACCCATTTTGTACTCGGGTTGGCACCAAGTCACCTTCAGCATTTTTCTCTACTGTCACGCCCGTTTTCTTGGGCACGACTTGCACCGGACTTACCTATCTGCTATCCGAAATGGGGTAGATTACGTCAGCATCTAAAAGCTTGATTATTTCCTTTTTTACTACCTCCATTATATTCGGATTTAGTCGTCTTTGCACCTCCTGCCTTGGTTTCGTGTCTTCCTCCAAGTAGATCCTTTGTGTGCACGTCAAAGGGCTTATCCCTTTTAAGTCTGCAATGCTCTAGCTAATCGCCTCCTTATGACTTTTTAGTACACGAACCAAACTTTCCTCTTCATGTGTGGAGAGTCTATTGGATACTATGACTGGTAGGGTATCATCCTTTCCAAAAATGCATATTTTAGATGCTCAGGATGCGGTTTCAACTCCAACTCTGGTGCCTGTACAAAAGAAGGTAAAAGTTTAGTACTTGGAGATAACAACTCATTAACAAATTCAAATTCATCAAGCTTAAATTTAAAACCATAAATCGACTCAAAACTTTCTTCCACTAATGAGTCAATTATGTCGACACAATTTACGCTCAAGATTTCACTGGGATGGCTAATGGCGTCATAGATATTAAACTTCACGATCTCCCCATCAAACTCCATCGTGAGAGTTCCACTTCAAACTTCAATTTTAGTACTAGCTGTACTAAGGAATGGTCATCCCAACAAAAGATCTGAAGATCCGGGAGTACTATCCTCCTCCATTTTTATCACATAAAAATCTGCAGGAAAAATAAGCTCGTTAACTTTTACTAGAACATCCTCGAGGGCTCCTTCGGGATGCACAACGGACCTGTCAGCCAATTGAATGATAACACTTATTTTTGTCAAAAAACCTGCGTTAAGTGATTCATAAATAGAACATGGCATTACATTTATGGAGGCTCCTAGATCACATATAGCCTTTTTAATTCCCAAATGGCCTATTTTGCATGGTATTGCAAACATGCCCCTATCTTTACTTTTTGCTGGCATTTTTCGCTGTAACACTGCGGACACATTTTCACCAACATTCATCCTTTCATTACCTAATAATTTCCTCTTGTTGGTGCAAAGCTCTTTAAGATATTTAGCATGCCTCGGTATTTGTTTGATGGCATCCAACAACGGAATGTTAATCTCGACATTCCTAAATTTTTCAAGGATTTCCTTGTCCTCTTTCCTTCTTCGACACTGGTTGAATCGTTCTGGAAATGGAGATTGAATTTTAGGAAGTGCTAGTTTTGGTCAAACCTGTTCGTCTTTTTCGTGTTTTTTCTGGGCGATTTCTTGGTCGAGATTCCTGTCAGGAATAGGTTCCAGTACCTTACCGCTTCGCAGTGTCACTGCATTCGCGTTTTGCCTCGGATTTGGTTCTGTCTGTGACGGCATTTTCCCTTGAGAACTTATTTTCTCAATTGATGTGGTTAACTCCCTTATGGATGCCTCGGTTTTCTATTGAAAATCAAGAACATTAGCTGCTAATTTATTAACAAGAGCTTCTAGAGAGTTACCTAGATTTTGTGGCTATTGTAGGGGTCGGTTTTGGTATGGCTGATTATACCGTGGATTAGCTCCATAACTAAAGTTAGGATGGTCCCTCCACCCTGGGTTATAGGTATTAGCGTAGGGATCATATCGCCTCTGTGGTGGCCCATGGAAATTTCCCACTGCATCTAAATGAGCCATAGAGTCATCATACAAACTGGGACATGCATCAGTTGTGTGCTTAGGTGTAGCACATATTCCACATAACCCAGCTGGTTTAGCTTTTTTTGCAACAAGAGAGCTCACAATATTAGTAAGTCTATTAAATCTATCTTCTATAGAAGAATTACTTAGCTGGTGAACCCTTCTGGGGGGGTCAGGATTAGCTCGGGACTGCTGAGAATTTGCAGTCTTTGTGGAGATTAAGTCCCTCACTTGTTGGGGAGTCATGTTGACCAACGCTCCTCCACTAGCGGCGTCTACCATATTCATCTCCATTGGTGCGTCGTTGAAAGCACCAAAAATATCCTATTCCCTGTAAAATAGTAAAATAACAGTAAAGGGGAAGTAGGGTCGAATCCTCAAGGATCGGATTGTGCGAATGCTCATTTCTTGAGATCCTGGACAAATTTTTTACCAAGAAAACTTGCGTTCATGAAAATAAAAAAAACAAAATTAAGAATTTCGATCTGGAAAAATAAAAACAGAGTTTAAAGTGAATTGAAATTGCAAAACTAAATAAATTGCGGAAATTAAAATGAGGAATATGAAAGTAAAAGAGTGTAGGGAAGAGTGAGTTTCTTATGTGGCGAGATTCTAGCCTCCGATTATCTCGTTCCGCCTTGGGTTCAATACTCGGCTTTTAGATGACCCTTCTTCGACCCAAGTAAGCCAGTTATAGTGGAAGAGGATGCCTACGACCACTAGCTCCAAGAATTTACACTTACAAATTTAGGGAACCTGACTCTAGCCTGCAATCACTTTTGTGGAGTCATCTACGCTAGATCAATGCTTCTCAATGGCGAATCCCACGCCATTTTGTCTCTTGGACTTGCCAACCTCTGACGCAGTAAGTTAATGAACTGACTGTGCAATCCTTCCAAAACATACAAAGCGGCTGTCTTTGCATATGTTGAAAAGTTTACTTCTTAAGGGACATAGACGGAAGCGTCAGCCCCGTAGTGCGGAGAAACGATGAATACTTGGCGAGAAGGTTAAGTGCGGATTCTAAGCCTCAAGAACCTTTTTAGGGAATTTGACAACCTTCAGCTAGATGGATTTTAGTGGCTCATGGTTGGGGTGTAAAAGAAAATAATTATAAAAATAGAAAAGGAAATTTTATTAAAAGAAAATATGGAAAGAACAAAAGCCTAGAATTTTGAGGGGAAAGTGTTTACAGAAAATATGAAGCCCTATTTTGAGTCATCTCCATTGGTTTCAAACCTTCATAAAAGTACTGGAAGAGAGATTGCTCTGCTATACCGTGTTGTGGGTAGCTCGCACACAACTTCTTAAACCGATCCCAATAATCGTAAAGAGTCTTTGCTTCTTTTTGCCTTATTCCCACAATCTCTCTTCTTAGCTCAACTGCTCTAGATGCTGGGAAAAACCTGTTGAGAAATAAACGAGATAAATCAGCCCAAGTAGTAATAGATCTAGGAGGTAAATAAAATAACCATTCCCTAGCTGAATCTGCTAGGGAAAAAGGGAAAGCACGCAATTTAATTTGATCCTCAGTTGCGCCTTGAGGTTTCATACTCAGACAAACCATATGAAACTCCTTCAAATGTTTATGGGGGTTTTCATTTTGTAACCCTCGGAAAGTTGGCAGCAACTAAATTAACCCTAACTTTTGTTCAAAATCGGTATCCATAGTAGGATATGCGATGCACAATGGCGGTTGTTCTATCAGAGCCTCGGCTAGTTGCGGAATCATTTGAGCCATTGGTTGACGTGCCAAATTCGGGTTTTCGTTAACCATAGATTCAAGCACTTCTTCAGGTGAATTGATTTCTACTTTATTACCTTCAAAAGTGTGAGTAGGGTTTTCGTTAACCCTAGACTCTGCTTCATCGTCGATTCTAATTTCTGGTGGTGGATTGCTTTGAGTCCCAACCACCACTGACTGCTTTTTCCTTAGCTCTGTTTCCTTGCGATTAGCTTTTGCAGTCTTTTCAATCATCGAGTCCAATGCAAGAGTGCCTAGAGCAGATCTGGTCATAGAAAACAAAAAACAAGATTAGTACGTTACCGATCTCCGACAACGGCGCCAAAATTTGATGCGTCGTTGAAAGCACCAAAAATATCCTATTCCCTGTAAAATAGTAAAAATAACAGTAAAGGGGAAGTAGGGTCGAATCCTTAGGGATCGGATTGTGCGAATGCTCGTTTCTTGAGATCTTGGACAATTTCTTGACCAAGAAAATTTGCGTTCCTAAAAATAAAAAAAAATTGAATTAAGAATTTCAATCTGGAAAAATAAAAACAGAATTTAAAGTGAATTGAAATTGTGAAATTAAATATATTGCAGAAATTAAAATGAGGAATATGAAAATAAAAGAGTGTAGGGAAGGGTGAGTTTCTTATGTTGTGAGATTCTAGCCTCCGGTTGTCTCGTTCCGCCTTGGGCTCAATCCTCGGCTTTTCGATGACCCTTCTCAACCCAAGTAAGCCAGTTATAGTGGAAGAGGACGCCTACGACCACTAGCTCCAAGAATTTAGACTTACGAATTTAGGGAACCTGACTTTAGCCTGCAATCACTTTTGTGGAGTCATCTACGCTAGATCAACGCTTCTCAATGGCGAATCCCATGCCATTTTGTCTCTTGGACTCGCCAACCTCTAACGTAATAAGTTAACGAACCGACTGTGCAATCCTTCCAAAACATACAAAGCGGCCGTCTTTGCATACGTTGAAAAGTTTACTTCTTAAGGGACATGGACGGAAGCGTCAGCCCCGTAGTGCGGAGAAACGATGAATACTTGGCGAGAAGGTTAAGTGCGGATTCTAAGCCTCAAGAACCTTTTTGGGGAATTCGACAACCTTCAGCTAGATGGATTTTAGTGGCTCATGTTTGGGGTGTAAAAGAAAATAATTATAAAAATAAAAAAGGAAATTTTATTAAAAGAAAATATGGAAAGAACAAGAGCCTAGACTTTTGAGGGGTGATTGTTTACAGAAAAGATGAAGCCTCATTTTGAGTCATCTCACCCCCTATTTATAGTGCTAAGATAGATAGACTAGTCCTACTTAAATTCATAAAGATAATTACAAATAATCAAAGATAAATAAAGATAAATAAAATAAATCCTAAATTAAATCATCCTTAATAATTTTCTTAATATTAATTATCCTAATATAATCAAAATAGAGTCTAATAGAATAGAAACTCTTCTTTTTGCATTTCAACCCTTGTGCCCTCCATGCTTGCACTTTTGGCACCAACTCTTCCTTATGTCGCACATTGGCCCATTTTATCTCTAAATTCATGCTTTTGGCCCTTAATTTCACTTTTGCCTCCAATTTAGTCCCTATGAGATAAAAGATCATAAATAGCTCAAATTAGCAGGATCATACTCAGAATAAACACATAATTAATACATAAAAATACGTTATTCTAGAGTATTATCAGTCATTTCAAATCTAGATGTGCTCTTTTATTTATTCCAAGTATTTTTTATGCTAAAAAAATTATAAGATGAATTTTGATTTTATTAGAGTGTAGATTCACCATAATTGTTCTATATTCCCTGTAAACTAAACATGCATAAGGATTTAGTCTCGAGAATTGGTTTGGTATTTTCCTTGAGGCAAAATCTTAGATAACAAAGTAGGTTTAAAAATAACTTAGGCACATTTTCTTTGGACCGATTGAGCTTTCAAGCCTACCTTATTAATTAAATCCTTTGAAAACCAATCTTGAGTTGTATGACTTATATTTTTTTGGAAATAACCCATGATATGTAGCTTATCTCAAATAATTGTTTCTGTGACCTCTTGAACATTGAAATCTTAGTTTAACAACCTGTTCTCCAGTGGTGTAAGAAACAGTATTTTTGGGGCCACAAATCCACGAGTAAGTTTGTAAATATTACTATTTAATATTTACGAGACAATTATGGTATTAAAATAAATTTTGAATTTACAATTTATGTTATTCGAATGAACAATTAGGTTCAAGTGGTAATACCATAAAGTTAAATAGTTTTAGGAAATGAGGTATCATGACTTTGGTTCTATAAACCGAGCCGTAAATATTTTTATAAATATTTATGGAGTGTTATTAAGGTTGTATTAAAATTTCGTTAAGAAATTTTAATCTTTAGATAGTTAATTAAATGAAAATGATTAAATTATAAAACATGCAAAGGTTGAATTCTATTAATTGAAGGTGTCTAATAGCTATAAAAAGGTGAATTGTTGGACTTAGTTGGTAGTTATACCAACTGAATTTTTGGTTGACGGTTTTCAGTAATTAAAAGCTTGAAATTTGGTTGCTTTTTAAATGGACAAAATTGTAATTTCATAATTAAACTTTAATTAAATAAAACCAAATCATCTTCTCAAAGTCTTCATCACTGAAAGGTTAAGGGGGAAGAAGCCATTTTTAAGCTTTGAGGTTTGGCAAGTTCAAATGATAGCATGGTATGTCATTTTGGCCTCGTTTCTAATTATTTTTATGTTTTTGAGATCTTTGCAACTAGTTCCAACTAGCCCATGCTTTCGTTTTTGAAACTGTTAAAGATTTTGAATTCTACCATTGATGAATCTTTGTGATTTTAGATTTAAATGGTGAATTTGAAGTATTAGTTGTTATTTATAAGAATTTTGTTAAGTGATTTTTGATGAATTTACTAATTAGGGACTAATTTGTTGAAATAGTAAAAATACAATGACTTGGTGTGAAATTGTTAAAAATGTGTGTTGTAATGGATGCTATTAACATTTGTCTGGTATGAATTTTCAATAAAATTTGTTTATTTGCATGATTAGGACATGTGGACTAAATTGACTAAAAATGAATAGTTAAGGGTAATTTTGTAAAAATGTCAAAAATGACTAAATTGCATAAAATGAATTGGTTTTACTCTCTAAATTAATGAATTGAATGAAATTATTAATTTAGATTAAGAACAAGTGAAAAATAGAGGAGAAGAGAAAATTACCAAGTAGCCCCTGTACTTTGACATTTCTGCAATATAGCCAGTAAGTTTTTATGAACTGTAATTATTACAATGTTGATTAAATTAAATGTTTACTATGTTGTTTTTATTTTAAATGAATCAACATAAATGTGAATGATTCCATATTATGATGAATTGACGGATATTGAGCCCCGTTTGAACCTTAGGAATTTGTAGGATACAAATGATATGTCATTAGGGTTACCATGTTTCGGGTGTTGGTCCTAAATGTCTTACCAATGACTGAGGTATGACATTTGTTGCAGATACTCATCAGCATGTGTGAGCAGCATCGTGTAGCTACATTCCGACCGTCAGCTTGTGGCAGCAGACCCAGGTTACCATGTTTCGGGTGTTGTTTTTGAATGTCTTACCAGTGGCTAATTTCTAACATTTGTTAAGGATACTCATCAGATTGTGTGAGTGGCATCATGTAGCTTAAATTCTGACCGTCAGCTTGTATGAGCAGACCCATTTTATGGCTCGAGTGAGCAACGATGTAAAGGAAAATTGTAACATCCCCAAACCCGGCCCATTCACTACGACCGAATCTGGTTTGTCACTGCGGAAAAGACGGTTGAAAAATATTTTTTTTTTGACTTAGAATAAAATAGTAAGAATTTATTTGCTCTTGGAAACCATGTTCTTTTGAAATTATAGCCACATGTCTAATAATTCCATATTTGAATAAGTAAGTTATAAAAATATAACCATCTTCACATAGTGTTTTAATTTACACAAACCATAATAGAGTTGATAATAAAATAAAGCCAAAGATAATAAAATAAATCCTTATTACAACCATTATTTAAAAGATCAAGTACTTAATATAAATAATCTTAAAATATTTGAATTCTTCTTTCTGCATGGGCCACCATGTGTCCTCTCCGATCCCGGTCCAATCTACACATCACCTGAAATGGTTAATGAAAAGAGTGAGTCCACTGACTCAGTGCATAATCAAAACACAGATTTTCCGCGTATGGGCTTGGCCCAATACCAAACAATTCACATAGCAAGCCATGCACATATGCATCTCAGCCCAACCCACAAACCAACCGTACGCCAACCTTGGCAGACTCCCTGCCTAAGGCCGTGGATAAACCACCACTGATCACATCGTGATCCAAAATCCTTACCTTGGCAACTCACTGCTCAAGGCCGTAGCTGAGCCACCGATCAACCAATCGTGATCCCAATATCAAAATCCGTCTACGGTGATGCACATAGCCATCAACCGCCGAGATGGGCACTGAGCCACACCTCCCTTGAGGTAGCACAAAGCTAGCCATCAAGCGCTAATGTAGCCTGAGCTATCATTAGACCACGTACATCCTGTGTACACTTCTTCCTTCTTCAATCCAATCCCATGCCCATGTGTCAATAAATCATGCAAGAATATCATATAGAGTGGGTATTTATCACTTATCACTACCACATTGTACATATATAAATGTATATCAAGATTAACTTACCATCACCAGTTACTCATCACTTATGCCATTATAAACGGCTATTACACATAATACACATGTAAACATGTTAGCAAACCAAACCAGAGAAATAGTGCGATGATTACGCACCTGGTTGATACAGTCAACAAACCTCGAAGTCACACGCTGCCCCTAAAAGCTTGTCGAAACCCCTAAAGGAAACCATATTAGATTCGGCTTCTAAACCAATAAACATCAAGAAGTGGCCTTTGGCCGAACACCTACCACTTTCTTACCCTGATGAGTAGCCGAATTCAAACAGCCCCCTAAGTGCTCCCTCACACCGGCTTAACAATAGATCCCCTTCGGCTAATCAAGAAAACTAAAAGGTTCGACAAGGCTCTTTAAATGGCGTTGGGGTATTCGGCAATGGCAAGTTTTGGAGGTGGTTTCGGTTAAAACGAAGGTTAAAAGAATAGGAGAAGGAAGAGTGGGAGGTTCGGCCACCTAGCAAACTTGAGATGAAAAAGAAATGTTTTGGAAGAAAAGGTTTCGGCTACCAAAGTGGTTGAGAGCAAAATACTAGCAATTCGGCAAAGAGAGCAAATGGTGAAAGGAACCAAAAGGTGAGCACCTCCCCCTATTTATAGCATTCGGCACCTTCCCACATGAAGAATCCATCATTCGGCCATTAGCTACTAATTCAAATTAATTTGAATTAGTTCAATTCAAAAACAATCTGAGTTGTTCCACTATTATCCCACTTATCCAAATCAAAATAAATAATAATAATCCTGCAATAATAAAAAAACAAATACTAGATAAAACTAATCCCACATTCGGCCATGGCTGCTCCAAATCCCAAAATTCTTTCCTAAAAACACTCAATACCAACCAATTCAAATTAAATTAAAAACCCACCTTTAATCCAACACCACCTCTTTCAAATAAAATACAACAAAAATAGAATAAATAAAAGATAAACTATTAACTATACATCCAGCCGAATTTAAAAAAAACAACACCCCCAGCTTATCTTATCTCCTTTTAGCTCCCACGTGCAGGCCGCCATCCCCTACCTCTTCACGCCAGGATAGGAAAATAAAAATTCCAACTGCAGCTGCCATGGTTCGAACCTGGAACCTCATGCCGCAGCCCCCTTCCTTCCAACGCTCCAGGCCACTCCACCGAGCCTGACTTTCGTTCCATGAACCTTCACCATTTATTTTTAAGGCTTTCCTAAGCCAACTCCCCCTCCACATGACGCCAAAAAAAAAAAAAAAACTCCAAACGCCACTCCCTTGGTTCGAACCTGGGACCAACCTGCTGCACACCTTTCCCCCAACGCCCAGGCCACTCGGCCACATTGAATTTTTTGACATAAAGCCCCCACATTTATTTTTAAACCCTTTCTACTTCAGCCCATCACAAGCAAAATATAAAACGCCAAAACTGCCACTCCAGCCCTCGAACCCGCGCTCTCTCTTCCCTCCAGCGCCTAAGTGGCGCATGAGTGCCACTTTGCCAAGCTATTCCTTGTGCCAAAAATTACCGAAAAATATACTTAAGGCCTCCCTTAGCCCTATTCCCTTCTTTACACTAAAAATCCAAAATTTTCCAAAGTCTACCCCTTTCATCCAAGCATTCTTAGAACCTCTAAAACTCATCCAAGCACTCCCAAAAACCTACTAACACTTGATTTATACCCAATATGCATAGCCCCTAAACCAGGGTGTTACAATTCTACCCTCCTTAAAATAATTTCGTCCTCGAAATTACTTGTCTAAACTAACAGTCCAATTCCTCCCACTACGCTATAGCTGCGCACTCTGATCTTAAAGAGCTAACTTACCTTCTAGGCACAGTTTCTAAGTTCATACTCAAGGTTCCAACTACTTTACGAGCAACAAATCAAACAGTCACCAAAATGAACAAAACAACAGAGACTATTCTAGACATAAGGGACTTACCAGCTGACACATCAGGCACATCATTATCCTCTCTCCGACGGACTGCATAAACCAGACCTGGCTGCCTTGCCTCAGTGCCACCATTACCGCGGTCTACTGCTACACGACCTCGGCCGGAACCATTTCCTCCATGGTTCGGACCACGACCTCTCGTCGCCTGCTGACCACCTCTGCCTGGTTGCACATAACCTTGACCCACTATCCGAGTCCTATTCGGGTTCTGGGGACAATCCTTAATCAGATGAAATTTGGACTTGCATCTAAAGCATTCTCGAACACGATTCCAGCACTCGCCAACATGGTACCTTCCACATTGAGCACACGGACGATCTGGATTTTCGGTGGCTGGCTTAGCAATATAAACAGGAGTCTCAACCCTCGGTCTTTTTTGGACCCTCTCAACCACTTCTGGCGATCCAACACTTCTCTTATCACGGTTCCTTTCTCTATTGTGCCTCTCAGCCTTCTTGACCTCCTCAGCTATCCGAGCTTTCTCCACTAAAACGGTGAAGTCTCTTTCCTGATGCGGAGCAATCAAAACTCGCAGCTCATCCCGTAGACCATCTTCAAATCTGACACATCTCTCATAATCCGTTGCCACGATGCCCCGAGCATATCGGCTCAAACGCAGAAACTCAACTTCGTACTCCGCTATCGACTTGCTACCCTGCACCAGACTGAGGAACGCCTTCCTCTGAGCATCAACATAGCTCGCTCCGACATACTTCCCCTCGAACTTGATCTTAAAATAACCCCAGTCCACTCGATCCGCAGGGGTACTTTCCTTAACCGTGAGCCACCACTGGTAAGCCTCATCTCGCAGCAACGAAACAACCCCCTTAAGCTTCTCTTCTGCAGTCAAGTCTAAGTCATCCATAATCCTTTCAACAGCCTCAAGCCAGTACTCTGCCACATTCGGAGCTACCCCAGACACTCCTCTGAAAACCTCAGCTCCATTCGCCCTAAGTCTCTCGGGTACCGACTTCCGAGCCCTATTGCCCCCATTGGCTCTTGCCACTCGTTCGAGCACTCGCAGCACAGCTTGTGACACTGCGTCGTCTCCTCCAGTCTGACCTTGCTGTTCAACCTCAACAGCTGGTGGCGGTGCATCGTTCTCTGACCCATGGCGTAACCCGACCGGTTCCGATACTGACATTCTGCCTCTACCACGTCCACGAGTATTGCGACCATGCCCCCTAGAACTCATATCTAGCGCCTCGATTTAGTCTGCTTAGAAAGTTTTATGGATTAGAAATTCTTGTTTCACCGTTTATCCACGAGCAATTTTATGCAATAAAGTTTCCGAGAGTAGTTCTTTCGATCAATCAAAGTTTCCTTCCTACCCAGGGGTAATTTCGTCATTTTCCTATAGCGGTATATAGGTAATAACTCTGGGTCAATTTTGAAAATAGTTTTCCAATTTAAAGATATCTCAAATTTTACAAAGCCACAGGGGTTATCTTGAAAATTTTGTTTCTCAAACAAAGTGTGTTGCAAAAATTCCAAAAAGTAGGGTCATTTTCGTAATTTTGGAAATCATGGGCATTTTCGTAAATTCTCTAAATCGAAATACCACTGTATTTCATAAAATAGGGTTTTCTGATATTTGGTAAAATAGGAATATTTCAGTAAAAGTTGAGAGAAAACTGAAAATTTAGAAACTAAGGGCATTTCGGTAATTTTATCAACCAGGGGTATTTTCGTAAATTTTCACAAACCAAGGTATCTTAATTTTGAAAACTCGAGATTTTGGTATTTTACCAAGTAAAAAACATTTTATCAAAAATTGAGGGTAGAACGGTAATTTTATAACACAGGGGCATTTTTGTAATTTTGCCACTAGGGGCATTTTGGTAATTTTGCAAATCGAAAGACGTCTTTCAAAATCAGATTTAGGGTTTCACAAACCAAAGGGGTAAGTTTGAAAAATTTTAAAACAGAAAATTTTAAAACAGCAAGGCTAATCCCTTTTCGGGTTTTAATAACTGGTTTTGCCTATGAACAAGTCCTTTTGGTTAAGGTGAACCGAAGCTACGCACCAGGTAGGATTCCTGCGAAGAGGAGGTGAGTCACGAGGACTGCTTAAGTACCAGGCTCTTCCGGATCCAATCCTAGACATGCGTACCAAGGTTACCACACCTTAACTCGGCGACTTACTTCACAGGTTTGTTTAAGAACTTTAAGTTTTATGCACATGTCTGAGTAATCTAGTCCTAGGGTCCAACAGATCCTATTATTCTATTCTACGAGCCCAAACTAAGCCCAAATCAATTCATACAACAAATCACTTCAAGAAAGTCCGAAGTACTTACCTGGTGGACTTCGGGCCGGAGGTACAGGTGCCATGCCAGAAAACCTGAGAAATTTCTTAAAAGCCCATATTTTTGAAAATGTTTTTGGGCCCAAAACCCTCAAAGCCGAGTTTTGAACCGGGCTCTGATACCAATCTGTAACATCCCCAAACCCGGCCCATTCACTACGACCGAATCTGGTTTGTCACTGCGGAAAAGACGATTGAAAAATATTTTTTTTTGACTTAGAATAAAATAGTAAGAATTTATTTGCTCTTGGAAACCATGTTCTTTTGAAATTATAGCCACATGTCTAATAATTCCATATTTGAATAAGTAAGTTATAAAAATATAACCATCTTCACATAGTGTTTTAATTTACACAAACCATAATAGAGTTGATAATAAAATAAAGCCAAAGATAATAAAATAAATCCTTATTACAACCATTATTTAAAAGATCAAGTACTTAATATAAATAATCTTAAAATATTTGAATTCTTCTTTCTGCATGGGCCACCATGTGTCCTCTCCGATCCCGGTCCAATCTACATATCACCAGAAATGGTTAATGAAAAGAGTGAGTCCACTGACTCAGTGCATAATCAAAACACAGATTTTCCGCGTATGGGCTTGGCCCAATACCAAACAATTCACATAGCAAGCCATGCACATATGCATCTCAGCCCAACCCACAAACCAACCGTACGCCAACCTTGGCAGACTCCCTGCCTAAGGCCGTGGATAAACCACCACTGATCACATCGTGATCCAAAATCCTTACCTTGGCAACTCACTGCTCAAGGCTGTGGCTGAGCCACCGATCAACCAATCGTGATCCCGATATCAAAATTCGTCTACGGTGATGCACATAGCCATCAACCGCCGAGATGAGCACCGAGCCACACCTCCCTTGAGGTAGCACAAAGCTAGCCATCAAGCGCTAATGTAGCCTGAGCTATCATTAGACCACGTACATCCTGTGTACACTTCTTCCTTCTTCAATCCAATCCCATGCCCATGTGTCAATAAATCATGCAAGAATATCATATAGAGTGGGTATTTATCACTTATCACTACCACATTGTACATATATAAATGTATATCAAGATTAACTTACCATCACCAGTTACTCATCACTTATGCCATTATAAACGGCTATTACACATAATACACATGTAAACATGTTAGCAAACCAAACCACAGAAATAGTGCGATGATTACGCACCTGCTTGATACAGTCAACAAACCTCGAAGTCACACGCTGCCCCTAAAAGCTTGTCGAAACCCCTAAAGGAAACCATATTAGATTCGGCTTCTAAACCAATAAACATCAAGAAGTGGCCTTTGGCCGAACACCTACCACTTTCTTACCCTGATGAGTAGCCGAATTCAAACAGCCCCCTAAGTGCTCCCTCACACCGGCTTAACAATAGATCCCCTTCGGCTAATCAAGAAAACTAAAAGGTTCGACAAGGCTCTTTAAATGGCGTTGGGGTATTCGGCAATGGCAAGTTTTGGAGGTGGTTTCGGTTAAAACGAAGGTTAAAAGAATAGGAGAAGGAAGAGTGGGAGGTTCGGCCACCTAGCAAACTTGAGATGAAAAAGAAATGTTTTGGAAGAAAAGGTTTCGGCTACCAAAGTGGTTGAGAGCAAAATACTAGCAATTCGGCAAAGAGAGCAAATGGTGAAAGGAACCAAAAGGTGAGCACCTCCCCCTATTTATAGCATTCGGCACCTTCCCACATGAAGAATCCATCATTCGGCCATCAGCTACTAATTCAAATTAATTTGAATTAGTTCAATTCAAAAACAATCTGAGTTGTTCCACTATTATCCCACTTATCCAAATCAAAATAAATAATAATAATCCTACAATAATAAAAAAACAAATACTAGATAAAACTAATCCCACATTCGGCCATGGCTGCTCCAAATCCCAAAATTCTTTCCTAAAAACACTCAATACCAACCAATTCAAATTAAATTAAAAACCCACCTTTAATCCAACACCACCTCTTTCAAATAAAATACAACAAAAATAGAATAAATAAAAGATAAACTATTAACTATACATCCAGATAAACTATTAACTATACATCCAGCCGAATTTAAAAAAAACAACACCCCCAGCTTATCTTATCTCCTTTTAGCTCCCACGTGCAGGCCACCATCCCCTACCTCTTCACGCCAGGATAGGAAAATAAAAATTCCAACTGCAGCTGCCATGGTTCGAACCTGGAACCTCATGCCGCAGCCCTCTTCCTTCCAACGCTCCAGGCCACTCCACCGAGCCTGACTTTCATGCCATGAACCTTCACCATTTATTTTTAAGGCTTTCCTAAGCCAACTCCCCCTCCACATGACGCCAAAAAAAATAAAACTCCAAACGCCACTCCCTTGGTTCGAACCTGGGACCAACCTGCTGCACACCTTTCCCCCAACGCCCAGGCCACTCGGCCACATTGAATTTTTTGACATAAAGCCCCCACATTTATTTTTAAACCCTTTCTACTTCAGCCCATCACAAGCAAAATATAAAACGCCAAAACTGCCACTCCAGCCCTCGAACCCGCGCTCTCTCTTCCCTCCAGCGCGTAAGTGGCGCATGAGTGCCACTTTGCCAAGCTATTCCTTGTGCCAAAAATTACCGAAAAATATACTTAAGGCCTCCCTTAGCCTGATTCCCTTCTTTACACTAAAAATCCAAAATTTTCCAAAGTCTACCCCTTTCATCCAAGCATTCTTAGAACCTCTAAAACTCATCCAAGCACTCCCAAAAACCTACTAACACTTGATTTATACCCAATATGCATAGGCCCTAAACCAGGGTGTTACAAAAATGAATGGTTACAGCCATACTTTTAGCACACTTTGTGTAAGCTTTCTTGCGTATCTGATGTTATTCTAAGTTGTTCAATGAGCCTAAAAAGGGAAGGAACGGTAAGTGTTCCGATGGACTATGTTATAAGTCTATGGAAAGGTATGAAATGATAATGGTCACTGAAAGTATATCTATGTTTATGGAAATTATGAACTTAAAGGCATTATGTTCATGTAAATCTAGCTTAGCATGTGGTAATTCAATTGAGTTACGTGATAATACACTAACATGTGTTGTTTATGATTCTAGGTTTGTGTCAAGCTTTTGTTGGATTGAACCATGTTTAAATTATAAGGTTATGCATTGAAACGGTAAGTGTCCAAATGGAAATATGCTTATATTCATGAAAAGGTAGTATGAATCAAGAGATTTATTTTCTTATGAAATGGTTTATCATGTAGTTGATCCCAAAAGAGTTATGTATAAATGCACTAACTTGTGTATTGATGTTGATATTTAGGCTTGTGTCATGCTTGTATAATTGGTTGATGTTTATGCTTATGTCTTGTATTATGAAAATGATACAGTAAGAAAAGGTAATGAAATGGTAAGTTCATAATTGAGATGTAATATGATGATATAAAAGGATTGAAGAGTTAAATGACTTACTTATATTTGAGAAATTTACTTATGTTACGGATGAATTTACCTATGTCATGAATAAACGCACTAATTTGTGAATTGATAATTTTATTTAAGCTTATGCTAAGTAAACGAAATGGAAAGTAAGTAAATGGAGTGGAAAGTAAGTAAATGGAATGGAAAGTAAGTAAATGGAATGGAAAGTAAGTAAAGGTTGATGATTATGTAATACAACTTATAAAATCTTATTATAGTATGAATGAAAAGTATACGTGATGTTGAAGGATTTATTCATTTGTGAGTTGATGGTTATATAGTTTTATAAATCTTATGGCATTGGTATAGGTTTATAATTATCCTATAAAGTTCATAATTGAAAAGGAATATTATGTTTAAAGTTTATACGAGCTTACTAAGCATTCATTGCTTACGTAGTTATTTTCCTTTACTTTATAGATTATCGAAAGCTCAATCGGTTTGGAAGCTCGTCAGAGATCTATCACACTATCCAACGATTATATTTTTGATGTGTTGGTCAAGATTATAATGTCATGTGTAGGTTGACTTGTGTTGGAATGTTATTTGATGAATTTGGCATGTATATGTTATTTTGGTTAATGCACTTTTGGTATTTTTGTTGCCTTGATGGTATGTGTCAATATGGCAAAGTTTTAATGCATGTTTCAATGGCCAAATTGGTATGTGATGGCATAGTTGCAATGTGGTCAAGTTATGTCATGTTTTGAGATAGAAATGAGATATGGTCAATTATGCATATGTTTAAGTATGTTTGATTGATTGTGATTGAGGTTCCTTGTTGGCATATTGGTTGGATGGATTAATGGTCTAGTGAATTAGTCATTTTATGCATGTTTTAGTAAGGTTTGAATCATTGGAGTTGTGCACAAATTGTGGTTTAGGTACAAGCTTGAATTGGGTGACAGAAATGGCTTGGTTTTAGCCAATTTCTTATCAATACAGCCTAAGACATGGGCGTGTGTCTCAGTTGTGTGTGACACATGTCAATGCGACATAGTAGTGTGTCCCCTACAAGGTTTTAAAGGCATTTAAGTTAGGCTATTACACAGTCTAGCACACGGCTTGGCACACGGGCATGTGAGACTATTTCGAGTGTTACACGACCTAGCAGACGGGCGTATGGCTTGGCCGTGTGACCCAACTCAAAGAGTTACATGGGCAGAAGCATAGGCTAAGAGATGGCCATGTGTCCATATTTAAATTGTTACACAGCCTGAGACATGGGCATGTGTCTCAACCGTGTGAGTCACACGACCATGTGACCCCTGTAGTTTGAATTCTTCTAAAATTTTCCTCAATGTTTCAAATGTTTCAGATTTAGTCCCGAATTGTTTATAAAGCATTTTTAAGGCCTCGTGTAACACCTCTTACCCGTATCCTATGCCGGAACAAGGTACGAGGCGTTACCTAGCTTAATAACATGCATACAAACATTTCTGGGTTATGAAATTTCATTCAGATTTAAAACTTTTCAAACTTCATCTTAAAGTCCCTAATATGGGCCTACAAGGCCCAAAACATACTTTAGAAATGGTTCGGTACTAAACCAGGCACTTTAGAAAACTTCGGAAAATTTCACTAAAAATAGGGGCACAAACCTGTGTGGCAAGGGACATGCCCGTGTGGGCAGACCGTGTGGTAATACATGCCCATGTCCCTAGCTGTATGGATTTATTTTCACACGGCCATGACACACCAGTGTCTCAGCCCATGTGTTAAAACCTTGACATTCTGTTTCTGACGTCAGCAACATTGTAGGGTCACACGGCCAAGGCACACGCCCGTGTGCTAGGCCGTGTGGTGAATTTAATTTCACATTTAAGGTGCAGACTTCACACGGCCTGGGCACATGCCCATGTATTATGGCCATGCCATCCACACGATTGAGACACACGGCTGTGCCTCAGCCCGTGTGGTTACTACTGGGTATTCTGTTTTACCAAATTAAGGTCAGGGGACACACGGTCGAACTACACGCCCATGGGGTAGACCGTGTGTCATACACGGCCTATACACACATCCATGTGTCTACCCATGTGGACAACAACAAGGATATTTACCAAGCCCTTTTGCCACCCTTACTTGCACCAACATAAGCCACATCAAGTAACACCAATCCACACATAAACATCTGACCAAATCATGTATTAACCACAATCATGGACACACCAAAATTTGCATTTATCAAAGACAAGTATTAGCCATCAACTATGGCCTTATACAAAATGAATTAACTTCATGACAAGCCAACACATTTGGCCAACACAATATGACACTTAACAAAAAGACTAAGTCCCTATACATGCCACGCTCAAAACATTTAAGCTAACTATACCAAAAACTTCAGGTGATAGTGTGATCGATGCCTCCGACATCCCTTGATTCCCCGAGCTAGTTTGGAGGCACTATAAGAAAATGGAAAAGAGAGGGAGTAAGTATAAAGCTTAGTAAGTTGCATGTAAATAAGTAACAACATCAACCATGCATCTTTAAACACATAGCATATTATAAACAACACAACATTCTTGATTTAACAATGGTAGAATTACTACATATTTACACATCACAAGTATAAGCCAAAGATTACAATATCGTCCCGAAATCATTCTCATAGATCGAACTTACTCAATTTCATCCTTACCATTAAGGCATCATATCTAAACTCATATCTCATGAATTTCGAGTAAGAACCTGTACCACTCACAACATGATTATATCCTTTCATATCTTTATCATAAGTTTTAAATAATTCGTGGAACCATTTAGAATACTAAAGGATATTCGATAAGCCTCATACAAGAGGGTAAAATGCCGATGCCATGTCCTAGGCATGGTCTTACACTGGCTCTCGTATCGAGGCTGATACCATGTCCCAAACATGGTCTTACACTAGCTCTCGTCTCAATGTTGATGCCATGTCCCAGACATGGTCTTACACTGGCTCTCATAATGTGGTCGATGCCATGTCCTAGGCATGGTCTTACACTAGCACACATATCAACACCGATGCCATGTCCCAGACATGGTCTTACACTGGCTCTCATTGTAACACCCCTGTCTCAATTCTAATTACACACACTTAGTGCCACATTTCTCAATTCCACATATAGCATTTCTAATTCAATAACCATACATTCATTCATTTCATAACACATAGATATGAATTTAAACGGTTCGTATTATACACGAACATACCTCAGACGTCGAAATAACAAAACAAGTCGATTAATCGAGCACTTTATCTTTGCCTCAATCTCGATCCAAATCCCTCTTTTCTTGATCTATACATATTCAAATTTAGCTCACTCAATCAACAAATCATTCAATTTAGTCCAAACACACTTATTAAGGGCATTTTACAAAATAGCCCTCACATTTTCACATTTTGACACTTAATTCCTATTTCATAAAATCATCAAATTCACATAATTTCACTTCACACATGCCTAGCTGAATTTTCCTTATGCTCATACAAGCCCACATATTTCATTTATTTCACATTTTAGTTCTCCAATTTCTCATTTTCACAATTTAGCCCAAAATAGCCAATTTCATCAAAAATTCAAATACAAACTATGTTAACCCAACATTAAACTTTCATATTCCCTAACTATCATCACAAAGCTCACATATTCATTAATGGCACATCTCAAAATCTTCATCAAATTCTAAAATTAAAGCATGGGTTTGATAAAACACAAAGCAACGATCACAAAAATGTAGAAATCATTAAAAACCGATCAAAAACACATACTCGATTGAACTATGAATGTTCCGAAATCAAAGAAGCTTCAAACCCTTATTTTTTTTCTCAATTTCGGTGGAAGATGAACACTAATGCCACTAATTTCATGTTTGTTTTATTAATATTAACTTAATTGACATTTTACCATTTTACCCTTAATGTATAACATTTAAATTCAACGAATATAAGCCCATTTTTGTCCATCTCCACTATCAAAGGTCTAATTACAACATAAGGACTTATCATTTAATAAGCCATGCCAAATAGGCACTTTAACAATCAGCTCACAGCTTGTCAATTTATGCGATTAAGTCCTTTTTGCAAAATAAGCACACAAACATTGAAATTTTCACACAGAAATTTCACACATACTCAATCACATATTGTAAACACAAAAAATAGTATTGAATATTTTTTTACCTCGAATTTTTGGTTTCGAAACCACTATTCCAACTAGGGTCTAAATCGGGCTGTTACACTCATAATGTGGCTGATGCCATGTCCCAGACATGGTCTTACACTAGCACACATATCACCCCAAATGTCATGGCATGGATATCCAATCTATTCCTAAGGTTCAACCGGGAGTTTTTACTACATCAATTCTCATCATTCATATTCACAACAATAATCAAACACTTTATGCCATATTAATTGTTCAATACATAATAACAATAAAGTTGTATTATTTACGTACAACTTACCTCGGTATACAAAAAGTGGGCAATTAGATTGAATTAGTCTACTAGCTTGGTCTTCCCACGGTCTAGGTCCAAATTCTATTTTTCTTGATCTATAATGACAACATTTACTTATTTTGTCACCACATTAATCAAGACATTCCAAAATTCCTACTTTGGCAAAATTATCGTTTTGCCCTTATACTTTTACATAATTACGATTTTGCCCTTAGGCTCGTAAAACGATTTTAATCAAATTTCCTCCTTTAACAAGCCTAGCTGAACCTTTATTACTCTTATAGCAACTCACAATTCCAATTATTTCACACATTTACTACCCATTTTATAACTTTTACAAAAAGGTCCATTTTAGGTGTTTCCATGAAAAATCCTTTCACAAAAGTTGTTTAATAAACAAACAAGTTTCATTTTTTTTTCATAAAATTTCAAAAAAACAATATAAATACTCTCATGGTAAGACCCTAGACTCTCAATGATTTTGCAAAATAGTCCCCTCATTAGCTAGATTAAGCTATAGGGGTTCTAAAAACATAGAAATTAACAAAAACAACCACCAAAATCACATACTTGCAAGAGAAAAGCTTGGCTGAAATTTGAGCTCTCAAAACCCCCCCTTTTTGCTGAGAATTTCAGTGGTGAAGAGAAGATGATAGCCTTCTCTCTTTTTGTTTTATTTTTTATTAAACAAGTCACCTAATGTCACCTAGTTTTGACCATTTTAGGACTTTGTCTCCAATTAGAAATTCCATGTTCAGCCGCCATAATTTTATTGGTCTATTTACTCAATAAGGACCTCTACTTTAGTGTTCCATAACTATTTAACACCTTTAGCTTGTAGAACAAAACTTTTGCACTTTATGCGATTTAGTCCTTTTTCGAAATTAAGCAAGTAATCACTAAAATTAGTTCACCAAAACTTTCATGTACTCATATAATCATGTTATAACACATAAAATAATATTAAAAACAATTTCTTTGGCCTCGAATTAGGGGTTCCAAAACTACTATTCCGACTAGCCCCAAAATTGGGTTGTTACACCTCGAAGGCTCAATTAAGGGATGGTATGCATGAATATGATTGACTTATTCTATGTTTATGTTGATGTATGAGATGTATGTTTTAAGTTACATTTTTACGGTAACGCTTTGTAACCTTATTCAGGCGAGAAATACGTGTTAGGGGTGTTACACTTACCCTTGCTTACTTTGGAAGTATTTTAAAGATTAAGTTTGGGGGAGTCCAAGAAGATCATTGGGTGTAAAACACTCAAAGATGAGTTACATATACATAAATATCCTTTAAAAGGTAGTTTTTGATGTATTTTTTTAAAAAAAAAGTACCAATAGGCACAGGTGCTGAAAAGAAAATAATTGGTGGGTGTTACAAAATTTCGAAGGCCCAGGTAGGCTACGTTTAAGGCTATTGAACCTAAAATTTCTATTCTTCTCCATACCTTAACCCTAGCCCCATTCAACCTTCACTATGATTGATTAATTTAACATCGCTAAGTTAACTACATTAGTGGAAAGGGAAATATCAAGTAAACGTATAAAGACATGTATTAAATCTGAGGAATGATGCTTAATTTAGGAAATTAGCCTTTTATGGTTGAATTTACTCTACTCTTAAAAATATATGTTTAAATAATGATTTATTAGCATATTAGTTACTTGAATGAATATTGGATGATATTTTGTTTATGAACTACATATTTACAAGATTGATTTAAGAACAAAATTTATGTTTTTCTATGACTACTTGGATGAATAAAAATTTTACATGATGACATGATTTTAGCATTACTCGGGACGAGCAATAATTTAAGTTTGGGTGTGTGATCTGCCATAATTCAGTGTAGCAAATTAAACTAGTTTCCACACTTAAGGAGCCTAAATACAAGTATTTTCATTACATTTTAGTTAAGCTTGTTTAGTTTTATTTACATTCAATAAAATGTGCAAATTGAGTCTTTTATTAACCTTAAGGGCCGAATGAAGCCTAAGGGAGAGGTAACGTACTTTGTAAGCATGCATGAGACTAGGCATTTTCGGTTGATATTGGACGCTATGTCGCAACACATGGAATAGAATAAAGAAAACTGGAGTCTACCTTCGATGTTGAGACATAGACAGAGGGTGTCGTGACATATCCATGTAGATGGCTACAGAGGAGGATACTGGTTGCTATGTCATGAAACATGTCCTAGTGTGTTGCGACATCGACTCTAGGATGAAAATTAAACATGAAGTAAAGGTGTTTTGGTCTGCACAATCGAACTTAAAGCTAGGGAACGTCAATTGACCTAGGGTTAAGGACAACGACCACCTAAAGGCTACAAATAGGCTTTTTTGGCGCAATTTAAAGACACTATTCTTTTAACCTAAATTCTTATTGTGAAATTTAGTTAGTTTTCTTCCATTCTTAGGTTTTAGATTTTTTTCATTTGTTCTTGTTGATTTCAAGAGATCTGACTTGCAGAAACATTCAAACTATACAATCAGGCTCTTTCATTTACTTTGTCTTGTCAAATTAATTAGCATGATTTCTCTTAATATTGATTTCATATTGTCTATGAAAGCCATGAGGAAATAATCCCTCTATGAGGGTTTAGCGAATGGAAGTGTAACACCCCAAACCCGGCCTAGAAGTTAGGCCTGAATCTGGCGTGTCACATTGAAGTGTTTTTTGAAAACCATGTTTTCATTGAAATCCCATCTTGTTTAAAAGCTTAAGTAAAATCCCAGTTACGTTAGTTTTATTCCCAAAACATTTTTTTCAGTTGCGAAGCCAATTTTGAAAGTAATTGATTTACGAAAAGATTAAGTCGTAAAACCATTTAAAAAAATGTTGCGAAAACGTAGTGTTGTTTTAAAACAGTTAACATTTTGAAAAACTACTATTTACTTCTAACAGATATTAAAATAAAACCAATCTGAAATTTAAAGTGCGAAAACTTTAAAAGGCCTTATTACAACCCAAATCAAAATATTTCAAAGTAGATAATCAAAACGGAAAACATAAGCAGTGTGTGGTCTTCTCTGAGTCCCTCCCAGCTCCGAATCGTCTAAGGCTGGGGATTACTTGCACAGTTAAAAACAGGGTGAGTTTATGAAAACTCAGTGTGTAATCCCCTTTCTGGAGTAACAGTCAGTATACAGAAACAGAACCTGAAGTAGTCTGGGCCAAAGCCCTTTAACCGTAACAGTACAATACAGATCAGAGCATACATGGGCCAAGCCCACTACAATATCTTTTGGATCACAACCCATAACAGAATCAATTGGGCCTAGCCCAAACCAATAACAGATCTCATAACAGATATGCAATAGTATGAGGATGTATCCCATCCCAAACCAACCATCACACCACCCGTACCAACCCTACACACCTGTGGGGACCAAGTCAACCCACCCAGCCCTACACACCAAGATCGCAGCCGAGCTGCCAGTATATATATACGGCTCTTAAGCCTTCAATAGCGGTATTATAATTGGCACAGAGCCATCAGTAACTGCATTATGTTTGGCACATGGCCATCAGCGACAGTAATATAATTGGCACACAGCCTTGGGTAAATATGATCGACACAGAGTCATCGATATCTGTTAGGCACATAGCCACGGGTAAATACAATTGGCACAAAGCCATAATCAAGATGGCCCAGAGCCATATTTAGGTTGGCACAGAGCCATATTCAGATTACGTGGCTTTAAGCCGTCCGTTGGTCCACAGTTGTCGTGCGACCCGTGCGACCTTAACAAATAAATACTGGATCCACAGTCGTCATGCGACCCATGCGACCCTATCAGAACTTCCTCCGTATCAATGTCCCAATCCCATGCAATATGTCGTGTATGTCATGCTCAATCATTACACGTGTATGCAAAATGGCCATGCTTAGTAACAGTCATTTCAACACATATTAACAGCAAATCAGACACACGCCCACAGTTAAGTCAGTTAAAACACAGTCTTACAATCACAGTCAAATCGGTCAAATCATAGTACAAGTTAATCATTTACCCACAAGGGCAAACCAGTCATTTTACCCTATAAGGGTATTCCGGTAATCCTACCCTACAGGGGCAATTCGGTAATTCTACTCATAACTAATCCATGTGTGCAGTGCATCTCAAACATAATCAATCATACAATTAACACATACAACACCAGTACTACCATAAGGGTACAACGATCATTTAATCGGTTAGGGGTAAAATGGTCATTTCGATCCGTAAGGGCATCTCAGTAATTTTACCCGTCGGGGGTATTTCGGCAACTTTACCCATAGAGGGTATTTCGGTAACTTTACCCACAGAGGGTATTTCGATAATTTTCTAAATTGAGGGTATTTCGGTAATTTCACAAGTCAGGGGTATTTTGAAAATTTTGCAATCCGAGGGTATTTCAGTAATTTCACAAATCAGGGTATTTCTATAATTTCACAAATCAGGGGTATTTTTATAATTTCACAAATCAGGGGTATTTCGGTAATTTTACAAATCAAGGGTATTTTAGTAATTCTATAAACCAAGGGTATTTCAGTAATTTTGTAAACCAAGGGTATTTCAGTAATTTTGTAAACCAAGGGTATTTTAGTAATTTTGTTAACCTACAGTCGCCTCGAGTGACTCAAGTATTCTAAACAGAGATAATGATGCAAATGGGCCTAAGGCCCATTTTCAGCCCAATTGGGCCCATATACTCGTGTGGCCTATTTAGCCCAAATCTAGCCACAGATATGAGATTCACATAGACCAGTTCACTATCTACTACACAATCATACAATTTATTCATATGGGCCCACGGGCCCATTAGGCCCACTTGGCCCAAACAGCATCAACCCACAAGAATACTCATGATGGCCTCAACTATCGCGTCGAAGCCCCCACACGTGCGCTCGCACGCTCGTGTGGCTACCATTGTCGTGTGACCCGCATTTCAGCATTTGCCGCTCTACAACTAGAGTAGTGCGAAATACACACCTGATAGGAATCTAGAGTTGATTCGCGCTCTGACCACTCCTATGCCCAATGCCAACCAAGGTATGCCTCCTCTCCTCATAGATTGCTCTATTTAAAGCCAGCTTCTCACCTTCCCTCTTGCTAGCTTCCCGATGTAGGATCCCTCCTTCAACAGAGTTTAATTCCAACACAAACTCTGGCCGTCCTAACTTAGCAAAATAAATATCCCTTTTTGCTTGCAATGGGATTTGAACTCAGGCTCCCCTGTAACTTAATCCACGCCGCTAGCCACTAGGCCACAAGCTCCTCTTGTGTCTAAAACATGCGCAACTAAATATAAGTCTATGGCCAACATCTAAGTTCACTTAAAAAATAAATCAAAATGAAATGCAAGCGCTAAGACTTGAACCTTGGACCCTTTGCTTCCTTGTGTGGTGTCATCCCCTTGTCTCCTATGTGGAGCCATTTGCCACTAGACCACAACTCCTTTTGTGTCATTTTTCTCCACATTTTATTCTTAAAGCCTACTTACTAACTCCCAGGGTTTTATTCACCTAAAACCAAAATTTTCCTAAAGCCCAAGTTTGATCCCGAGACTTCATGGAAGCCCCCTAACCTTCCAAAGTCACTCACCTAAAAGGTCCAACTTGCATTAGTGCCATTCTCTTGTTCTCAAAAATTTTAAATGCTCTCGTGCCCAAGGCCCAATGGGCCCAATTCTACTAGGCCCAAATTCGAGGCATTACAGGAAGTATGATCTATTAACTGTTTTATAGGGTTACTTAATGGATTAGCTATTTGGGAAAGGAAGAATGTGAAACAAACCCTAGGCCTGATAACCGCGGAAAGTCATCAAGGTGGGAATTAACCCAAAATTGGTATTGCCCATTTGTGAACACCTTCACCCCAAACCAGTCTGGACTGTGAGTTCAGAAGATAAGTAGTTCTTGCTGACTTATTATGTCTAGAGGAGGTTAAGTTGTTGGTGCTGTTGCCAGAGAGGCAGCGTTACTAAGTTGACTTTAACTTTTGCGTTTAATAGAATAATTAGGAAATTTTTGAACTATAGATACGATTTGTATTTTTAATTTTATTAATCTAGTTAACTAACTTCTTTATTTATCGTTATCAATCTCAGGATATGCCTCGGAGGAGAAAAACACTTGTTTAGTCAGTCTCCGATCCATAAAGGTAATATTACAAAATCATTCAAACATGGATGAAACTGACTACATCTGGTTTAATGATGAGATGGTCTTGGATGACGAATATTATGAGAAGGGAGTATATGAAGAATGAAAAATCATGGAGAATAAAAAATTATTCATGATTGAGATGAGCCAACGAGGGAACAAAGCCTCAACTTACTAGTGGAGTGATGACTAAGACTCAACTTACTAGTGGGGTGATGACTAAGGTGCTAATATAGTCAATCATCTATAGGAGTTTACTGGTAATTCGTATGAGGCACTTGAAGAAGATCAGGACATGCCTGAATATTCAGACGAGCCTCCTTGTAATTTGTATAGAATGCCTTTATGTGAAACCGCCAAGACGACCAACTCTAAGGTATTATCAAACAAGTCAGATATGATAGCGCAACTAATTAAAATGATACAAGAAATATCCGAAGCGTTGCCTTCCAGGAAAGAGGACATGTCTGACGCTCACAACTTGGATCAAGAGAATCCTTGTATTATAACATCCCGATTTTGAGGCTAGTCGAAACAGTGGTTTCGAAACCACTAATCCGAGGTCAGATAAAATTATTTTAATATTATTTTAGGTGTTATATCATGATTATATGAGTGCATGAAAATTTTGGTGAACTAATTTTGGTGATTGTATGCTTAATTGCGAAAATAGACTAAATCGCATAAAGTGCAAAAGTTTTATTTTACTAGCTAGAGGTTTCAAATAGATATAGAAATTTAAATTGGAGGTCCTTAAGGTGCAATTAGACCTTTCTAAGTTTGATAGCCGGCCATAGGGACAAGAAACTTTAATTTGGTCAAGAGTTGGTAGATTAGGTGACTTAATGGAATAAAATAAAATAAAACATAAAAAGATATCATCTTTTTCCTATCACCTTCTTCCTCCACCCAAAATATCAACAAGAATAGGGGTTTGGAAGCTTGAAATTTTCAGCAACTTATCCTCCTTGCAAGTAAGTGATTTTAGTTGTTTTTCTTGATATTTTTTGTACTTTTGATATCCTTGTAGCATAATCTAGCTAATAAGGGGACTATTTTACAAATGGTTGAGAGTCTAGAGTTTTTCCATGTGAGTATTTATTGTGTTTTCTGAAATTTTATGGAAGAAAATGAATCTTGGTTGTTGAATCTACAACTTTTGTGAAAGGTGTTTCCATGAAAACATCTAAAAGGACCTTTTTATAAAGGTTGTAAAATAAGTTGTAAATGTGTGAAATAATTGAAATCTTGAGTTGCTATAAGAGGGAATATGAATCGGCTAGGCTTGGGTGTGTGAAAAATGAACACATTTCATTTTACGAGCCTAAGGGTAAAATAGTAATTTTGTGAAAGTCTATGGGCAAAACGGTAATATTTTCAAAAGAGGAATTTTGGAGTGATTTAAATAATGTGGTTATTTAATAAGCTAAATATGTCATTCTAGATCAAGAAGAACGTGGAATCAACCTTGACCGAGGAAAAGGCAAGGTTTCGGACTAAATTGTAAATCAACACATTTTGTATCCACGTAAGTTTATATGAAAATAATGCATCCTTTTTACTTATGTTTTTACATATTGAGGTATTATGTGAAATATGAATGAATCTTGTTGATATATATTGAAATAATAGAAAGTGAGGAAATTACGGATGAACACCGTAAATAAGTGAATGTAGGCGGGCTCTGTGCGATACCACCGTGTTATTTATTAGTCGTGGGTTGTGTGCGAAACCACCCTGTATTCGATATTATCCCAAAGTGCTTATCGAGAAACTTTGACTAAGTGAAAATTACATGTGCCTATGTGGTGATAAGTGCAGGGTATAAGTGCATGTAAATGTGAGCAATGTTTATGATATATATTTGGAATGTGTAAGATTTGAAATGAGTAAGTACAACTACAAGGTTCAGAATTGTTCTTGTGTTGTATGTAATGTTCTTGATGAATAAGTATGTGGTATGATGTTCATCGTTTACATGTAAACTTACTAAGCTTTATGCTTACTCCCTTTCTTTTCCATTTCCTTGTAGTTTAGCCAATATAGCTCGAGGATTCGAAGGACGTCAGAGCTCGTTTCACAATATCAAGCTATTCCTTTGGGTATAGTATAGTTAGATTTAACATTTTGAGTATCCCATGTATAGGGACTTAGTCTTTGATTGTATGTCATATTGTTTTGGGCAAATGTGTTGGCTTATTTGAAGATGAATTCTTTTGTAAACGGCCATGGTTGATGGCTACTTCTTATTAATATATGAAATGGGGATGTTTTTCATGAATGTGGAAGTTGCAAGGTTGAGTAAATGGTATAGCTATGCATGAATGAATAGGTTGCCACACGGGCGTGTGGACTGTTTGATGAGAATTTTCTATGTTTTTCAGAGATCTTCTAAAGAATTCGGTTTGATCTCGAAACATTCCTAAAGTGTGTTTTGGGCCTCGTATGCTTGTTTGAGGGACGAAATAAAGGTTTATGAAAAGTTTTAAATTTGAGTGAAAAGTCACGTCTTGGTTTTGTATGAATGTTTACGTATGAGTCTGGTAATGCCTCATACCCTGTTTCGGCATCGAATAAGGGTAAGGGGTGTTACATTTAGTGGTATCAGAGCTATGATTTAGTCGATTCTCAAAATAACCTAGCATGTGTACGAGTCTAGCTATACATGCCATATATGAATTGTGATAGTGTGACGACTCCTGATAATTCAAAATGTATTTTTTTTATATAGTAAATAGATCCCGACGGAGCAGTGGCGGATGATGTAGAAAGTAGTACGCAAGCTCTCGCAGAAGGGACCGCACCAGTCGAGAGTGGGCCCGTGACACTGAGTTAGGGTGGAAGGGCTAGAGAAGCCTTCCTCTACATGATGAATGTATGGTATTCGAAGTTTGTTCGTGAAAATTCGAACACTCCGCCTCCTCCACCCCCTCCAATTCCCTAGCCTTCCCCTACAACTCCCCAAGTAGTGGAAACGATTAGAAGGGTAAATCCTCCGGTAGACAGAATTCGAAAACAAGGAGCTGAGGAATTCTGAGCTAATAAAGATGATGATTCGAAGAGGGCAGAGTTCTGGTTAGAAAATACCATTAGGGTATTCGATGAGTTGTCTTGCACACCTGAGAAGTGCATGAAGTGTGTGGTGTCACTCCTGCGAGACTGAGCCCATCAATGGTGGAACACCCTTATGTCGATTGTACCAAGGGAGAGGATAACTTAGGAATTCTTCTAGGAAGAGTTTCGTAAAAAGTATATCAGCCAAAGGTTTATAGATCATAAAAGGAAGGAATTTCTAGAACAGAAACAAGGCCGAATGGCAGTAATGGAGTATGAGCGGGAGTTCGTGAGGCTCAGCAGATACGCTTGGAAGTGCGTATCCATCGAAGCCATCATGTGGAAAAGGTTTGAGGATGGATTAAATAAGGATATCCGATTGTTTGTTGCTATTCTAGAATTGAAAGAATTGGTTGTGCTAGTAGAGAGAGCTTGGAAGGTCGAAGAATTGGCCAAAGAGAAAAGAAATGCTATGATTGAGGCCCAAGATGTAAGAAAGAGGCCGATGAATAAGTCGTTCCAATCTCAATCAAAGAGGTCTAAGGAAACGAATTCTTGAATGATCGTTTCATCCTAGTATTCACATCGAGATCGTGGTATGACATATTCAGACTCTAGGGTACAAGCCACCTCGATGGCAAGTGTGGGTAATGTGAAGTCTAATAAACCCAAGTGTCAGAGATGTGGCAGACAACATATTGGAGAATGTTGGGGAAACAACAAAGCTTGCTACAAGTGTGGTTCTCAAGAACATTTTATCAAAGACTGCCCTGAGATGGATGAGAAAGACAGGAAGCAAGATGTGCGAGTGAGTAATGCTCTTTCGAGAGGTAGACCACAGAAGAACCCAGGAAGTGGGGTTACTAGTAGAGGTGCGCCTAGAGATTCCACTGTGAGATCAGAGGGTAAAGCTCCTGCAAGGACTTATGCCATTCGCGCTCACGAAGAGGCATCATATCCAGATGTGATAATAGGTACTTTTTCTCTTCATGATATCTCTGTTGTTGATTTGATTGATCCGAGCTCTACCCATTCCTATATTTGTAAGAAATTGGTGTCTAGCATAAGTATGCTTGTTGAGTCTACAGAATTTGTGATAAAAGTGTCAAACCCGTTAAGCAAGCATGTACTAGTTGACAAAGTGTGTAGAAATTGTCCCTTGACAATTAGAGGTCATTGTTTTCCAGCTAATCTCAGGTTGTTGCTGTTTTATGAATTTGACCTAATTCTTGGCATGGATTGGTTGATTTTTCATAACGTGTTAGTAAATTGTGGTAGTAAGTTTATTGAACTGAAAAGTAAAAGTGGGGATATTATTTGGGTTGAATAAGGAGAATCAAATAGCTTACCTGTACTGATTTCTTCTATAACTGTTGGGAAATACATGAGAAATGGGTATGAGTCCTATCTTGCATTTGTGTTGAATACCCAAGAGTCGGAAGTAAAGATTGAGACAGTGCCTATGGTATGTGAGTACTTAGATGTGTTTCTGGAAGAGTTGCTCGGATGGCCTCCAACTAGAGAAGTTGAGTTTGGTATCAAGTTAGTCCCTGGTACAGGACTTATTTCGATTGCCCCGTATAGGATGGCACCGTTGGAGTTAAAAGAGCTGAAGGTTCAGCTACAAGAGTTAACGGATAATGGTTTTGCAAGACCGAGTTATTCTCCGTGGGGTGCTCCGGTACTTTTTGTGAAATAGAAGGATGGGTCGATGAGATTATGTATAGACTATCGACAACTCAGCAAGGTTACAGTTAAGAACAAGTATCCTTTGCCAAGGATCGATGATTTGTTTGACCAATTGAAGGAAGCCACTGTGCTTTCCAAGATAGACTTGAGGTCTGGATATCATCAATTGAGAGTCAAAGACTCAGATGTGCCGAAAGCTGCACTTCTGACTGATAAATCATAATATGAACATTTTTTAATCCCACATTTAGCATACTTTTGGATGATTTAAGCCTTGAATTGTGGAATTTGGTGCTCTTAATCCTTTTTTTTCATGTTTTATACTTAGGAAAGCACCGGTGGATGAAAGGAACAAGAAACGGGCCTAAAACGGAGTAAATGGGCCAAAGTACGAAATCGACACGGCCTGGGCCCAAGACCACACGGCCGTGCCTCATCAACAGACCCGAACACGGCCTGGTCGCGATTCAGACGGGCGTGTGCCAAGGGCGTGTCCTAGTCTTGATAAAGAAGAGTTTCATTCAGATCAGGGTACTTAGAGGCAAAGAAAGCCATTCCAAAAGCCTATATAAACACCCTAGAGGCCAACCTTCAAGGGGGTCCAATTAGGCATCCAGTTAGGTTGAAGAGTCGAGCCAGAAAGGCCAGAATTGTGGAATTTACTCGAAGAAAGGTAGTTGATTCATCTCAAGAAGCCGGAGTTATACTCAAGATGGAAAATATTCCCTTCAATTTCCTTTAGGGGGTTTTAGGGTTTTTCTTATGTTTTGTTTTATACTTTCTTCTGTGATGTATTCTTTTATAATTATGAGCTAAACCCTCAAATACCTGAGGGGGATGAAACCTAAGACGGATCTTGTTATTGTTTTCTGAACTATATGATAAATACTTGATTTGTTCTTAATTATGTGTTCTTAATTCTTGCTTTGATATTTCAGGATATTAATTCAAGTATTGATGTGCTTAGGCAGTGGAGCAAAAGTCCCTGTTTAAGAGTAGATCTAGCATAATTAAGCGGAGTTGATAGCAACCCTAGACATAGGATAATGAAAATCTGCCGGATTAGGGTCAAACCTAGTATGGGAGTCCATAGATCGAGTTAATGCAATTCTAGGGGTTTTAATTAGAAAGAGATTTCAATTAATCAACCTAGGGTTAGATGTTAGTAGCCTCGAGAGAGGTATTAATATACATTAGGGAATCCTACGGATCATGTCAAGTGAATAAATCGCCTGGTTTAGAGTTAAATAACAAGTGAAGTCTAGGTGGATTCTTCCTCGGGTATTGTCTTAATCAATTGGTTTTTCCCACAAGTATTTTCCCCAATTCATTTTCTTTGTCTTTGCATCTTTAGCTTAATAGTTAGTTAATTTTAGATTAAATAACGATTCACTTTTATCTTAGGCTAAATAATAGAAAGAAAGTTAGTATTAGTACTTTTAGTTCCTTTGGGTTCGACAATCCGGTCTTGCCGCTAAACTATACTACTGTTTGATAGGTGCGCTTGCCTCAATCGTTGTCATAGTTAGTTTCTAGGCTCGATCATTCTTTTTATAAATTTTTAAGACTCTGACATAACGATCAAGTTTTTGGCGTTGTTGCCGGGGAACTAAAATATTAAGAACGCTCAATTTTTATTACTTTAGCCATTTTTATTTTTGCTATTTATTTTTATTTTTATTTTGCTTTTACCTGTGCTAATTTTTCTTATTTTATTTTTTCTTGATAGGTACCTCTAGTTTATGACTAGAAAGAACCTGACAGGACCCTTGATTTACGACAGTGATATTGAAGGTACTGTTCGTAGAAATCGTAGAGAAATAAGGCGAAGCTTAAATTACATAGAAGAAGAGCAAGAAGTCGAAATTAATACCACCGAAGAGATGGCTGAGAATAATCTACTACCTCTAGAGGTGGCCGAAGATCATGCTCCTCGAACTATGTATGATTATACTAAACCTAATTTAACAGGAATTGAGTCATGTATTGTTAGACCTGCTATTGCTGCAAATAATTTTGAACTGAAACCTAACACAATTCAGATGATACAGCAGTTTGTTCAGTTTGATGGTTTGCAGGATGAAGATCCAAATAATCACTTGGCAAATTTCCTAGAATTCTATGATACTTTCGAAATAAATGGCGTTTCTAATAATGACATCCATCTTCAGTTGTTTCCCTTTTCTTTGAGGAATAAAGCTAAACAATGGTTGCATTCTCTTCCACGAGGATCAATCACTACATGGGAACAAATGACCGAAAAATTTTTATTAAAATATTTTCCGCCAGCTAAAACAGCCAAGTTAAGGAATGATATATCTTCTTTTGTGCAGATGGATTTAGAAACACTTTACGGTGCATGGAAGAGATACAAAGATCTATTGAGAAGGAGTCCACAGCATGGATTACCCTTGTGGCTACAGGTCCAAACCTTTTACAACGGTGTGAACCCCGCCGATGGAACATTGAAAAACAAAACACTTGAGGCTGCTTATGAATTCATTGAAGAGATGTCACTGAATAACTATCAGTGACAAGTCACAAGGACAAAGCCAACAAAAGCAGCCAGTGTTTTCAACCTCGACGCAGTAACTGTGCTATCAAATCAGGTAGAACTTTTAAATAAAAAGATTGATGGCGTATGTGATTCTTTACAGGTACATCTAGTCATGCAGTTCGATACGAATAGCGAAGGGATGAACAACACAGACTATCCACCTTACAACCTGAGCGCTGAGAACGAGCAAGTTCACTATATGGGTAACAATTTTAAATCTCAAAATAACCCTTATAGTAATACTTATAATCCAGGTTGGAGGAACCACCCCAATTTTTCATGGGGTGGTCAAGGAAATCAGAGACAACAACCCCCTCCAAACTTCCAACAACAGCCCTACCCACAGGAAAAGAAGCCGAACCTTGAGGAGATGCTGACAAAATTCATCGTGGTGTCAGAAACTCATTTCCAAAACACCAAGACAACACTTAAAAATCAACAAGCATCGATTCAAGGGATCGAGAACCAATTAGGGCAACTCGCAAAGCTGACCTCTGAACGAGCACAAGGCAGCTTGCCAAGCAACACTGAAACTAACCCAAAGGAGCAACTTCAAGTAATAACAGCTCAGGATAGTGTAGGGTTAGATGAGCCTAAGTTAAGCCAAGAGAATGTGGTAGAGGAAGGTAAGAACGATGTAAGTCATGATAAGCCAAAACCGATAATTAAAGAGTACCAACCTCGTATACCTTACCCTAATGCGATGAAGAAAGACAACACAAACGAACAATTCGGTAAATTTCTTAAACTTTTAAAAAAATTACATATTAACTTACTATTTCTTGAAGCTCATTCACAGATGCCAAATTCAAGGAAATTTTTAAAAGAGCTGTTAACAAACAAGCAGAAGTTAGACGAGGAATCGCATGTAGAGCTAAACGCAGTGTGCTCAGTAATGTTGCAAAACAAACTACCATGAAAATTAAAAGATTTAGGGAGTTTTACAATTCCATATTTAATTTGTAGTTTATCTGTTGATAATGCTTTAGCTGATATAGGGGCAAGCATAAACGTTATGCGTTATAAAATGTTTAAACAACTAGGTCTAGGGAAACCCAAACAAACTAGGATGAGCATTCAATTAGCTGATAAAACTGTTAGAATTCCTAGAGGTATAATTGAAGATGTTCTTGTGAAAATTGATAAATTCGTATTCCCAGTAGACTTTGTCATTTTAGACATGGATGAGGACAATATTATCCCCTTCATTTTAGGAAGTCCTTTTTTAGCAACTGTTAGGACTAAAATTGATGTCAGTGCAGGTGAACTCATACTTTGCGTAGGTGACGAATCAATCACTTTCCAGGCTCTTGACTCAGCTAGGACATCGAGTAGTCAAGGTGAGAACATAAATTCTATTATTAACCACTCGGTTAAACATTATTTTCAGGAGCCAGATCCTAGACCTCATAACAACAAGGAAATAACTCATGAGGAACGAAGGCTTCAGATCGATGAGCTAGACGAGTGGAAGATACACTTCAAGGAGAAGTTAGGAATACACAAAGCAGAATCAACACCATTCCGTGGGACAAACGAATTTAAGATCGGAGATCAGGTATTGTTAGATAAGGCAGACCCTCGAATACCTCCTCCTGACCCTAATACAAACGAATAAATCACTTTTAGGGTACTCAATGTTTTCCTATACGAAACAGTCGAGGTAAGTAATCCTATGTTCGGCACTTTTAAAGTAAACGCTACTCGACTCGAATTACATACTGATAATAGGACTAATAGCATGACGAAGGACTTTCAACTCCTGAAACCACCCTGAATGTGCGAATGAGAGGTAAGTCTAGCTTAAGACTATAAACGAGCGCTTCTCGGGAGGCAACCCAAGCACTAACCTCGTTAATCTTCACATTTTTTTCTTTAATTCTTCCTTTTTAGCACCTAAAACTAACCAAGTGCAGATTTCCATACCACACGGCCTTGCACATGGCCATGGCCGTAACCGTGTGGATGCTACGGATGTACGTACTGACATGGCAGAGATAGTACGATACGGGAGAAAAAATGTCTTCAAGCCACGAGCCCCAATTGAACACCACGGTCATGCGATACGGTCGTGGCCGACACGGTTTTAGCAACACGGGCGTGGCGACCTGCACATGGGTGTGGGAGAAACGAACGAAGCATAACACGGCCATGTGACTCGACACGCCCACGGTACACGGGTGTGGGGACGTACAAGACCTAAAATTTCTATTTAAACCACCCCTCTCCCCTTCTTACCTACTCCCCACCCTTCTTCTTCCTTTACATCTCCCCTCTTTTTCATTCTCATTCTTCTTCATTCCTCCTAACTCTTGTTCTAACAATCATCCATGTCAAAGAAACGGAAGGATCCTAGCACAGTCTCCCTTTGTGAGACCGATCTACATAAGTTCATGCCGTCCGCTTCATTAACTCGACAGGAAACTGACCTTTGAGTCCATTTAACTTTTCCTTTCATTTTCACTTCTCTTTTATTTTCTTTTTCTTTATTTTTCTTTTACTTAGTTTAATCTATTTTATTTCGTTTTCTTTGATTTAGGTTCTAAAGGCTGCTTGGGAATCACCACACCACGACCATAGCCACAACACCACAGCCTTAGAAATCACACTCACCCTGCTAACCATTTAACAATAAGGACTCTCCGGTCCATTAATCTTTTCTTTTAATTTTATTTTACTTTCTATTTTCTTTCTCTTTATCTTTCTTGTCTTTAAATATATATTTAGTATATTTTGAATTATTATCACTATTTCCTTGCTAATTCTTCATGAGCTTCCCAATTTCTTCATCTAGCGTAGAGATTGTCGGCGGTCACCACACCACGACACTCCCAACTCAAGGAAGCCATCTAAATTCAGGAAGTTCCACCTCTCCCTTTCTCTTAAATTTCATATATATATCTTTGTACATTGAGGGCAATGTACATCTTAAGTGTAGGGGGTGAATATTTATTTCGAGAAAGTGCCTAACTTTCTATATTATTCTCAAACCCCTGAATTATGCCTTAAATTATGCCTTGTTCTTAAGTAATTTTCTCATATTATGATTAGAATGAATTTCTGTTATTTTACGATTTTTATTGATATGTTTTGAATTAAGTCATTGATAATTGTGCAGTGATGATTTAAACTTTAGGAGACTAGAGAATCAAGCATGATAAGTCCATTTTCAAAAATTAAAATTTTGTTAGGTTGTCCACCTGAATCTAATTATTACCTTGAAGTTTGAAATTTACAAGGTTGATATCAAAAACCCATAATTTTTGTGAGATTTTGAGCCTTTTAGAGCATACATTCTTTCGTGCTCACCTTGTGATTATGAGTGTGTCAACATTGAGCTGTTATTCTAGAACTTGCTTTGATTATACATGTCGAGGCCACATTAATTGATTTGATATACAGAGATGATAAAGGCACTTAGGATTTAACTCCCTCACTCCACTAAAAGGCTTACCCTCACAATTAACCCCTAGTGAACTCCTTTGATCCTAACAACCCTTTTTATTGACTCACCTACTAATATTAACCCAAAACCCGGTCTATATTTGTTATCACCATTCCTCTCGACCACCATTATATCGAGATTTAATTTTGAATAGTTTCCTAACTATGATCTATATTTCAGTTGTTAAAGTTCTTTCTCATTATTGACTTGATTTGTTCTTAAAAAAAAATCGAATTTAGTTCTATAACTAAGTGAGCTTACATGTTTAAATTCTACATCTTGAAGAAGAAGCTCATGTTATTAGTATTAGTTTTCAATTGATGTAATTATTTAGGATTAGTTCATTTTTCTAGTTAGGTAAATTATCAATTCAATCTCGATTTTAACCCTCTAATTCAGCTGTTATCCATACCTTTAATCCGAGCCCCATTACAACCCTTTTTAAAGACCTTTTGATTTGTGTATCATCTCATTTTATAGTGGTGGAGATTTGATTTTCAGACAAGCCTATGGGATTAACTTTTCATGTTCGACTTTTGAGTGCTTAATTTTGAACCTTAAACACTTTGAGTGATTTGAGTGAATCCTTAGTGAGGATGTCAACTCTTGTCGATTTTGAATTAAAGGTAATTATTTAGGTAAGGGGAAACGCCTATATTTTTCGTGCTACAAAAACTATGACTTTGATTGTTTGAATCTTTAAGATCTTTCTATTAAATTGTCAATGTATGAATTATCTTTGAATTATGATGAAACATTGTTGATGAATATTATGAATCAAGGAAGTTCAATTTTAATTGTGAGTTGAGAATTTTGCTTGAGGACAAGCAAATGTTTAAGTGTGGGGGTACTTGATAAACCGAAATATATTTTAATCCCATATTTAGCATACTTTTGGATGATTTCAGCCTTGAATTGTGAAATTTGGTACTCTTAATCCTTTGTTTTCATGTTTTATACTTAGGAAAGCACCGGAGGATGAAAAGAACAAGAAACAGGCCTAAAACAGAGTAAATGGGCTAAAGTACGAAATTGACACGGCCTGGGCCCAAGACCACACGGCGTGCCTCATCAACAGACCCGAACACGTCCTGGCCATGATTCACACGGGAGTGTGCCAAGGGCGTGTCCCTGCCATGACAAAGAAGAGTTTCATTCGGATTAGAGTACTTATAGGAAAAGAAAGCCATTCCAAAAGCCTATATAAACACCCTAGAGGCCAACCTTCAAGGGGGTCCAGTTAGGTGTCCAGTTAGGCCGAAGAGCTGAGCCAGAGAGGCCAGAATTGTAGAATTTACTCGAAGAAAGGCAGTTGATTCATCTCAAGAAGCATGAGTTATACTCAAGACAGAAGATCTTCCCTTCAATTTCCTTCAGGGGGTTTTATGGTTTTTCTTATGTTTTGTTTTATATTTTCTTCTGAGATGTATTCTTTTATAATTATGAACTAAACCCTCAAATACCTGAGGGGGGTGAAACCTAAGACGGATCTTGTTACTGTTTTCTGAACTATATGATAAATAATTGATTTGTTCTTAATTATGTGTTCTTAATTCTTGCTTTGATAGTTCAGGATATTAATTCAAGTATTGATGTGCTTAGGCAGTGGAGCAAAAGTCCCTGTTTAAGAATATATCTAGCATAATTAAGCGGAGTTGATCGCAACCCTAGACATAGGATGACAAAAATCTGCCGGATTACGGTCAAACCTAATATGGGAGTCCATAGATCGAGTTAATGCAATTCTAGGGGTTTTAATTAGAAAGAGATTTCAATTAATCAACCTAGGGTTAGACGTTAGTAGCCTCGAGAGAGGTATTAATATACATTAGGGAATCCTACGGATCAATTCAAGTGAATAAATCATCTGGTTCAGAGTTAAATAACAAGTGAAGTCTTAGTGGATTCTTCCTCGGGTATTGTCTTAATCAATTGGTTTTTTCCACAAGTATTTTCCCCAAACATTCTCTTTGTCTTTGCATCTTTAGCTTAATAGTTAGTTAATTTTAGATTAAATAACGATTCACTTTTATCTTAGGCTAAATAATAGAAAGAAAGTTAGTATTAGTATTTTTAGTTCTTTTGGGTTCGACAATCCGGTCTTGCCACTAAACTATACTACTGTTCGATAGGTGCGCTTGCCTCAATTGTTGTCATAGTTAGTTTCTAGGCTCGATTATTCTTTTTATAAATTTTTAAGACTTTGACATAACGATCACAGACAAGGTATGGTCACTATGAATTGTTAGTCATGCCTTTCGGTTTAACAAATGCCCCTACCGTGGTTATGGATTTAATGAATCACATTTTTCGGTCATATTTGGATAAATTTGTTGTAGTCATGACATATTGATTTACTCTCGTGATGAGAATGAGCATGCTGAACATTTGAGAACGATTCTACAAATTTTACGAGATAATCAGTTATATGCCAAGTTTAGTAAAAGTGAATTTTGACTTAGAGAAGTCAGATTTTTGGGCACATTATCTCAGGAGATGGAATTCGAGTAGACCCAAGTAAGATTTCAGCAATTGTTGATTGGAAACCGCCAAGGAACGTATTTGAGGTTAGTAGTTTTCTAGGCCTAGCTGGTTATTATAGACGGTTTGTCAAAGGATTTTCCATGATAGCTACTCCGATGACGAGGCTATTGTAAAAAGATGTGAAGTTTGAGTGGACAAAAAAAATGCCAACATAGTTTTGAGAGACTAAAGGCATTGTTGACTGAGGCTCTAATTTTAGTCCAACCTGAACCGAGAAAAGAATTTGTGGTCTATAGTGATGCATCCTTAAATGGATTGAGTTGTTTACTTATGCAAGAAGGAAAGGTGATAGCTTATGCCTCTAGACAGTTAAAGCCGCACGAGAAGAATTATCCGGCACATGATTTGGAGCTAGCTGCCATTGTGTTTGCGTTGAAGATTTGAAGACACCATCTATATGGCAAAAAATGTCGAGTATTCACTGATCATAAGAGTCTAAAGTACTTGATGACTCAAAAGGAATTGAATCTAAGGCAACGAAGATGGTTGGAGTTGATAAAGGATTACGAGCTAATGATTGATTACCACCCAGGAAAGGTGAACGTGGTCGCTGATGCTTTGAGTAGGAAATCCTTGTTTACATTGAGGGCTATGAATACGCAGTTAGCTTTATCAGATGATGGTTTTATTCTAGTTGAGTTGAGAGCTAAACCAATGTTCCTCCAATAGATTTGTAAAGCACAGAAAGGCGACAGTGATTTGCAAGCCAAAAGAGTTAATGTGAGTTGGGTATTGAGTTAGACTTTCGTATTAGTTTGGATGGATGTTTGATGTTCCGAGATAGGGTTTGTGTACCAAGAGATGATGAACTTATTCGAAAAATTTTACATGAAGCACATAGTGGATGTTTATTTGTACATCCAGGCTGCACAAAAATGTTTAATGACTTGAAGAAAGGGTATTGGTGGCTGAGTATGAAGAAAGATATTTCTGATTTTGTATCGAGATGCTTGATTTGTCAGCAAGTGAAAGCTAAACACCCAGAACCCTCGGGTTTACTTCAACCTATTATGGTTCCCGAGTGGAAATGTGACCGTATTGCTATTGATTTTGTGACGGGTTTGCCCTTATCAGCGAAAAAGAAAGATGCTGTATGGGTTGTGGTTGATAGCTCACAAATTCAGCCCATTTTATACCGGTACGCATTGACTATCCGCTTGATAAATTGGCAGATTTGTATGTGCCAAAAATTGTGAGATTACACGGGGTACCGTTGTCGATTATTTCGGATAGAGATCCAAGATTTACATCACGATTTTAGAAAAAGTTGCAAGAAGCATTGGGCACAAAGTTGAGTTTTAGTATAGCTTTCCATCGCAAATCGACGGGCAGTCGGAGAGGGTAATATAGATACTTGAAGACATGCTTCGATGCTGTGTTTTGGAATTCCAAGGTAATTGGGAAAAATACTTACCGTTAGTGGAATTTGCCTACAATAACAGTTTTTAGTCCAGCTTGAAGATGACACATTATGAGGCATTATATGGGTGTAATTGTCGAACGCCATTGTATTGGGTTGAACTTAAAGAAAATCAGAAACACGAGGTTGATTTAGTCAATAAGACTGAAGAGAAAATAAAAGTGATTCGTGGTTACTTGAATGCTGCTTCAGATAATAGAAATCTTACACAGACTTGAAACGGAAAGAGATTGAGTTTCAAGTCGGTGATAAGGTATTTTTGAAAATATCTCCGTGGAAGAAAGTTCTCAAATTTGGCCGGAAAGGGAAATTAAGTCCAGGTTTTATTGGACCTTATGAGGTGATTGAGAGGATTTGACTGGTAGCTTATCGATTAGCCTTACCATTCGAATTAGAAAAGATCCACGGTGTATTCCATGTGTCTATGTTGCACCGTTACCGTTCTGACCCATCACATGTGATTTCACCAACAGAGGTTGAGATTTGTTCAGACATGACCTATGGTGAAGAACCGGTTAAGATTTTAGATCGAGAGGTCAAGCAATTGAGAAATAAAAGTATAGCACTCGTGAAAGTACTGTGGCATAGACATGGGGTTGAAGAGGCCACATGGGACCCCGAGGAGACTATGAGAGACCAATACCCGAACCTTTTTGCTAGTAAGATTTTCGGGGACAAAAATCCCTAAGGGGGTAGAATTGTAACAGCTCAATTTTGGGGCTAGTCAAAATAGTGGTTTCGGAACCACTAATCTGAGGTCGGAGAAAATTATTTTTAATATTATTTTAGGTGTTATATCATGATTATATGAGTGCATTAAAATTTTGGTGAATTAATTTTGGTGATTGTATGCTTAATTGCGAAAATGGACTAAATCGCATAAATTGCGAAAGTTTTATTTTACTAGCTAGAGGTGTCAAATAGCTATAGACATTTAAATTGAAGGTCCTTAAGGTGAAATTAGACCTTTTTAAGGTTGATAGCCGGCCATAGGGACAAGAAATTTTAATTTGGTCAAGATTCGGTGGATTGGGTGACTTAATGGAATAAAATAAAATAAAACACAAAAAGATATCATCTTTTTCCTATCACCTTCTTCCTCCACCCAAAATACCAACAAGAATAGGGGTTTGGAAGCTTGAAATTTTCATCAACTTATCCTCCTTGCAAGTAAGTGATTTTGGTGGTTTTTCTTGATAATTTTTGTACTTTTGAGACCCTTGTAGCACAATCTAGCTAATAAGGGGACTATTTTACAAAAGGTTGGGAGTTTAGGGTTTTTACATGTGAGTATTTATTGTGTTTGCTGAAATTTTATGGAAGAAAATGAATCTTGGTTGTTAAATCTACAACTTTTATGAAAGGTGTTTCCAAGAAAACACTTAAAAGGACTGTTTTATAAAGGTTGTAAAATAGGTGGTAAATGTGTGAAATAATTGAAATCTTGAGTTAATATAAGATGGAATATTAATCGGCTAGGCTTGGGTGTGTGAAAAATGAACACATTTCATTTTACGAGCCTAGGGGTAAAATAGTAATTTTGTGAAAGTCTAGAGGCAAAACGGTAATTTTGTCAAAATAGGAATTTTGGAGTGATTTGAATAATGTGGTTATTTAATAATCTAAATATGTCATTATAGATCAAGAAGAACGTGGAATCAACCTTGACCGAGGAAAATGCAAGGTTTCGAACTAAATTGCATATCAACACATTTTGTATCGAGGTAAGTTTATATGTAAATAATACATCCTTTTTACTTATGTTTTTACATATTGAGGTATTATGTGAAATGTGAATGAATCTTGTTGATATATATTGAAATAATAGAAAGTGAGGAAATTATGGATGAACACCGTAAATAAGTGAATGTAGGTAGGTTGTGTGCGATACCACCGTATTTATCATTATTGGTGGGCTGTGTGTGATACCGCTGTGTTATTTATTAGTGGTGGGTTGTGTGCGATACCATCGTGTTATTTATTAGTGGTGGGTTGTGTGCGAAACCACCCTATATTCGGTATTATTCCAAAGTGCTTATCGAGAAACTTTGACTAAGTGAAAATTATGTGTGCTTATATGGTGATAAGTACAGGGTATAAGTGCATGTAAATGTGAGCAATGTTTATGATATGTATTTGGAATGTGGTAAGATTTGAAATAAGTATAACTATAAGGTTCAAAATTATTCTTGAGTTGTATGTAATGTTCTTGATGAATAAGTATGTGGTATGATGTTTATTGTTTACATGTAAACTTACTAAGCTTGATGCTTACTCCCTTTCTTTTCCATTTCCTTGTAGTTTCACCAAGCTAGCTCGGGGATTCGAAGGACGTCGGAGCTTATTTCACACTATCAAGCTATTCCTTTGGGTATAGTATAGTTAGATTTACCATTTTGAGTATCCCATGTATAGGGACTTAGTCTTTGATTGTATGTCATATTGTTTTGGCCAAATATGTTGGCTTATTTAAAGATGAATTCTTTTGTATACGATCATGGTTGATGGCTATGTCTTATTAATATATGAAATGGGGATGCTTTTCATGAATGTGGAAGTTGCAAGGTTGAGTAAATGGTATAGCTATGCATGAATGAATAGGTTGCTTGATGTGGTTTATATTGGTGTAAGTATGGGTGGCAAAAAGGCTTAGTAAATAGCCTTGTTATTGTCCACATGAGTAGACACACGGTCGTGTGTCTAGGCCATGGATGACACACGGTCTACCCCATGGGTGTGTGGTTTGGCCGTGTGTCCCCCTGCATGCTAAGTTGGCAAAACAGAATGCCTGATAGTAACCACACGGGCTGAGACACGGCTGTGTGTCTCAATCGTGTGGAAGAAACAGCCATAGGACATGGGCGTGTGCCCAGGCCGTGTGAAGTCTGCACCTAAATTTAGGAATTTAATTTGCCACTTGGTCTAAGGATACGGGTGTGTGCCTTGGCCGTGTGACCTTAGTGGGTCGATGATGTCAGAAACAGAATGTCAAGGTTTTTGCACACGGGCTAAGACACGTGATAAACCATAATTTACACATATTTTAACCCTATGCTTGGCTAAATTTTGGATGATTTTCCATTGAAATTGAGCAATTCGATGCTCCTAATCTCTTAATTTCATGTTTTATACTTAGGAGAGCTTATGGAGTCGAAAAGAACGAGAAATGGGCCAAAAAGGGACAAAATGGGCCTACACGGCCTAGACCACTGCACACGGGCGGAGCACATGGCCGTGTGTGACAAGCAGATCGAACATGGCCTTGACTATCAACCACGGGCGTGTCCCTGCCGAAATTAGGATGAATTCTATTCGGAATAGGATACTTGTGGGCCAAGTAAGGCATCTCGGAAGCCTATATAAACACCCTAGGGGCAACCTAGAAGGGAGTTCTAGAGGACATCAAATAGACGCCAAGTAGAAGGTGGAAGATACTCCAAGGCAGCTGTCGGGAACAGCTTAGGAGAAGGATCTCCATCAAGACTGGGATCTCCCATCAAGTTCTTTAGAAGTTTTTGGGTTTTCTTATGGTTTGTTGTTTTCCCTATTCTAATATGTTTCCCTCTTTTAGTATGAACTAAATCCCTTAAATACCTAAGGGGATGAAACCTAAGACAAATCTTATTATTATTTGATTTATGAGATAAATACTTGTGCTTGTTCTTAATTGTGAGTTCTTATTCTTGTTTTGATAATTCAGGTTATTGATTCAAGTCGAATGTGCTTATTCAGTGGAGCAAAAGTCCCTATTTAAGAGTAGACAAACACAATTAAGCGGAGTTGATCGCAACCCTAGATATAGGGCGATGAAAATCTGCCGGATTAGGGTCAAACCTAATAAGGGAATCCATAGATCGAGTTAATGCAATAATAGAGGTTTTAATTACAAAGAGACTTCAATTAATCAACCTAGAGTCAGTTGTTAGTAGCCTCGAAAGAGGTATTAATATAATTTAGGGATTTCTACGGATTAAGCCAAGTGAATAAATCGCATGAATCAAAAGTAATAAGTGAAGTCTAGGTGGATTCTTCCTTAGGTATAGCCTATCCCATATAAGTTGTCCAAAAGCATTTTCCCAATTTACTCTCTGTCGCGCTCATAGTTAGTTAAATTAGTTAGTTAATTTTAAATTAAAAATAAATCCCCTTAATTATTAGGCTAGATAGTAAAAAGATAGTTAATACTAGTACTCTCGGTCCTTAAGGATACGATATTCCGAACTCACCACAACTATACTACTGTTTGATAGGTGTACTTGCCTTTGTCGAAGTAATAGTTAGTTTCGAGCTCCATCAAGTTTTTGGCGCCACTTCTGGGGACTAAGATGTTAGGAATGCTAAATTTTTATTACTTTAGCCATTCTTATTTTTACTAACTTTTTCTTTTCTTTTCTTCTTGCAGGTATCTCTAGTTTATGACTAGAAGAAACCCGTCAGGACCTCTGCTTTACGACAGTGATATAGAAGGAACCGTTCGCAGAAACCGAAGAGAAATAATGAGAAGCCTACAATACATACAAGAAGAGCAAGAGGATGATACCACCAACACTGAAGAGATGGCTGATCCCCAGAATAATCCGCTACCCCTTGTGGTCGTGGCAAATCTGATGAATCAAAATCCTGCTCCTCAAACTATGCATGATTATGCTAAACCTAATTTAACAGGAACCGAATCATGTATTGTTAGACCTACTATTGTTGCAAATAATTTTGAACTAAAACCTAACACTATACAGATGATTTAGCGATTTGTTCAGTTTGATGGTTTGCAGGATGAGGATCCAAACAATCACTTGGCAAATTTTCTTGAGTTTTGCGATAATTTCAAGATTAATGGCATTTCTGATGATGCCATTCGCCTTCGGTTGTTTCCCTTTTCGTTGAGAAATAAAGCTAAAAAGTGGTTGAACTCGTTACCACGAGGATCAATCACTACATGGGAACAAATGACCGAAAAATTTTTGTTAAAATATTTTTCGTCGGCTAAAACGGCTAAGTTGAAGAATGATATCTCTTCTTTTGTGCAGGTGGATTTAGAGACACTTTACGATGCATGGGAGAGGCACAAGGATCTACTGAGAAGATGCCCTCATTATGGGTTACCTTTATGGTTACAGGTTCAAACCTTTTACAACGGTGTGAACCCTTCAACTAGGCAGTTGGTTGATTCAGCCGCCGGTGGAACCCTGAATAACAAGACCCCTGAAGCGATTTATGAGTTTATAGAGGAGATGTCACTGAATAACTATCAGTGGCAAGTTACAAGGACAAGGCCAACAAACGCCGCCAGTGTTTTCAACCTCGACGCAGTAACCATGCTATCAAATCAGGTAGAACTTTTAAGTAAGAAAATTGATGGTTTGTATGGTTCTTCGCAGGTACATCCAGTTATGCAGTGCGATACAAATGGAGGACGGATGAACAATACAGAATACCCACCTTACAACCCTGGCATAGAAAGCGAACATATGAACTATATGGGTAATGATCGTTAGATTTCAGAGTTTTAAATTTGTATGAATGAGAATGATCGAACCTAGAAACTAACTCTGACAACGATTGAGGCAAGTGCACCTATCGAACAGTAGTACAGCTTAGGCAAGACCAGATTGTCGAACCCAAAGGAACTAAAAGTACTAATACTAACTTTCTTTTTATTATTTAGCCTAAAATAAGTGAAGTTGTTATCTAATCTAAAATTAACTAACTACTAAACTAAAGACTCAAGACAAAAAGAACGAATTGGGGAAATACTATTGGAAAAAACTCAGTTGATTACGACGATACCCTAGGAAGAATCCACCTAGATTTCACTTGTTATCTAACACTGAACCAGACGATTTATTCACTTGACTTGATTCGTAAGATTCCCTAATTTATATTAAACCCTCTCTCGAGGCGAATAACGTCTAACCCTAGGTTGATTAATTAAAATCTCTTTCTAATTAAAACCCCTAAAATCGCATTAACTCGATCTATGGACTCCTATATTAGGTTTCACCCTAATCCGGCAAAATCTGGTCAACCTATCACTAGGTGCGCGATCAACTCCACTTAATTATGCTAGATCTACTCTTAAGTAGGGACTTTTGCTCCTCCACCTAAGCACATCCAACTTGAATCAATATCCAGGAAATATTAACACAAGGATTAAGCACACATAATTAAGAACAAATCAAGTATTTATCATATAGTTCAGAAAACAATAACAAGATCTATCTTAGGTTTCATCCCCTTCAGGTATCTGAAGGGTTTAGTTCATAATAAATAAAGAAAACATCTCAGAAGAAAAGATAAAACAAAACATAAGAAATCCCTAAAACCCCCTGAAGGAATTGAAAGAGAGATCTGCCGTCTTGAGTAGAATTCCGGCTTCTTAAGATGGATCAACTGGCAATCTTCGAGTGATTCCCACAAATCTGACCTTTTCAGCTTGGCTCCTTGGCCTAGCTCATCGCCCCCTTTTAAGTTACACTTTAAAGGGTTTATATAGGCTCTTGGAATGCGTTTCTTTGGCCCTAAGTATCCTTTTTCGATTAAAATTTCTCTTTGCCACGACAAGGACACGACCATGTCACACGCCCGTGTGAGTGGTCTTTAAGCCATATTCGGATTTCTTTAATGAGGCACGATCGTGCGAATCGGGATTAGACCGTGTTCTAGTTGCTCAATGAGGCACGACAGTGTGGGCTTAAGTCCAGGTCGTGTCGATTTCCCCTTTGGCCTAATTTGGTTCGTTTTAGGCCCATTTCTCGTTCTTTCCATCCTTGGGTGCTTTCTTGAGTATAAGACATGAAAAGAAAGGATTAAAAGCACCTTTTTACATGAATCAAGGAATAAATCATTTGAAAATATGCTAAATGTGGGATTAAAATATGTTACTTTTACGGTTTATCAGGTAATAATTCTAGATCTCAGAATAACCCTTATAGTAACACTTATAGTCCAGGTTGGAGGAATCACCCCAACTTCTCATGGGGTGGCCAAGGAAATCAAAGACAACAACCCTCCCAGGTTTTCAACAGCAACCTTACCCACAAGAGAAGAAGCCGAACCTTGAGGAGATGCTAACAAAATTCATCACGGTGTTAGAAACCTGTTTCCAAAACACTAAAATAGCACTCAAAAATCAAGAAGCATCGATTCAAGGGATCAAGAACCAATTAGAACAACTTGCTAAGATCATATCTGAACGACCCAAGGTAGCTTGCCAAGTAACACTGAAACTAACCCAAAGGAGCAACTTCAAGCCATAACAGCTCACGATAGTGAAGGGTTAGATGAACCAGAATTGAGGCAAGAGAATGTGGTAGAGGAAGGTAAGGTTGAGATAAGCCATGATAAACCAAAACCAGTAATTACAGAGTACCAACCTCGTGTGCCATACCCTAATGCGATGAAGAAAGACCACACAGATGAACAGTACTCTAAAATTCTTAAACTTCTAAAGAAATTACATATTAACTTTGTAACACCCCTTGCCCGTGTTCAAGCCAGAATAGGGTTTGAGGTATTACCTAGCTAATCTTGCATAATCATCTAGAATAGGGTTATAAAATTTCGTTTAACCCCGTCGCTTGCACATGCTCGGCCCAAGAGGCCCTAAAAATACTTCTGAGAAGTATCAAAATCTTTTCGGGAACTTTCACGAGTTCAAGAAACTTTTTAACAAAACAGGGCCACACGCTCGTGTAGGCCTAGGGACATGCCCGTGTCTTCCACCCGTGGTTGACACTGACTAATTTCACACGGCCTTGACACGTCCGTGTCTTCCAACCTTGGTCGATTCTGACTAAAGTCACATGGCCTTGACATGCCCGTATACCCCAGCTGTGTGGTGATTTAAATTCCCGGTGCAAGGTGCAGACTTTACACGGCCTGGGCACACGCCCGTGTGTCTACCCATACAGACATTTAGCAGGCTATATACCAAGCCAATTAGCTACCCTCACTTGCATACATTCATACGCCATCACATAAACTTCACATAGCATCAATATAACTCTTGAATTAAAGACATTTAATTTGTACAATGTAATCTTCATCCCAAACACGAGGGAGAACTATTTCTACCACAATTACAATCGACTTAGGCCATCATCTATAGCTACACATTAAGAAACTATAAGTTCTCTTAGGCCAACACAATTTGGCCACATCAATTAGAACTTAATCAACCTTAAGTACTAGCCCTATACATGCCATGACTCATAGGGACTTGATAACTCATACTAAGTGTCTGCTCGATAGTGTGAAAACATCTCCAGCGATCTCCAACCCGAGCTAGCTAAATTAACCTATAAGAGATGGAAAAAGGAAAGGAGCAAGCAATAATGCTTAGTAAGTTCATATACAAATAAGAATTAGTTACTGATATTCAATCACAAGGTATTATAATGAGTTTTTTTTTTCTCGTAAACTCATGGTTACCTACTCAATCATTCTTGAACTTACTCATTCTGTCTCTTACCATAATCTAACCATGCCACGAGCCACATACTCATGTTAATTGACATATATTCCTGCACTTATCATCACAGGATCACATAAAATAACACGTCAAGCATTTTCAATAAGCCACTCGTACTACTAATCTCTCGGTGGTTTCGCACTAGCCCACCATCAATCTCTAGTAGGGTGGTATCGCACATAACCCACCAATCATTATACTTATAGTGGTATCGCACTTAGCCCACCAAATGATTTTATAAGCGATGGCATCGCACACAGCCCATCGATTTATAATTAACCAGGTGGTAACGCACACAACCCACCATTAATAATATAGTTGATGGTATCGCACACAGCCCATCACTAACCATCAATAAGGTGATATCGCACATAGCTCACCGTTATTATACATTCATGGATAGTTATCCACATGAAATTTTATATTTTAAATGTTCATCCGGGAACATCCTCACACACTACTATTCTTACTTAACTTTATATTATAATCGTTCGCATTCACACAATGTATTAATGAATATAACTTATGCAACCGAAGTGCATCATTTACACATAACCCACTATGGGTTCATCAGATACCGAATTCATCTCAATTCAGTTCTAACACATACCTATACCTCTCATGCTACAACACATTCGTTCTCAACTTTCAAAATACTTGTTGAGTCACTAAAATTGTTAAGTAACTCCCTTGAGTCTCATACACATAATGTCACATTAATATTATACCCCTGATAGGGTCATACATGAATTAACATATCGATGCCATGTCCCCGACAAGGTCTTATATGAAATATCACATCGTTGCCATGTCCTTGACATGGTCTTGTTTAATATCTCTCACCGAGGCCATATTCCAATATGGTCTTACACAGAACCTTAACTATCATCATTTCATACTATTTATGTTTCTTACTATTCTTAGATTCAATTCTCTTAACCTCTCATTAAAAGATATTTCATACATTCGTAGAGTAAATATACATTCCATACAACATTGGAATATTAAATTAACTCACACGTAATTGCAACATTTGCACATGAACTTACCTCGATGTTGAAAGGCCCAGAAGGGACTTTTTGCCCACATTTCTCTTTTCATCCGTCTAGGTCCGAAACTCGTTTTCTTTGATCTAGAACAATTAAATTTACTGGTTTAATCACTTATAAATCATATTATACCATAATATACACTTTAGGCAAAAATGACTATTTTGCCCCTACACTTTCACAAAATTACGATTTTGCCCTTAGGCTTGTAAATAAATTTTTATCACATTTTCTCGTTAAAGAAGCCTAGCTGAACATTTAATCCTCTTACAACTATTCACAATTCCATCAATTTCATGCCTTAATGAACAATTTACAACTTTTGCATTTGAGCCCTAATTAGGTGTTTTCATAACAACACATTTCACAAAAGTTGTTTATCATCATCCTATCATTCATTTTCTTCCATAAAAACTCATCAAACAACATAAACTCTATCATGGTAAGTCCCTAGACTTTCAACCATGTTGTAAACTAGTCCTCTCATTAGCTAGCTTAAGCTTTGAGGACTCCAAAAATACAAAAATAATCAAAAACAACCATCAAATTGGCTTACTTGAAGAGAAAACGAGCTGCTAAAATTTCAAGCTTCCAAAGCCCTCCCATGGCTGATATTTTCGGTTGGAGAAGAAGACCAAATAAAAAGATGATAACTTTTGCTTATATCATCTTATTTTATTCATTTTCTCCAACTAATATCAACAACTTTTGACCAAAATAAATGCACTTGTCCCCTATGCACCCTATGGCCGGCCAACTCACTTAAAAAGGCCAAATTTCACATTTGGGACCTCCAATTTATATTCCATAGCTATTTGTCACCTTTAGCAAATAAAATAGAACTTTCGCACTTTATGCGATTTAGTCATTTTTCACAATTTGGCTAGAAATTGTTAAAATTAAGGCACCAGTATTTTCATACATCCCTATAAACATGTTGTAACACATAGAATATGAAAATAATTTTCTCTAACCTTGAATTAGTGATTCTGAGATCACTATCCCGACTAGCCCCTAAATCGGGCTGTTACAAACTTACCGTTTCTTGAAGCTCTTTTGCATATGCCCAATTCAAGGAAATTTTTAAAAGAGCTTTTGACAAACAAATGGAAGTTAGACGATACGTCACATGTGGAGAGAAATGCAGTGTGCTCAGTAATTTTGCAGAATAAACTACCTCAAAAATTAAAAGATCCAAGGAGTTTTACAATTTCGTGCTTAATTGGTAGTTTATCTATTAATAATGCTTTAGCTGATTTAGGGGCAAGCATCAATGTTATGCCTTATAAAATGTTTAAACAGCTAGGTCTAGGGAAACCCAAACAAACTAGGATGAGCATTCAATTAGCTGATAAAACTATTAGAATTCCTAACGGTATAATCGAAGATGTACTAGTAAAAATTGATAAACTCATATTCCCAGTAGACTTTGTTTTAGATATGGACGAGGACAATAATGTTCTTTTAATATTAGGACGGCCCTTTTTAGTAACTGCTAGAACTAAAATTGATGTTGGTACAGATGAACTCACACTTCTTGTAGGTGACGAAACGATCACTTTTCAGGCTCTTGACTCGGCTAGGACATCGAGTAATAAAGGTGAGAACATAAATTCTATTAATGACTATTCGGTCCAACCTTCTTTTCAGGAAGCACCACAAAATTACACAACTGAGCCAGATCCTAGACCTCGTGCCAACAAGGAAATAACTCATGAGGAACGAAGGCTTCAGATCGAGGAACTAGACGAGTGAAAGACACATTACAAGGAGAAACTAAAAACACATAAAGAAGAATCAAAGCCACCCCATGGGACAAACAAATTTCAGATCGGGGATCAGGTATTGTTGGATAAGACAGACCCTCGAATCTCCACTTCAGACCTGAATACAAACAAAGAGATTCCTTTCACAGTACTAAATATCTTCTCATACGGAACAGTCGAAGCAACTAATCCTACACTCGGTACTTTTAAGGTAAACACCACTTGACTCCAACTATATAGTAATCATAGAACTGATAGCAGGGGAGAGGAGTTTCAACTCCTCAAACCGCCATGAAATATGCGAATAAGAGGTAAGTCTAGCTTAAGACTTTAAACGAGTGCTTCTCGGAAGGTAACCCAAGCACTAACCCCATTAATTTTCATTTTTTTATTTTTTTATTTTCAGCACCTAACTCAAAACTAACCAAAGCACATGTTTTTCTATCCACACGGCCTTGCACACGGGCGTGGCCGTGGCCATGTGGACACCACGAATTTGCACACCAGCGTGGCAGAGATCGTATGTACCAAGGACGAAAAATCCCCAAAACATGGGTAGCGATACAAGGCCATGGCCGTGCGATACGGCCGTGGTCGACACTAAGAAATTTACATGGGCATGTAACACGCCTGTGCTTTGAGGCTGTGGTCGACACTGATTAAGCAACATGGGCGTGGAAACATCTACACAGGCGTGGGATAAACGAACGAAACACCACACGGCTGTGTGATACGGCTGTGTGACCTAACACGCCCATTGCACACGAGCGTGGGAAGTAACTAGGTTTCTGTTTCCTATTTAAAACCCCCTTTCTTCTCACTTTCTTCCCAATTTTCTCCTCTCCCAAACCCTAACAACCACACCCCTTCCTCTTTCTTTCATCTTTCCCCTTTCCCCTTTCATTTTCCATTTTCCCTTTTCCTCAGTCTACACCACCATCACCATGTCGAAGAAGCGAAAGGAGCCTAGCACAGTCTCCCCGTACGAGATCGATCTACATAAGTTCATGCCGGCCGCTTCATTAACTCGACAGAATAAGGACCTTTGAGTCCATTTATTTTTTATTTTTCTTTTCTCTTCTCCTTTATTTTCCTTCCTTTTATCTTTCTTGTCTTTCATTTATATTATTAAATTTTGATTTCTTTGATTTAAGTTCAAAAGGCTGTTAGGGAATCACCACACCATGACCCTAGTAACCACCATGCACCTCTACCTAGTCCATCGTGCCTATCTTTCTAAGGATTTCATCCATAATTCAGGAAGTTTCACCTCTCTCCCTCTCTTATGATTTCTTACTATATTGTTATTATCCATCTTTGTACATTGAGGACAATGTACATCTTAAGTGTGGGGAGGTTATTGATTTCATTACCAGAAAATCCATGAATTATGCCTTGTTCGTAAATTAATGTTTTCATATTTACTATTAGAATGAAACTTTTATTGATTTATGATTTTCATTGATATGTTTCGGATTAAGTCATAGGTAATTATGCATTGATGGTTTAAACTTTAAGATATTAGAGAATCAAGCAGGATAAGTCTGTTTTCAGAATTAAAAATTTATTAGGTTGTTTCCCTAATCCTAAATATTATTTTGAAGTTTGAAATTTACAAAGTTGACATCAAAAACCATAATTTCTGTGAGATTTTGAGCCTTTAAGAGCATATATTTTTCTTGCTCACTTTATTGATTATGAGTTTCAATATTGATTTGTTATTCTAGAACTTGCTTCGATTATACTTGTCGAGACCACCTTTTTGATTTGATATACTGAGATGATAAAGGCACCTAGGATTTAACCCACTTACTCCACAAAAAGCCTACCTCCATAATTAACCCCTAGTGAACCCCTTTTTAGCCTAATAAACCATTTCTTGACTCACCCATTAATATTAACCCAAAACTAAATTTTTACTTCCCCTAATCTTTTGACGTCCCTTTTGTCGAGATTTGATTTGAGCAGTTACCTAACTATGTTCTCTATTTCCGTTGTTAAGTTCTTTCTCATTAATTGGATGTTCTTAAAAAAAAAAGTTGAAGATTTATTCACTATTAGTGATTATGAGCTGAAACTATTAATTCCATATTGTTAGAAGAAGCTCATGTTATTTAGTGATAAGTTTTCAATCAATGTAATTATTCAGTATTAGTTATTTTTCTAGTTAGGTAATTTATCAATTCAATCTCGATTCTAACCTCTTAATTCAGCCTACATCCACATCTTTTAACCCAAGCCCCATTACAACCCTTTAAAGACCTTTTGATTTGTGTATCATCTCATTTCACAGTGGTGGAGATTTGATTTTCAAGCAAACCTATGGGATTAACTTTTCATGTTTGACTTATGAGTGCTTAATTTGAACTTTAAAACACTTTGAGTGATTTGAGTGAATCTTTAGTGAGAATGTCAATTCTTGTCGGTTTCGAATCAGAGGTAATTATTTAGGTAAGGAAAACACCTATTTTTTCGTGCTATAAAAATTTACGACTTAGATTGTTTGAATCTTTATGACTCTTTTAGTTAAATTATCAATGTATGAATTATCTATGAATTATGATGAAACATTATCGATGATCATTATGAATTGAGGAAGCTAATTTTAATTGTGAGTTGAGAGTTTTGCTTGAGGACAAGCAAAAGCTTAAGTGTGGGGATATTTGATAAACCATAATTTACACATATTTTAACCCCATGCTTGGCTTAATTTTGGATGATTTTCCATTGAATTTGATGGATTTGATGATCCTAATCTCTTAATTTCATGTTTTATACTCAGGAGAGCTTAGGGAGTCGAAAAGAACGAGAAACGGGCTAAAAAGGGACAAAATGGGCCTACATGGCCTGGACCACTACATACGGGTGGACCACACGGCCGTGTGTGACAAGCAGGATCGAACAAGGCCTGGACTATCGACCACGGACGTGTCACACGGGCGTGTCCCTGCCAAAACTAGGATGAATTCTATTTGGAATAGGATACTTGTGGGCCAAGTAAGGCATCTCGGAAGCCTATATAAACACCCAAGGGGGCAACCTAGAAGGAAGTTCGAGAGGACGTCAAATAGATGCTGAGTAGAAGGTGGAAGATATTCCAAGAGAGCCGTTGAGAACAAGTTAAGAGAAGTGAAACACCCCTTACCCATATACTACGCTGGAAACGGGTACGAGGCATTACCAGACTTAAAAATACATTCTACCAAATCCCGAGCCACAAAATTTCACTTATAATTTAATCTTTAACAAACACATGCATACACAAGCATTATAACTCCATGACCAATATGAGCCACAACTTGTGGCTAAATACAGAATAATCCTTATTGCCGTTATGAAGCAATACGTTTAATCAACTTAATTAACACATATACAAAATGATTTAGTCAAGCCCCTATACATGCCATAACTTAAATCATTTATAAATATACCCATAGATAGCTTGATAGTGTGAAGCAATCTCTGACGACCTTCAGCCCAAGCTTGTTTAATAGGACTCTGAAACATGGGAAAGAAAAGTGGGTAAAATTATAAAGCTTAGTAAGTTCACATGTAAAAATAATAAGCATTAGCAATGAATTTAGCTTACTACTAAGCTGTCATAACTTGCATAAATAATGCTAAGTTCTTACTTTCTCAACTTACTCATTTGTAGCCTTACAAAAGCCTCAACGAGAAAAATCCTCACAACAAGTTCTCTAATTGATACAATAATTAAATCACATGCTTATACCTTATTACTCATGTTCACATTAATCTGTCTACTTGAATTGCTGTCACTAAATTATTTATTTCTTGAACTACAGAGCTCCAAATTACAAACCACTAATTTTCCCTGAAACTAGACTCACATATCTTCATGCCATAAAATTTATAGAATTTTTGGTTTTGCCAATTAGTACAGTTTATTCATTAAAATTTCCCCTATTTCACTATTTGACTATTCTGACCTCTCTTCACTACGAATCAATTATCTCCTCGTACAAAATTCAGATGACCTTATTGTTTAGTTTATTTGAAACTAGACTCATTCAAAATTTCAGGAATATAAATTATATCACATAATTATTTGTGTACAATTTTTAATTATTTTTTCAAAACAGAACAGGGGATCACGTAGTCATTCTAAACCAGTCCCACAAAAATTAAAGATCTCAAATTATACAAATCCTTTGTTTGCTCTATTTCTTTTATATGAAAATAGACTCAATAAGATTTAAATCAATATCTCATTCAAATTATAATTCAATTTTTACTATTTTTGGTGATTTTTCAAAATCACGTAACTGCTGCTGTCCGAAACAGTTTTATTTGTAAATTTTTGCTCTCACCCACTTCAGTTCTATTCATTACTTACCTATAACAATCTTTCCAATTTCTGATTACATATCGAGCATATTGCTCATACGTTACACATGCATATACCTACACTTATCACTACAAGCCACACATAATTTCACTTAATCGATTTTCCCGGTGAACTCATCGGTAACCTTACCAAAGGCTCAGAATACAAAGGGCACCTTACTTAATAGCTTGCTTACATACCTGCAACATTCTCACTTAACACATGAGTACTCTTTCATAATATAGGCATATTGCCAATCATGTCATAAAGTGTCACAAGCATAACTGAAAACTCCTCACTTACCTAATACTTGATAATCTCAATTACTTACAATCTCAATATTAAATAAGCCTTAAATGCATACCTGTACTCTTTCTTCATGTTCTCACCTTGTCATTTCTTTGACTTGCTCTTTGGACTATTCGGGAACCTTTTCCTTTTTGAACTTACCATTGCCATGTCTTGACATGGTCTTACGTGGTATCCTTGCCTTATGAACTCACCAATGCCTTGCCTTGGCATGGTCTTACATGGGACCTTTGCCTTATAGTAACTCATCAATGCCATGTCTTGACATGGTCTTACATGATTTCCTTGCCTTATAGAACTTATCAATGCCATGTCTTGGCATGGTCTTACATGGTATCCTTGTCTTACCAAATGCCATGTTCCAAACATGGTCTTACATGGTATCCTTGTCTTAGTACCAATGCCACATCTTGATGTGGTCTTACATGGAGTCCTTAATCAATGCCGATGCCATGTCTTGACATGGTCTTACACGGGATCCTTGCCTTACCAATGCCATGTCTTGACATGGTCTTACATGGTATCATTAACCGTCAATTCCTCCTTAAATGCCATGTTATGAACATGGACTTTTCTGTCAATTCTTCCTTGATTGCCATGGTATAGCCATGGACTTTGAGATATCAATGCCTTGTCAAGTCATAGTTGAAACATACTTGCTCAAATTCTCAAGGTTAGTCGCATAACTCAATAATAACATTACTAATAACAATAATTGCATAATAATAAAATGCTACGCAACTTACATACTTACATTCTAAATCTCATCATATCATCAACTTAACTTATTCTCATCAAATTATGCTAGTCAATACTTTCTTGTTATCATACAAAGCCATAATACAAAATATGGTCTAATATATAAATTATACAAGTTCTCTTTCCAATATCGAATTATTATCGGACATTAATCATTATATCTGAAACTCAATACTATAGTATTTATGGCCAAAATATCAATTTATCATTCAAATATGCATAATTAAATGCTTATTAAACATATGAACTTAACTCGATACCAAAACGGTCATTTTACCAACTTTCCCGATTTTCGATTTTCCTCCCGTTCTAGGTCCAAATCTCGTTTTTCAGGGTCATAAAGAGTGGAAAGCTTGAAAACCCTATCCATGGCTTCCCACATGTTAAATTCGGCTTAAGCTTGAAGATGGAAAAATTTGGCATTTAAATTTTGTTTTTAATTCATTTAATTCACTAAATTACCAAAATGCCCCTTAAAAAATCTTTTGAAACATACCCATCCATGTCCATTTTTGTCCGCCAACTTAACCAATGGCCTAATTATCATTTAAAGACCTCCAATTTAAAATTTCATAATAATTGGACACCTCTAACATGTAGAACTCAACTTTTTCACTTTTTACAATTTAGTCCTTTTGACTAAATTGAGTGCCTAAACGTCAAAATTTTCGAATGAGAATTTCACGAAATCATTCCATGAAATTGTAGACCATAAAAAATAAAAATAAAATAAATTTCTCAACATCAGATTTGTGGTCTCGGAACCACTGTTCTGACTAAGCCCAAAGTCGGGCTGTTACAAGAAGGGTCTCCATTAATACTAAGATCTCCCATCAAGTTCTTTAGAAGTTTTTGGGTTTTCTTATGTTTAGTTGTTTTCCCTATTCTAATATGTTTCCCTCTTTTATTATGAACTAAATCCTTTAAATACCTAAGGGGATGAAACTAAGACAGATCTTATTATTATTTGATTTATGAGATAAATACTTGTGCTTATTCTTAATTGCGAGTTCTTATTCTTGTTTTGATAATTCATGTTATTAATTCAAGTCGAATATGCTTATTCAGTGGAGCAAAAGTCCCTGTTTAAGAGTAGATCAACAGAATTAAGCAGAGTTGATCGCAACTTAGATATAAGGCGACGAAAATCTGCCGGATTAGGGTCAAACCTAATAAGGGAATCCATAGATTGAGTTAATGCGACAATAGGGGTTTTAATTAGAAAGAGATTTCAATTAATCAACCTAGAGTCAGTTGTTAGTAGCCTCGAAAGAGGTATTAATATAATTTAGGGATTTCTAGGTGGATCTTCCTTAGGTATAGCCTATCTCATATAAGTTGTCCAAAAGTATTTTCCCAATTCACTCTCTGTCGCGCTTATAGTTAGTTAAATTAGTTAGTTAATTTTAGATTAAAAATAAATCCCCTTAATTATTAGGCTAGATAATAAAAAGATAGTCAATGCTAGTACGCTTGGTAATTGAGGATACGATATTCCGGACTCACCACAGCTATACTACTTGATAAGGCGTTCCTTAGCAAAACAACGATCCTTGAGGGTTTACGGATCTAGGATTGTAGCAAGCACTTCCCCTGCAATTAAACAAAACAAAGACGTGGATTTTAGACTTAAAAAAACATAAAATTGAATAGATTTGAAGAAGAAAAGATATTGCCAGAATTTCTAGACAGATTTGAAGAAGGTAGAAGATGAATGCTTCAAAATTCATCCATGGCAGCCTGAAAAAATGGCAGTAATAATGCTAGAAATTGGCTGGGAATTTGAACAACAAAGAACTCGAAAGAACTTGCACAATCTGTTATGCAAACCCGAATCGAATCTGTTCTACTTCAACAGACTTGGACCCACTAGATAGCGATCTAGGAACCCGAAGTATTACAAGATTGACAAAACAATTCAGAATTGAAATGTCAAGAAAGAAGTTTGTAACACCCCAAACCCGGCCTAGAAGTTAGGCCCAAATCTGGAATGTCACATTAAAGGCACAACTCAATACAGTCTTGCTAATTAAAAGTTTAAGGCCCTAAAGCCCAAAATTCAATGAGTCTTATTAAGTGAAAAAAACCTATTTTATTATTTTAAGTATTTCGGAAACCAAGTTTGAACATAAGAGCTTACTTAGGTTTAATAATTAAATAAACAATTAATCTCAAAACCCAAAACATAAATCTGAAGTCAAAACGGAGTACAAGGCCTTATTACATCCACCTAAAATTAAGTAAAAAAATAGGTATTTAGAATCAAATAAATGAAAATTCAGACATCTTGTAGTGAGGCCATCTCCGAGTCCTCTCCCACGTCAAGCCGTCTATTCAGGATCACCTGAAACATTAAAATTAAGGGTGTGAGTTTCGAAACTCAGTGTGTACAACCCTTGGCAAGCAGATCAACATTCAAAAATTCACATTGGGCCTAAGCCCTACCAAAATCGGTGGTCTTGGGCTTAACCCACAATGACCTCATATCATATCATATCGTATCATATACAACCAGATAATGCAAAACCCACCTCAAAAGTCCATCCGCTACACACAATTTCCCTTCCAACCTTATGACTCTTGTGGGGAATTCTAGCTCAACCCACCCCTCCGCTACACACCAAGGGTAGCCCGGTTGCGGTACTACCGAACATTGCAGCATAGTTGCTTAATCACATATATTGGGCTTAAAGCCTTCCTAGGATCCATACCGTACGGCCATGCGATCCTGGATCCATACCATACGACCATGCGATCCTCAAATCTTCCTCCGTACCAAAATTCCCACCCATATGCATCCTAAGTAGAATATCATATGAAGCAACAAACACACAAGTATTCGTCATGTAGGGGAATTTTCGTCATTTCACTACCCAAGGGTATTTTCGTAATTTTACCCTATAGGGGTATTTTGGTAATTTTTCAAAATAGTGGCATCTTGGTAATTTTGCTAAACAGGGGTATTTTGGTAATTTAGTAAAATAAGGGTATCTTGGTAATTTTGCTAAATAGGGGTATTTTGGTAATTTAGTAAAATAAGGGTATTTCAATAATTTCACTAATCAGGGGCATTTCGGTAATTTTACAAACCAGGGGTATTTCGGTAATTTCACAAATTAGGGGTACTTAGGTAATTTTGCAAACCGGGGGTATTTGGTCCCTTTCGGGTTTTAGCTATGAACTTTGGCCCATCAACAAGTCCTCGCGGCTAAAGTGAACAGACACTACGCACCAGGTAGGATTCCAGAAAAGAGGAGGTGGGCCACTAGGGCCGCTTAAGTACCAAGCTCTCCCTAGATCCAATCCTAGACATGCGTATGTCCGTTGCCACACCCTAACCCAGCGACTTGATCACAGACATGTTTAATTAGATTAAGTCTTATGGAAATTAAGAGTTGTTCAAACTAGGCCTAAGGTTCATAAACCCTAACATACATGTGTACGTCCCCAAAAGCCCATCAAACCCAAATCACATCCTTACGGCCCATTAGACCCAAATCTCATCATATGGCCTATTAGGCCCAAAACAAATCCAGATCATGTATCATGTATGACTAACTCAATTCGTATAACCAATCAAACCATTTCATCAAACTTAGCCTCAGGGCCCACCGGGCCCATTTAGCCACTTTCGGCTTTTCGGCATTGTCGATATCGTGTGTGTAGTGTTTGTACACACCTGGTAACCTCGCGTGTTGCACAACCCTTAGTCACGAACCTACAATCGACATTACTCGCGATTAACCAAAGCTTTAACATACACTAACTAAAAACCGAAACCTCACCATAACCTTACCGTGTACCTCACGTTCTAGTAGTCTTTCCTTTGCTACTATTGGCGATTATCCTCTAGATCTGCACCCAAATACCTATATCGTCAAAACCAAGTGACCCATATTGATCACAAGTCACCCATATAAGCCACAATAGATTCAGTCACTTATTAAAACTCTAACTGAATCGAGAATACTTACTGCCTTGATAACAATCCTTACCTACCGCGCTTGCGATTGCTGAGTCTCACCCTTGTTAGTACATGGCAACGGCAAAAAGGGGTTAGATAGCCCTTCGGCTTTTAATAAAACACACTAAAAATTCAACTAAGCTCTTACCGAAATCTTCCTTTGATCCTACGGCTTAGATATCTACTGAACAAGATTCGGCTTCCACGTGACTAGGAGTAGATAACAAAAGATTGAGGTGGAGAAACAATAACAAGGGTTCGGCAAGAGTAGAGATTCGGCAAGAGTAGAGATTCGGCAAGGAAGGATGATGTAATTTCGGCAATGAAGAAATATTGTGGGAGGGAAGGAGAATTATGTCTAGGCACTTTTGTTTGGAAAAAGAAAGAAATTGTGATTACTCAGGTATTTGCCAAAGGGAAAGAAACTAAAAAGAATTGGGAGATTGAAAGGAATTTTCCCCTAATTAATCAACTAAAGCACACAAAAGCAACAAAATGCCCTACTTACCCATACGGCACACATATATATACTAAAAATAAATAAAATAAACCTACACTCCCCAATCGACTCAAACTTATCACTAATTAAATTCCTTTATTTTCTCCAAATGTTATCTTCATCCCCATCCAAAAATTCCTTTATTTATCCAAAAATCCAATTTGAATTACATTCAAATTGCTTTCCCCGAACAGTAGCCATTCTTTGGTGTTTCGATCCACTTCAAACACCTTCCCCACGCCAGCAGCAAAATAGAAAATTATTGTGCACAAGGCAACTCGAACCCGAGACCTGCAGGAACCACCACACGCTTCTCGCCACTGCACCACAACTCTTCTTGTGATATGTTCCATTCTCAACTTCTTTTAAGGCCTATTTCACAGCGACCAAATCATCCAAAGAAATCTAAAAATATTCGACAACACCGGGCTTCGAACCTCCAACCTCTTCACTATGGTACACGCCCCTTGCCACTGTGCTGCGTATTTTATTTGAGTCATATTTCCTCCCTACTTAATTATAAACCTTCTGTCGCTCTCGAGGTTTACTTAAAAAAAAAACACAACATTTAGCGCATGCCGCGACTAGAACCTTGCTCCCGCACTTGCTACTAACGCCTTTGCCACTGGGCTAGTTGTTTCTTTGTGTTGTAAATCAGCCCCAACTAATTATAAGGCCTAAACTCTAGCATTGTCGATATCGTGTGTGTAGTGTTTGTACACACCTGGTAACCTCGCGTGTTGTACAACCCTTAGTCACGAACCTACAATCGACATTACTCGCGATTAACCAAAGCTTTAACATACATTAACTAAACCCGAAACCTCACTATAACCTTACCGTGTACCTCATGTTCTAGTAGTCTTTCCTTTGCTACTATTGGCGATTATCCTCTAGATCTGCACCCAAATACTTATATCGTCAAAACCAAGTGACCCATATTGATCACAAGTCACCCATATGAGCCACAATAGATTCAGTCACTTATTAAAACTCTAACTGAATCGAGAATACTTACTGCCTTGATAACAATCCTTACCTATCGCTCTTGCGATTGCTGAGTCTCACCCTTGTTAGTACATGGCAACGGCAAAGAGGGGTTAGATAGCCCTTCGACTTTTAATAAAACACACTAAAAATTCAACTAAGCTCTTACCGAAATCTTCCTTTGATCCTGCGGCTTAGATATCTACTGAACAAGATTCGGCTTCCACGCGACTAGGAGTAGATAACAAAAGATTGAGGTGGAGAATCAGCAACAAGGGTTTGACAAGAGTAGAGATTCGGCAAGGAAGGATGATGTAATTTCGGCAATGAAGAAATATTGTGGGAGGGAAGGAGAATTATGTCTAGGCACTTTTGTTTGGAAAAAGAAAGAAATTGTGATTACTCGGGTATTTTCCAAAGGGAAAGAAACTAAAAAAGAATTGGGAGATTGAAAGGAGTTTTCCCCTAATTAATCAACTAAAGCACACAAAAGAAACAAAATGCCCTACTTACCCATACGGCACAGATATATATACTAAAAATAAATAAAATAAACCTACACTCCCTAATCGACTCAAACTTATCACTAATTAAATTCCTTTATTTTCTCCAAATTTTATCTTCATCCCCATCCAAAAATTCCTTTATTTATCCAAAAATCCAGTTTGAATTACATTCAAATTGCTTTCCCCGAACAGCAGCCATTCTTTGGTGTTTCGGTCCACTTCAAACACCTTCCCCACGCCAGCAGCAAAATAGAAAATTATTGTGCACAAGGCAACTCGAACCCGAGACCTGCAGGAACCACCACACGCTTCTCGCCACTGCACCACAACTCTTCTTGTGATATGTTCCATTCTCAACTTCTTTTAAGGCCTATTTCACAGCGACCAAATCATCCAAAGAAATCTAAAAGTATTCGACAACACCGCGCTTCGAACCTCCAACCTCTTTACTATGGTACATACCCTTGCCATTGCACCGCGTATTTTATTTGAGTCATATTTCCTCCCTACTTAATTATAAAGCTTCTGTCGCTCTCCAGGTTTACTTAAAAAAACACAACATTTAGCGCACGCCGCGAATAGAACCTTGCTCCCCCACCTGCTACTAACGCCTTTGCCATTGGGCCAGTCGTTTCTTTGTGTTGTAAATCAGCCCCAACTAATTATAAGGCCTAAACTCTAGCCTTTATGCTAACTTATGCGCAATAAAAATTTTTTGCCAAGTCCAAGACTTGAACCTTTGACCACCAGCTTATTCAAAACGCCCCAAGCCACCAGACCACCTATTTCCTTGTGATATCTTTTAACCCAATAACATTTTAAAAGCCTTATGACTACCACCAACCTCCTTTAAGGGTAAAAAAAAAAATTTTGCTAAAGCCCTAGATCAAGCCTAGAATTTTTCCAACACTACCAACCCTTCCTAAATCACCTAAAAATTAAACTAAACATGCAATCATAATTTTTTTTTAATCACACTTAATTCATTACTCCCTTTCTTTCTTCTTTTTCTTTTTCAATCGACAAAATCCATTCTCTGGACACACGAAACCCATTTATTCTAGGCCCAAATTCGGGATGTTACAAATCTACCCTCTTTAAAGAAATTTCGTCCTCGAAATTTCCAACTAGCTACTAAATGCACCGCTCAAGACACACCACTATGCTTCCGCTGTACACTCTGATCCCAATAACACTACAACACTTCTACGACCTCTACCGCGGCCTCTTCCACCGCGTCTAGTGCTCATCTTTACGTATTTCTGAATTAAGAATTTTATGAAATTAGCACTTAGTTCCACTTGTTTAGGGCACATGTCTTATGTAAGTAATAACAATTTTCCTTGAAGTTATTCTGCAATCGAGAATTCATTACAGGCTTAGGTTTCCTACGGGCTTTAGTCTCTAAAAGCCTATTTTAAGTAGCCCATTATCTATACAGTTCAGTAATTAAGCAGTTATAGTTCAAAAAACTTACCTGGCTCAACATCGAGGCTCAGTGAACGACACTTCAAGAATCATGTAAAAACTTCTTAGTTTACTTGTTTTAAAACCCAAAACATAAGGCCCATTTCACAGCCCGAGCTTGGCAACCTAGGCTCTGATACCACTAAATGTAACACCCCAAACCCGGCCTAGAAGCTAGGCCCGAATCTGGAATGTCACATTAAAGGCACAACTCAAAACAGTCTTGCTAATTAAAAGTTTAAGGCCCAAAAGCCTAAAATTCAATGAGTCTTATTAAGTGAAAAAAACCCATTTTATTATTTTAAGTATTTCGGAAACCAAGTTCGAACATAAGAGCTTACTTAGGTTTAATAATTAAATAAACAATTAATCTCAAAACCCAAAACATAAATCTGAAGTCAAAACGGAGTACAAGGCCTTATTACATCCACCGAAAATTAAGTAAAAAAAACAGGTATTTAGAATCAAATAAATGAAAATTCAGACATCTTATAGTGTCGCCATCTCCGAGTCCTCTCCCATGTCGATCCGTCTATTCAGGATCACCTGAAACATTAAAATTAAGGGTGTGAGTTTTGAAACTCAATGTGTACAACCCTTGGCAAGCAGATCAACATTCAAACATTCACATTGGGCCTAAGCCCTATCAAAATCGGTGGTCTTGGGCTTAGCCCACAATGACCTCATATCATATCATATCGTATCATATACAACCAGATAATGCAAAACCCACCTCAAAAGTCCATCCGCTACACACCATTTCCCTTCCAACCTTATGACTCATGTGGGGAATTCTAGCTCGACCCACCCCTCCGCTACACACCAAGGGTAGCCTGGTTGCGGTACTACCGAACATTACAGCATAGCTGCTTAATCACATATATTGGGCTTAAAGCCTTTCTCGGATCCATACCATACGGCCATGCGATCCTCAAATCTTCCTCCGTACCAAAATTCCCACCCATATGCATCCTAAGTAGAATATCATATGAATGCAACAAACACACAAGTATTCGTCATGTAGGGGTATTTTCATCATTTCACTACCCAGGGGTATTTTCGTAATTCTACCCTACAGGGGTATTTTGGTAATTTTTCAAAATAGTGGTATCTTGGTAATTTTGCTAAACAGGGGTATTTTGGTAATTTAGTAAAATAAGGGTATCTTGGTAATTTTGCTAAACAGGGGTATTTTGGTAATTTAGTAAAATAAGGGTATTTCAATAATTTCACTAATCAGGGGTATTTCGGTAATTTTACAAACCAGGGGTATTTTCGTAATTTCACAAATTAGGGGTACTTAGGTAATTTTGCAAACCAGGGGTATTTGGTCCCTTTCGGGTTTTAGCTATGAACTTTGGCCCATCAACAAGTCCTCGCTGCTAAAGTGAACAGACACTATGCACCAGGTAGGATTCCAGAAAAGAGGAGGTGGGCCACTAGGGCCGCTTAAGTACCAAGCTCTCCCCAGATCCAATCCTAGACATGCGTATGTCCGTTGCCACACCCTAACCCAACGACTTGTTCACAGACATGTTTAATTAGATTAAGTCTCATGGAATTTAAGAGTTGTTCAAACTAGGCCTAAGGTTCATAAACCCTAACATACATGTCTATGTCCCCAAAAGCCCATCAAACCCAAATCACATCCTTACGGCCCATTAGACCCAAATCTCATCATATGGCCTATTAGGCCCAAAACAAATCCAGACCATGTATCATGCATGACTAACTCAATTCGTATAACCAACCAAACCATTTCATCAAACTTAGCCTCAAGGCCCACAGGGCCCATTTAGCCACTTTCGGCTTTTCGGCATTGTCGATATCGTGTGTGTAGTGTTTGTCCACAACTGGTAACCTCGCTTGTTGCACAACCCTTAGTCACGAACCTACAATCAACATTACTCGCGATTAACCAAAGCTTTAACATACACTAACTAAAAACTGAAACCTCACCATAACCTTACCGTGTACCTCACGTTCTAGTAGTCTTTCCTTTGCTACTATTGGTGATTATCCTCTAGATCTGCACCCAAATACCTATATCGTCAAAACCAAGTGACCCATATTGATCACAAGTCACCCATATGAGCCACAATAGATTCAGTCACTTATTAAAACTCTAACTGAATCGAGAATACTTACTGCCTTGATAACAATCCTTACCTACCGTGCTTGCGATTGCTGAGTCTCACCCTTGTTAGTACATGGTGACGGCAAAGAGGGGTTAGATAGCCCTTCGGCTTTTAATAATACAAACTAAAAATTCAACTAAGCTCTTACCGAAATCTTCCTTTGATCCTGCGGCTTAGTTCTACTGAACAAGATTCGGCTTCCACGCGACTAGGAGTAGATAACAAAAGATTGAGGTGGAGAAACAACAACAAGGGTTCGGCAAGAGTAGAGATTCGGCAAGGAAGGATGATGTAATTTCGGCAATGAAGAAATATTGTGGGAGGGAAGGAGAATTATGTCTAGGCACTTTTGTTTGGAAAAAGAAAGAAATTGTGATTACTCGGGTATTTTCCAAAGGGAAAGAAACTAAAAAGAATTGGGAGATTGAAAGGAATTTTCCCCTAATTAATCAACTAAAGCACACAAAAGCAACAAAATGCCCTACTTACCCATACGGCACACATATATATACTAAAAATAAATAAAATAAACCTACACTCCCCAATCGACTCAAACTTATCACTAATTAAATTCCTTTATTTTCTCCAAATTTTATCTTCATCCCCATCCAAAAATTCCTTTATTTATCCAGAAATCCAATTTGAATTACATTCAAATTGCTTTCCCCGAACAGCAGCCATTCTTTGGTGTTTCGGTCCACTTCAAACACCTTCCCCACGCCAGCAGCAAAATAGAAAATTATTGTGCACAAGGCAACTCGAACCCGAGACCTGCAGGAACCACCACACGCTTCTCGCCATTGCACCACAACTCTTCTTGTGATATGTTCCATTCTCAACTTCTTTTAAGGCCGATTTCACAGCGACCAAATCATCCAAAGAAATCTAAAAATATTCGACGACACCGGGCTTCGAACCTCCAACCTCTTCACTATGGTACACGCCCCTTGCCACTGCGCCTCGTATTTTATTTGAGTCATATTTCCTCCCTAATTAATTATAAACCTTCTGTCGCGCCCAGGTTTACTTAAAAAAAAACACAACATTTAGCGCACGCCGCGACTAGAACCCTGCTCCCCCACCTGCTACTAACGCCTTTGCCACTGGGCCAGTCATTTCTTTGTGTTGTAAATCAACCCCAACTAATTATAAGGCCTAAAAACTAGCCTTCATACTAACTTATGCGCAATAAAATTTTTTTGTCAAGTCCAAGACTTGAACCTTTGACCACCAGCTTATTCAAAACGCCCCAAGCCACCAGACCACCTACTTCTTTGTGATATCTTTTAACCCAACAACATTTTAAAAGCCTTATGACTACCACCAGCCTTCTTTAAGGGTAAAAACAAAATTTTTGCTAAAGCCCTAGATCGAGCCTAGGACTTTTCCAACACTACCAACCCTTCCTAAATCACCTAAAAATTAAACTAAACATGCAATCATAATTTTTTTAAATCACACTTAATTCATTATTCCCTTTCTTTCTTCTTTTTTTTTTCAATCGACAAAATCCATTCTCTGGACACACGAAACCCATTTTTTCTAGGCCCAAATTCAGGATGTTACAAAGTTTAAAAAAAAGAACTGAATTTGAGAGAAAACTCACAAATTAATTTTTATTTCAAAAAGTCTAACCTTTTAACAATGTGTGAAGTACAAATATATAGAAGAATGAAGAAGTGGTCGAATTACATTATGTGGTTAACATTAAAGAAGTTTAATAATTAAATTTGAATTTAAATAACTCCTTTTGGGCGGAACTAATTTGCAGCCAAGTAAAAAAGAGGGAATTGGCATGTTTATCACTTTAAACATGTGTTAATTTCATTTGAAATTCAAACACACAACTTCCCTTGTCCTTATCTCTTCAATTGTCGCACAAATGCACAAGACGGGCTGGTTTTTGGTGACACATGTGCACCACATGTGTACAAGGATAGCACATACATATCCAAATGCTTGGACACCACCTAGGCTACCACATGTACACTGGTGTACTCCCCGACACGTAGATCACCATTCAGCTACTTCTGGACTTGTCAGCTGAAGTTGAGCTAGTGGAGTTGGAGGTGAGCTGACTGGAGCTAAACTGAGCTGAATTCAGCTAGTTAGAAGTGAAATGAGCTGGAGTCCTTTCGTGTACATGTTACAAAACAATATAACACTTATCAAAGCTATGTAAACTTAATATAACATAGTCTAATAAGTTGTAAACAAGTGCACACTGATTCTTTAATACACAAACAACTTGAAGACAATACAATTACTATCAACCAAATCCAAAAACATACTTAGCATAATATATACATAATAAACACACCAATATAAGTAGTATGGCATAAGTATGTCACATATCAGCATGCAACACACTATAAAACTTATCTTCTAAGGCACATCCACTTTCAAAAGAGTCAGGAACTTTAGAACAAGTGAAAGAAAGAACTTCCCTGAATTTCTTTGCCTTAGATCGTGTGATAGGTCCTGATGGCAGGACCTCTGGATCAGCCTCATTGATTGGCTTGGATGTGCCCATATCAGCCCCCCTTCGTGAAAAGGATTTGTCCTCAAATCCAGTAAGTCCAATTTGTAGGTGTTGTCATTCACTTTTTCCAACCCTAAACACTTGAAATGGACTATATTCTCGCGGTAACAGCTTAGACCGTCTTTGGGCTGGAAAAAGTTCCTTTCAGAAATGAACCCAAACCCAATCACCAACATCGAAGGTGACTTGCTTCCTTTGTTTGCTTACTTTTCGTACTGCTGAGTCCTCCGTTCTAAGTTCTCCTTAACCTGTTGATGCAACTTCTTCACATATTCTACTTTCGCTTTACTGTCTCTGTTCATCACCTGTTCTTGTGGCAAAGGCAACATATCTAGAGGAGTAATAGGATAGGATTAAATCCATAAACAACCTCAAATGGTGACATCTTAGTAGCAGAACATACAGCGTGATTATAAGCAAATTCAACATGTGGCAAACAATCTTCCCAAGTTTTTATGTTCTTTTTAATTATGGAACGAAGTAAAGTAGATAAACCCTGCTAACAACCTCAGTTTATCCATCAGTCTGAGGATGACAAGTAGTAGAAAACATAAATTTCTTACCTAATTTGGTCCAAAGAGTCCTCTAGAAGTGACTCAAAAACTTTACATCCCTGTCAGAAACAATTGACCTAGGAATACTATGTAAATGAACAACATCCCTAAAGAACAAGTTAGCCACATTTACAGCATCATCAATTTTATGGCAAGCAATAAAATGTGCCATCTTTGAGAACCTATCAACCACAAAAAAAATATTATCTCTATTGGTCCTAGTTCTAGGCAATCCCAAAACAAAATCCATCGAAATATCAGTCCAAGGGGAATCAGGAATAGGTAAAGGCAAGTACATACCATGTGGTGAAACCTTGGATTTTGCTTTCTTACATGTCACACAACGTTCACAGTACCGTTCAACGTCCCTACGCATTTTAGGCCAAAATAGATGCTCCTTTAATGTCTGTAACGTTTTGGTGACTCCAAAATGACCCATCAGTCCACATTCATGTGCTTCATGGATCAGAATACCACGCATGGATCTTTGTGGAATGCATATCCTGTTCTCTTTGAAAAGATAGCCATCATGCCTATAAAATTTTCCTTCTGCACCTTTTGCGCAAGCATTAAACTTATCTCTAAAATCAGGATCATCAGTGTATAGCTCACAAATATATGCAAATCCAATCAAATGAGAATCAAGGTAATTTAAAAGTGCATACCTGCATGATAAAGCATCAGCAATGACATTGTCTTTACCTTTCTTGTAACAAATGACATAAGGGAAAAGCTTAAGAAATTCAACCCATTTAGCATGTCGTTTGTTTAATTTATGCTGACCTGTGATATATCGCAAAGCCTCATGATCAGTGTGAATCAAGAACTCCTTAGGCAACAAATAATGCTGCCAAGTTTCCAATGCCCGAATCAGTGCATGCATCTCCTTATCATAGATAGGATAGTTCAACGTCGCTCCACTAAGCTTCTCACTGAAATATGCAACAGGCCTCTTTTCCTATGACAAAACAACACCTATACCAACTCCAGAAGCATCACATTCAACTTCAAACATTTTATCAAAGTTAGGTAATGCTAAAACAGGTGCTTTTGTCAAACACTCCTTTATTTTCAGAAAGGCGTCCTCTTGTTCTTTACCCCATAAGAAGACTGAAATCTTCTTTATAATCCCGGTTAAAGGGGCGGTAATAGAACTAAAATGGGGAACAAACCGACGGTAGAAACTAGCTAAACCATGAAATAATCTAACTTGACTAACAGATGTCGGTCGTGGCCACTCTTGAATCACCTTAATCTTCTCAGGATAAACTTCAACTCCCTGAGAATTAACAATATAACCAAGAAATATAAGCTTATCAGTACAAAACACACATTTCTCCATGTTACCAAACAATCTCTCTTCTCGCAAAGTCTGCAAAATAGCTTGCAAATGTTTTACGTGATTCTGCAAAGTCTTGCTATAAATCAAAATGTCATCAAAGTACAAACCACAAAACTTACTAATAAAAGATCACAGAACATGATTCATCAAACACATAAAAGTACTAGGAGCATTAGTTAAACTAAAAGGCATCACTAACCATTCATACAATGCTAGTTTCATCTTGAAGGTTGTCTTCCACTCGTCGCCTTCTTTCATACTGATCTGATGATATCCACTCTTCAAATCAATTTTGGAGAAGGTAGTCGCTCCGCACAACTCATCCAACATGTCATCAAGGCGAGGAATGAGATGTCGATACTTGATTGTAATCTGGTTCACTGTTTGACAATCAACACACATCTTCCAAGTTCCATCCTTTTTGGGTACCAACAACACTGGTACAGCACACGGACTCAAACTTTCTCGAATGTACCCTTTGTCCAACAACTCAAAAATCAGTCTCTGAAGTTCCTTCGTCTCTTCAGGGTTATTACAGTATCCTGGTCTATTCGGAATCGTGGCTCCTGGAATAAAGTCAATCTGATGTTCGATGCCATGAATAGGGGGTAAACCCTTCGGTGTTTCATCAGGAGCAAATCACTAGGAATCTCAACTAATAAACAATTATCTTTAAACAACAAAATAAGCATAAAATGCTGAGAGGAAAGACATTTCCTGATTTCCTTGTTGCTAGTATACACATTCATCTTCTTTTTCCCTCGAGCTTCTTCGATATTCTTCGCAATCTCACTTGGTATTCTTGCACTTGGCTCAGTGTCAAAGGTGCTAAGATGATCTTTTTATCTGCATGAACAAAAGAATACCTGTTTGTTAAGCTATCATGTATCGCCCTCTTGTCAAACTGCCATGGGCGTCCCAACAGTAAATGGCTCGCATCCATCGAAACAACATCGCAAAGTACTTCATCTTTGTACTTTCCAATGGCAAACGGCACAAGAACCTGCCTAGTCACTCTAATTTCTCCTCCATCATTTAGCCACTGTAACTTGTAAGGATTCGAATGCCGTGTCGTCTTCAAACCCAACTTATCAACCATCACATAACTAGCAACATTAGTGCAACTACCACCATCGATAATTACAACACATACCTTGTCATTGATGAGACATCTCGTGTGAAGGATGTTCTATCGTTGCTGTTCATCCTGAATCGGTTGAGTATTTAGACTCCTCTTGACAACAAGTGCTTCACCGGTGGCAAATGTTTACACATTATCATCATCTTCTTCAACGTCCACTGTAGAGGGCTCCTGCTCGTCTTCTTCGGACTCAGATTCAATCTTGCCATTATCCAACAACATCATGGTCCTCCGATTTGGGCACTGACTGGCAACATGCCCTCGACCAAGGCACTTGAAACACAGAATGTCCCTCGAATCTTCTTGTGTCACCACCTGCTTGTCACGCCTATTTTCAGTAATAGGAGTCTTTGGTTTGCTTGACTCTGCCTTATCTCGAATTTGAAGTGGTGCTTCTGGTGTAGACTTCCTGACATTATTAGGAGTAGATAAAGGATTTGAAAATGATTTAAATGGAGTATTACCTTGATTTGAAGACTTCCTACGTTGTTGTCGTTCAACTTTTATCGCCATATGCACCATGTCCTCCAACTCGACATAATGCTACAACTCAACAACATTAGCAATCTCGAAATTCAAACCTGCAAGAAAATGTGCTATAGTAGCCTCTCAATCCTCAACAATGTTGGCTCGCATTATGGACACTTCCATTTCCTTATAGTAGTCTTCAACACTCCTACTCCCCTGTTTCAACGTTTGCAACTTCTGGAATAAGTCACGATGGTAATGAGAAGGAAAAAATCTCTTACGCATGATTTGTTTCATTTCATTCCACGTTCTCACTGGACCTTCACCGGTGCGTCTCTGACTAATTAGCAATTGATCCCATCAGATCAAAGCGTAATCAGTGAATTCCATCGCAGCCAAACAAACCTTCTTCTGTTCTGAGTAATTGTAACACTCAAAAACATGTTCAACTTTGCTTTCCCAAGCGAGATAAGCATCAGGATCTGTTCGTCCCTGAAATGATGGAATAGCAACTTTAATGTTAGACAGATTATCATCAAGTTGTATATATCTTCTCAGATTCTGCCTCGGAGATTGATCAACTTCATTCTTATCATTTCCTTCATTAGGGACTGATTGGGAACCACCACCATCAATTCTATCCACCCTCGATTGTAGGGGTTCGAGTTCTGGTCTTAAAAGACGCTGAAGTTCACGTATTATGGCCTGCATTTGCAAGTTTGGTTGCCGACCATCCGGGTTGCTCTCATTAGAACAAAACACTCAACACAGTCTCACAGATCACTCCCAAAGAAAAAACACTGAACAATTTCACTCAGTGCTCCTGTTTCACACGAGAGTATACTTTAAAGGCTCTTTTTGTCTCCCCTTCTGATCCCACACGCTTAATTACCTTTTCCACTCAATCTCTCATAATCAGTTCTTTAAAGAAACTAATTTTGATCTTTCAGAATCTATTTACCGTTGATAAACTGTAATATATACATATTTTAATTCCATATTTAGCATACTTTTGGTTGATTTATTCCTTGAATTGTGGAATTTGGTGCTCCTAAGCCTTTAATTTCATGTTTTATAATTAGGAAATCACCGGAGGATGAAAAGAACGAGAAACGGGCCTACAAAAGAGTAAATGGGCCAAATTACGAAATTGACACGGCCAGGGCCCAATACCACACGGCCGTGCCTCCTTAACAGACCCGAACACGGCCTGGCCACGATTCACACAGGCGTATGCCATGGGCATGTCCCTATCGTGACAAAGAGGAATTTCATTCAGATTAGGGTACTTAGAGGCAAAGAAAGCCATTCCAAAAGCCTATATAAACACCCTAAAGGCCAACCTTCAGGGGGCGTCCAGTTAGGCTGAAGAGCCAAGCCAGAGAGGCCAGAATTATGGGATTTATTCGAAGAAAGCCAGTTGATTCATCTCAAGAAGCCGGAGTTATACTCAAGATAGAGGATCTTCTCTTCAATTTCCTTCAGGGGGTTTTAGGGTTTTTCTTATGTTTTGTTTTATATTTTCTTTTGAGATGTATTCTTTTATTATTATGAACTAAACCCTCAGATACCTGAGGGGGATGAAACCTAAGACGGATCTTGTTATCATTTTCTGAACTATATGATAAATACTTGATTTGTTCTTAATTATGTGTTCTTAATTCTTGCTTTGATATTTCAGGATATTGATTCAAGTATTGATGTGCTTAGGCAGTGGAGCAAAAGTCCTTGTTTAAGAGTAGATCTTGCATAATTAAGCGGAGTTGATCGCAACCCTAGAAATAGGATGACAAAAATCTGTCAGATTAGGGCCAAACCTAATATGGGAGTCCATAGATCGAGTTAATGCAATTCTAGGAGTTTTAATTAGAAAGAGATTTCAATTAATCAACCTAGGGTTAGACGTTAGTAGCCTCGAAAGAGGTATTAATATAAATTAGGGAATCCTGCGAATCAAGCCAAGTGAATAAATCGTCTGGTTCAGAGTTAGATAACAAGTGAAGTCTAGGTGGATTCTTCCTCAGGTATTGTCTTAATCAATTGGTTTTTCCTACAAGTATTTTCCCCAATTCATCCTCTTTGTCTTTGCATCTTTAGCTTAGTTGTTAGTTAATTTTAGATTAATTAATAATTCCCTTAATTTTTAGGCTAAATAATAAAAAGAAATTTAGTATTAGTACTTTTGGTTCCTTTGGGCTCGACAATCCGGTCTTGCCACTAAGCTATACTACTATTCGATAGGTGCACTTGCCTTAATCATTGTCATAGTTAGTTTCTAGGCTCGATCATTCTTTATTAAATTTTTAAGACTCTGACACACGATCAACTGTGTCAACTTGTAAGAAACAACAATGATAAAGAATCAAGGGTTAGAATGAAAATAGGGCTGGAAAAAAATTAGATATAAAGGCTGAAAACAATGAAATACAAGGCTGGAAAATTAACAAACGAAATGAAGAAAAAAAGGATGAAAATAAGAAGGAAAAAAGAAAAAAAAATCAACAACCTACTGCAACAAAAATGCTTACAACGACCCTATCACCGAATAGACAAGAATAAGTTGTTTCGGTTGATTTCCAAGCATTTCATGGCATAATATGCACATACTTTATCATTTCAAACAAATTAGCACTCTTTTTTTTTTCTTTTATTTCTGTTTTGTTGTTTTGTTTTAAATCTGATTTTTTTGTGTTTTTTTTGTTTTGAATTTTCAAATTTGTTTTTTTAACTTTTTATTTTGTTTTATTGACTTTGAGTGCAGAATGTGCTAAAAAAATCCAACCTGGGCACTGATTACCATATGATAAGGCGTTGCTTGGCAAAATAATGATCCTTGAGTGTTTACAGATCTAGGATTGTAGCAAGCACTTCCCCTGCAATTAAACAAAACAAAGAGGTTGGTTTTAGACTTAAAAACACACGAAATTGAACAGATTTGAAGAAGAAAAGATGTTGATGGAATTTCTAGACAGGTTTGAAGAAGGTAGAAGATGAATGCTTCAAAATTCATCTATGGCAGCCTTAAAAAATGGCAGTAATAAAGCTGGAAACTGGCTGGGATTTTGAACAACAAAGAACTCGAAAGAGCTCGCACAATTTGTTATGGAAACCCGAATTGAATCTGTTCTACGTCAATTGACTTGGATCCACTAGATAGCGATCTAGGAACCCAAAGTATCACAAGATTGACAAAACAATTCAGAATTGAAATGTCAAGAAAGAAGTTCAAAAAAACAAACCGAATTTGAGAGAAAACTCACAAAGTAATTTTTATTTCAAAAAGTCTAACCTTTTAACAATGTTTGAAGTACAAATACATAGAAGAATGAAGAGGTGGCCGAATTACATTGTGTGGTTAACATTAAAAAAGTTTAAAAATTAAATTTGAATTGAAATAACTCCTTTTGGGAGGAATTAATTTGCAGCCAAGTAAAAAAGAGGGAGTTGGCTTGTTTATCACTTTAAACATGTGTTAATTTCGTTTGAAATTCAAACACACAACTTCCCTTCTCCTTATCTCTTCAATTGCTGCACAAATGCACAAGAACGGGCTGGTTTTTGGTCACACATGTGCACCACATGTGTACAAGGCTGGCACATGCACATCCATATGCTTGGACGCCACCTAGGCTGCCATATGTGCACTGGTGTACTCCCCGACACGTAGGACACTATTCAGCTACTTCTGGACTTGTCAGCTGAAGTTGAGCTAGTGGAGCCGGAGGTGAGCTGACTGGAGCTAAATTGGGCTGAATTTAGCTAGTTAGAAGTGAAATGAGCTAGAGTCCTTTCGTGTACATGTTACAAAATAGTATAACACTTATCAAAGCTATGTAAACTTAATATTACATTATCTAATAAGTTGTAAACAAGTGCACAGTTATTCGTTAACACACAAACAACTTGAAGACAACAAAAATACTATCAACCCAATCCAAAAACATAATTAGCATAATATATACATACTAAACACACCAATATATGTAGTAGGGCATAAGTATGTCACATATCAGCATGCAACACACTATAAAACTTATCTTCTAAGGCACATTCACTTTCAAAAGAGTCGGAAACTTTAGCACAAGTGAAAGAAAGAACTTCCCAGAATTTCTTTGCCTTAGATCGTGTGATAGGTCCTAATGGCAAGACCTCTGGACCAGCCTCCTTGATTGGCTTGAATGTGCCCACATCACTACTGTTCAATAGGTGCGCTTGCCTTTGTTGAAATAATAGTTAGTTTTGAGATCCATCAACACGGGCGTGTCATGGCCGTGTGAGGGACACGGGCCATGGACACGGGCATGTGTCAGGCTGTGTGAAAACCACTATAGGTTTGAATTGAGAAATAAATCTACACGGGTATGGAACACGGGAATGTGATATGCTACACGAGCGTGTCCCTTCTTGCACACAGGCGTGTGGACTGTTTGATGAGAATTTTCTAAGTTTTTCCAAAGATCTTCTAAAGAATTCGATTTGATCCCGAACCGTTCCTAAAATTTTTTGGGCCTCGTAGGCTTGTTTAAGGGATGAAATGAAAGTTTATGAAAAGTTTTAAATTTTTGTGAAAAGTCAAGTCTTGGTTTTGTTTGAATGTTTACGTATAAGTTCGGTAACGCCTCGTACCCTGTTCCGGCGTCGAATACGGGTAAGGGGTGTTACATGTATTATTGATGACCATGATGAGAATTATGGTAAGATTCAACCTGAGCTTGTAGTCGAAGACTGGAAGGATGAGTTGAACATAGTTGAAGTGGTCTTTGTTCCAACTAACTTAACAACAGATATAATTGTAAAAGTAGAAGTGACAGATGAACTAACCAATAACATGGAGCTTAAACCGATAGTGAATGGAAGTGTAAAAGAGCCAATACACTTTTTGGCCATCGCAGAGAAGGTGCCAACCGAAGAAGTCGAGAAGTTTCATTCATTATCATTTGACAACAACAACAAAGCTCGAGTGACCAAAACTTCATGCGGCATGGAGAGAATGAAGCTTGAGGCAATAATGCCCCTGAAAATGATTTGGGATGGCTTAGATTTGGTACTAAGTGGCTCTTAATGTGGATGTCACGTTGGTCAAAAATAAGGCAACATTAATGGAAACGGCAAAAAGGCGTGGTTCATATTTGAGTTATGAGATATGAGAATGTTTGAATGAATGATATACTGTGTTGAGATGTTAAGCTTATGTATGATTTAAACGCATGAGATATTTGTTATATTGTGTACTGAAAAGGGTGCTATTTGTGTACAATGAAAATCTGTAAAGTATGTGAAATTGAACGATATTGATTGATACCAACACAATGGTAATTAGAAAGATTGGAATGCTATTTCCATTTACTGAAAGTATGTGATTATTGAGGATATACTGAGCATGTCGAATAAATGTGTAAAGTATTGAGATATGATTATGTATGAGATTGTGTGACATATTGCTTATGCATTGGGTTGGGATTTTGTGGTTAATGGAGGAGTTCCATGCAGCATATTAAGTCCACATTATTCGTAGTCAGTGCACTGCACTTGGAGTATAGAGGGGAATGGCGATTTATCACATTTTTACTAGTAGCTTGTCTGCATTTTTACTGGCAGAATTTTCTGCATATTAAGCCCATAATGTTTTGGAATTTGGGTGACGGGTTCTGGGGAACTCGTGGTGTGCAACAGATGGTATGGGTAGGAACCTTTTTGCATTGTCTCATGCTCACGAAAAATTCGAATGTTATTGATTTATTATATGTGTTGTATTTTTGGATGAATTTTCATTAGATTTAATGAATCCAATGCTCCTAATCCTTTAATTTCATGTTTTACACTCAAGAGAGTTTAGGGACCCGAAAAGAACGAGAAATGAGCCAAAAAGGGATCAAATGGCCTACCTCAGAAATCAACACGGCCTGGACCAACGTACACGACCGTGTGTGACGAGCAGAATTGAACACGACTGATCACTGCAAATCAGAGCTTTAAATATTTATAAAAGAATGATCAAACCTGGAGACTAACTCTGACAACGAGATTAAGGCAAGTGTACCTATCGAACAGTAGTATAGCTTCGACAAGACCAGTTATCGAACCCAAAGGAACTAAAAGTATTAATACTCACTTTCTTTTTATTATTTAGCCTTAAAGTTAGAGTGAAGATTACTTTTAAACTAAATTGACGACAACTAAACTAAGGACACAAAGACAAGAAAACGAATTGGAAAATAACATTGAAGGAAAACTCAGTTGATTTCGACGATACCTTCGGGAAGAATCCACCTAGACTTCACTTATTATCTAACCCTAGATTATATGATTTCTTTTACATGGCTTGATCCGTGAGACTCCCTAACCTATATTAAACCCTTTCCCGAGGCGAATAATGTCTAACCCTAGGTTAATTAGTGGAACTCTCGTTCGCTTATAATAACCCCCTAGGATAGCAGTAAATCGATCAATGGACTCCCATATTAGGTTTCACCCTAATCCGGCAAAATCTCGCAACCCTATCTCTAAGCGTTCGATCAACTCCGCTTAATTATGTTAGATCTCCTCTTAGGCAGGGTCTATTCCTCCTCCACCTAAGCACATTAGATTTGGATTAAGCAACATAATTAAGAACAAACTAAGTAATTTATCATATAACCTAAAAATCAAATAACAAAATCCACCTAGGTTTCATCCCCTTCAGGTATCTGAGGGATTTAGTTCATAATGAATAAACAAAACATCGCAAGAGAAAAGATAAAACAAAACATAAGAAAACCCCCTAAAACTCCCTGAAGGAATTGAAAGAGAATTCTGCCATCTTGAGTATAACTCTGGCTTCTTGGGATGCATCAACTGGATATCCTCTCGTTATTTCCTAACTTTGACCTTCTCGACTTGGCTCATTGGCCTAGCTTTCGCTCCCCCTCAAAGGTGGTTCTTGGGGGATATTTATAGGCTCTTGGATTGCGATTCTTTCTCCCTAAGTATCCTTTTCTGACTGAAATTACTCTTTCCAGTGACAGAGGCACGGCCATAGCACACGCCCGTGTGTATCGAGACCTGACCGTGTTCGGATTTCTCTTGAGGCACGGCCGTGTGTGACAGAGTTGAGGCCATGCTCTAGGTGTTCATCGAGGCACGGCCGTGTGTGCTTTGGGCCAGGCCGTGTCAATTTCGTGCTAAGGCCCATTTACTCCGTTTTAGGTTCGTTTTGTGTTCTTTTTATCCTCAGGTGCTTTCTTGGGTGTAAGACATGAAAAGAAAGGATTAAAAGCACCTTTTTATATAAAATAAGGAATAAATCATCCAAAAGCATATTAAATGTGGGATTAAAATATGTTACTTTTACGGTTTATCAAATACCCCCACACTTAAGCTTTTGGTTGTCCTCAAGCAAAATTCTCAACTTATAATTAAAACGATCTTTCCATGATCTATAATTCTTATCAACAATGTCTTATCCTAATTCATAGAGAATTCATACATGGAAAATTTGATTCAAAGCGTCCTAAAGATTCAAACGAGATAAGTCATAATTTTGTACCTCGAAAACATAGGTGTCTTTCCTCTTTTAAATAACTACCTTTTTAATTCAAAATCAACAAGGATTGATATCCTCACTTAGGATTCACTCAAATCACTCTAAAGTGTTTAAGGTTCAGAAAAAGATCACTCATAAGTCGACCCTGAAAAGTTAATCCCATAGGCTTGCCTGAAAATCAAATCTCCACCACTGTAATATGAGATGGCAACAGATCAAAAGGTCTTTGTTAGGGTTGTAATGGGTCTAGGGTAAAAGGTGTGGTCATAGGCTAAAATTAGAGGGTTAGAATCGAGATTGAATTGACAAGTACCTACCTAAAAGTTTTTCGAAACTTCATTAACTGAAAAGTAATAATCCTAATAATACGAGCTTTTTCTTTTTGAAAACTTTGATTGTGTAAGCTCTATTTTCACACTACTAATATTGAATACCTTGAGGTTTTATTTTAAAAAACAAACTAAATAATTTATGATAAATTTAACTATCAGAATAATAAACTTCGGTAACTGATCAATTCAAGTCTCGACTAAGGGGTAGTCAAATGAAAGGGTGATAACAAATACAAGGGTTTTGGGTTAATATTAGTAGGAAAATCAATAAAAAGGGTTTGTTAGGATCAACGGGGTTCACTAGGGGTTAATTGTAAAGGTGGGCTATTTAGTGGAATTAGTGGGTTAAAACCTAAGTGCCTTTATCATCTCTGTATATCAAATCATAACTGTGGTCTCGACATGTAAAAACGAGGCAAGTTCTAGAATAATTGTTCATGGTTGACACACTCATAATCAAAAAATGAGCATGAAAAAGAATGTATGCTCTATAAGGTTCAACTACTCACAAAAATTATGGGTGTTTTGACATCATCCTTATGAATTTTAAATTTCAAGGTAGTATTTAAATTTAGGTCAACAGCCTAGCAAAAATTTAATTCCTGAAAAACAGACTTATCATGCTTGATTCTTTAGTATTCTTTAAATTAAACATCAATGTATAATTAACTATGACTTATTCTAAAACATGTCAATAATCATCACAAATCATTAGAAATTTCATCCTAATTAGTAATATGACAACTTTGCATAAAAACAAGACTAAATCAAGGATTTGAGAATAATGAAAAAAGTTTGGCACTTTTATTCCACTTTTACCCTCAGGGATTTGAGAATAATGCAAAAAGTTAGGTCCTTTTACCCCCCACACTTAAGATGTACATTGTCCTCAATGTACAAAGATAGATAATGCATTTATAATTAAAATTAAAAGGGAGGGGATAGAATACTCCCTGAGTTTTCTTACGAGATCCTTGAGGATGTGGACAGTGTGTGGCATCAGGTGACTTTTTGCATTTTGCCTAATTGTGTTTTTGTGTCGATGAAATAAATGATTTATTCTGCAAAGTCACTTGTTAGTGATCTTTTTGATGAAGAGATATGATGTTAGGGATGCTTGAATGATTGAATAGCCAATGATTAAAATTTGTAATAATAATAAAATTTCAAATTTAAACAGCATAAAATAAAGTCTTGAAAAGAAATGAAGAAAATAAAACAAATTAAAAGGACTCAGAGGTCCTCATCTATGGTTGGGTCCGGTGGTGGTGCTGAAGATGAAATGTTTAGGTTCTGGCATATTTGTTGGAGCGTCGCCTCTAATCTGTCAAAGCGTCGAGTGAAATGTGTCTCGAACTAATCGAGTCGAGCAGAGATGTCTGCTAATGATGTTGTTGCTCAGTATGGATGCTGGCTTGGATTCGTTGCCTCCTATGATGGTGGTGGGACATCATCTGGAATGTCCTCGTCCTCTTCCTTGTTGATTGGTGTCTTTAGTTTGTACTGCGGAGGATCGGTCCCTCGTCGTTGTGTTATCATCCTCATATGTAACATGGTTTGGATGCCTTGAGGAACCATGTTGCCCATCAGTGTGAGGGAGGTGATCTGCTCGTCGGTGTTGAGGAGGTTGAAGTGCCGAGCTAGCATTGTAATGTAGGGCCCCATTGACAGAATCCCCTTCCTATGTTGCTCCGTCTGATGTTGAATTGCGCACGCCATAAAATATGCCAAGTCGAAAACATGTCCTTCAGACATGCATGATAGGAAGTAGACGTCGTGGTTGTTTACGACGCCTGTGCTCTCTCTGCGTCCTGTGATGCTGTGTGCAAGAATAGCGTGTAAATACCTTAGGGCTGGGGGAAGTGCCGTCGCCTTAGAACGGCTGGGGTCGTATTGCCATGTAGTGGGGCGTAGACTTTGCCAACATTCGAGCGGAGTGCTGTGGAGCTCTCTGTTTAATTCAGCAAGAGGGTTTTCTTGTATGAATTCCGGCATGTAAAGTCCGAGAGCTGTGCCGAATTGGGTACACTTAATCATTGTACCGAGCCTCCTAGACGGAATTGGATAGCACCTGGGTCGTCGAATTGAGTCGTCACTGCTTGCAGGGTGAAGGTGGTGCAGAACTCTAACGTAAGTTCCATATATGTGGGTTCGTCGATTTGGAAGAAGTTCTCCCATGGTTTGGTTGAGAGAAGTGCTTTAATGTCAGTTTCGAGCCCAACTTGTCGCACTGCATTCCAGTCGATGCGTCGACCGGTGCCTATGGGTCTTCCTCGGATTGCTTTATACTTTTCATCTTGTGTTGCTTGGGGGAACCAGAGAAATGGGTGTCGGGTTTCGGTGGAGGCACTTGTGGACGATGATCCGAGTCCCTTTCTTTTCTTGCTTGGGACGAATCGTTTGACTCATGACGACGACATGGTACCTGGAAAAAAATTTATCAGAAAATAACATCAACAATGAGTAATGTCTCTCATATCAATTTCATTTTGATATCAAGAAAATTGGTAGATTTTATGTCTAAGAATGGAATCAATCAGCAACCAAAAGCAATTCATTCATGAATGATGTGAGTATATTCACTAACTAAAAAGCAGGGCTAATTCTAAACAAAATGAAAAATAAAGTTGCAATCAAAGACTATGGAGACTTAAACAAAAATAAATCATTCTTTTCAAAAATAAATCATTCTTTTCAATACTAAGTCTAACAAAGTTTAAAAATAAATACGAATGCTAGTAAAGATTTTGTTCAGATGAAACCAGGGGTGGAGGAGATGATCGGCACGGGCGTGGCACGGCGGTGGCCTGGGGGTCTGTAGCGCGAGCACGGCTGTGGCGTGGGCGTGGGGCTTGGTAGCACAGCTGTGGGGCGGCCGTGCAGAAGGTTTTGGTTTGTTTTTGGAAGAAAAAGGTAAGGAGAGGTGGTTTTAATGGAATGGGGTGAGTTTTTGGCCGGTATTGGGAGGAGCATCTGATTTAGGGTTTGTTTTTAGGGAAGATGATGGTTGGATTCTATTTATAGGGGAGGGGGCACGGTCTGTTGACACGGCTGTGTCAATTTGAAATCGCCCGTGTTTTTCGCGTTTTTCAGGTTTGGGCGCGTTCAGGTTCAGTGGCATGCCCGTGTGTCTATTTAGCATGCCCGTGTTTGACAAAGCAAAATTGTAGGCACGGTGAAGTGACACGGACGTGTCTTCCCCGTGTTCGACAAGTCAATAGCTTCGCACGGTGTGGAGGCACGGGCATGTCTTACCCGTGTTCGACAAGTCAGTAGCCCTGCACGGTTGAAAGGCACAGGCGTATTCTGGTGTCACAACCCGTGTTATCTATAGAATTTTCTCTCTATTTAGGCACGGCTCTTGGCACGCCCGTAGATCACCCCCTGTTTTGCACACGGCTATGGACACGCCCGTGTTCAAGGCTGTGTTAAAAATCCTGCATTTTCCTGTTAGACTATTTTAGTGCGGTGTTAGAGAAATAAAAACTATGTTTGTATGTTAGTGCTTGGGTTGTCTCCCGAGAAGCGCTCGTTTATAGTCTTAAGCTAGACTCTCTCTATTTTCGGTTCTAAAGGATGGCTCATGGAGCATAAGCTCTTCTCTCATACCTCCAAAATCTATACCATTATAAATTTTAAGTCGGTGACCATTTACCTTGAATGTGCCTTTAGTGGGATGGGTTACCTCGATGGTGCCATATGGAAATATTATTTTGATCATGAATGGTCCTGACTATCTTGATTTCAACTTTCCCGGGAATAGTTTAAGCTTTGAGTTGTACAGTAGGACTAAGTCTCCTACTTCGAATTGCCTTGATCTCTTGAGACGAGCATCGTGGCGTCGCTTCGTTGTTTTTTTTGTACAATTTTGAGTTCTCATAGGCTTCCATTCTCCACTCGTCCAGCTCATTCATCTGCATCATTCTCCTCTTACGTGCAATTTTGAGATCTGTATTTAAAACTTTTGTTGCCCAAAAAGCTTTGTGTTCTAATTCGAATGGTAAATGACAGCTTTTCCCGTATACAAGTTTGTATGGGGATGTCCCTAAAGGTGTTTTAAATGCTGTTCTATATGCCCATAACGCATCATCTACTTTTAATGCCCAGTCTTTTCTATTTGATTCAACGGTTTTTTCTAGAATGCACTTAAGTTCTCGGTTTGCCACCTCTACTTGCCCACTGGTTTGAAGATGGTATGGGGTTGCTGTTCTATGATACACTCCATATTTCTTTAGAACTTTTTCAAATTGGGTATTGCAGAAGTGCGTACCCCTATCACTAATGATGGCTCTCGGTGTGCCAAATCATGAAAAGAGTTTTTTGAGAAACTTGACTACTACCCTAGCATCATTTGTAGGTAAAGCTTCTGCTTCTACCCATTTTGACATGTAATCAACTGCCACTAGGATGTACTTGTTCCCAAACGAATTAGGGAATGGTCCCATAAAGTCAATACCCCATATGTCAAATATTTCACATGATAACATATATGTTTGAGGCATTTCATCTCGTTTAGAAATGTTACCTATTCGTTGGCATCGATCACATGAGGTAACATACCTGTTGGCATCTTTAAATAGAGTGGGCCAATAAAAACCTGATTCGAGTATCTTGTGTGCTATCTTATGCCACTATAGTCCTCCTGATGGTCCTGAATGGCAATGCTCCAAGATCTTGTTTGCTTCTGTCTTTGTAATGCATCTTCGAATTACCTGATCTGCACAAATGTGGAAAAGAAAGGGATCTTCCCAAAAATAATTTTTCACATCAGCAAAGAATCGCTTCTTTTGGTGGTGTGTTAATTTTCTTGGTAAGATGTTAGTTGCTAAATAATATGCAATATTTGCAAACCATGGTACCTCAGAATGTGTTATAGAAAGGAATTGTTCTTCGGGAAACAAATCATTTATTCTGCCTTCATCGAGCTCTTTGGTGTGTGGATTTTCAAGTCTAGAAAGGTGATCCGCTGCAAGATTCTCAACTCCCTTCTTATTTGTATTTCCAAGTCGAATTCTTGTAAAAGTAAAATCCATCGTATGGGCCTGGGTTTAGCATCAGGTTTGTTTAAAAGATAACGAAGAGCTGAATGGTCGGTGTAAACGACAACTTTGGACAATATTAGGTATTGTCTAAATTTATCAAAAGCAAAAACTATAGCTAGCAATTCTTTCTCTGTGATGGTGTAGTTTTCTTGTGCGAGTGTTAGAGTTCTGCTGGCGTAGTAAATTGGTTGAAAATGCTTGTCTCTTCGTTGTCCCAAAACTGTACCTACTGCAAAATCACTTGCATCACACATTAGTTCAAAGGGTAAGTTCCAATCAGGTGCAATCATAATCGGCGCAATTATTAATTTATCCTTAAGGGTATTAAATGTATCTAAACATTCATGATTGAAATCAAAAGGAACATCTTTTTCTAGTAATTTTGTCAAAGGCTCAGCTATTTTATAAAAATCTTTAATAAATCTTCTATAGAACCCTGCATGTCCTAAAAAGCTTCTGATAGCCTTAACAGAACTAGGGGGAGGTAGTTTTTCTATGGCTTCAACTTTTTCTTTATCTACCTCGATCCCTTTACTAGAAATCTTATGCCTTAACACAATCCCTTCTCTTACCATAAAGTGACATTTTTCCTAGTTTAAAACAAGGTTTGTTTCCTCACATCTCATTAAAACTCGTTTTAAATTTTTAAGGCAAAGATGGAAAGAATTACCGAATACCGAAAAATCATCCATAAATACCTCCATGATGTCTTCTACGAGTTCATCAAAGATTGTCAACATGCAACACTGAAAAGTAGCAGGTGCATTACATAATCCAAAAGGCATTCTACGATAAGCAAATGTACCGTATGGGCATGTGAATGTCGTCTTTTCTTGATCTTCAAGAGCTATGGGGATTTGGAAATAACCGAAGAGTCCATCCAAATAGCAGTAGCACATATGCCCGGATAATCTTTCTAACATTTTATCTATGAAGGGTAGCAGGAAGTGATCTTTTCTGGTAGCATCATTCAACTTTCTATAGTCTATACAGACTCTCCAACCCGTGACTGTTCTTGTGGGAATCAACTCATTCTTTTCATTGGGCACTATCGCCATTCCTCCTTCTTTGGAACTACCTGCACAGGACTTACCCAAGTGCTGTCAGAGATAAGATAAATTATTCTTGCATCTAGGATTTTAATGACCTCAGCTTTGACTACTTCTTTCATGTTGGGGTTTAACTGTCTCTGGGGTTGCACACACGGCTTGTATTCTTCTTCCATTAAAATTTTGTGGGTGCAGAATGCGGGGCTTATTCCCTTGATGTCAGAAATTTTCCAAGCTATGGATTTTCTGTGCTCTTTTAGTACCTTTATCAGCACCTCTTTTTCCTTAGGTTTTAGTTCTGCAGAGATGATTACTGGTAATGTAAAATTGTCTCCGAGGAATGCATATTCTAAGTGTTTTGGTAACTGTTTCAATTCCAATCTGGGTGGCTCCTCGATGGAAGGTCTCTGTTTTATTTCATCATCATTGTCAATTCTTTCTTCTTTCATTTGTTTGGATGACAATGTATTCAGATTCAGCTCATCATCCTCATCTTCTTCCCCCTCTTCTTGAGTTAGGCACAGTTCCATCGTGTCGTCATGTATGATTTCCTGTAATGAATTTTGAATGATATGATCAGTAGTATCAACAAAATAACAGGAATCATCTTGCTCTTTAGAATATCGCATGGCATCATAAATTTGAAAAATGATTTCGTCATCTCCTATCCTCAGTGCGAGTTTACCATCTCCTACATCAATAACAGCTCTAGCAGTGGCTAAAAAAGGACGCCCTAAGATTAAGGGAACATTAATGTCTTCATCCATGTCTAGTATAATGAAATCAACAGGGAAAATAAATTTATCAATTTGTACCAAAACATCTTCAATGATCCTTCTATGATATTTAATAGACCTGTCTACTAACTGAATACTCATCCTAGTGGGTTCTGGTTCCCCAAGATCTAGTTGTTTAAACATTTTATAAGGCATTAAATTTATACTAGCGCCTAGATCAGCTAATGCTTTCTTAGTATTCAATCTACCAATTAAACAAGGGATAGTAAAACTTCTTGGGTCTTCTAACTTGGTTGGTAGCTTATTTTGGAGGATGGCTGAGCATTCTTCATTAAGTTCCACCGCTGACACCTCTTCAAGTTTTCGTTTATTCGTCAAGATTTCCTTTAAGAATTTTGCGTACTTTGGCATCTATGAAATAGCTTCAACAAAAGGTAAGTTGATATGTATTTGTTTAAAAAGTTCAAGAAACTTACCGTATTGTGCATCAATTAGCTCGTTCTTTAATTGTGCTGGATATGGGATTGGTGGTTTCTTCTCTTTGCGTACTGGATTTACATATTCAATTCCCTTATCACTTGTTTTATTTTCGTTTGGGGTTTGTTTCTTTATTTCACCTAATTCCGTTCCACTTCTTAGTGTGACTGCTTTTACCTGTTCTGTCCCTTTAGGGAAATTTTCTGCACGTGTTTCACAGATCATCTTAGTAAGCGTTCCAACCGTCTTAGTGAGTTCCCCAAATGACTCAGTAAATTTTTCAATTGATGCTTGTTGATTTTTAAGGGTTCTCTCGATATCTTGCAGGCGTTTTTCTATGTTTGCTGATTCCTTCTCGAATATTGGTTTCTTTTCTTGTGGGTAGGACTGATTTCGGAAGTTTTGAGGAGGTTGTTGCCTTTGATTTCCTTGGTTTCCTTGTTCTCCCTGCGAAATATTTGGGTGGTTCGTCCAACCTGGATTGTAAGTATTACTATAAGGATTACTATTAGATCGGAAATTATTACCTATATAGTTCATCTGTTCATCTTCTACTCCCGGTTGGTAGGGTGGGTACTCAGGATTCGCCACAGTTCCACTTGCGTCGCACTGCATGACTGGATGTACTTGTGAAGAACACAAATTATCAAGCTTTTTATTTATCATCTCTAGCTGTGTTGATAGCATGGTCATGGCATCGATGTTGGAAACTCCTGCCAATTTTGTTGGTTTGGTCCTTGAAGCTTGCCACTGATAATTGTTTAATGACATCTCCTCAATGAACTCGTAGGCTGCTTCAGGAGTTTTGTTGTTCAGCGTTCCACTGGTAGTTGATCCTATAAGTTGCCTCGTTGAGGGGTTTACATCGTTATAAAAGGTTTGGACCTGTAGCCACAAGGGTAGGCCATGGTGTGGGCACCTCCTTAAGAGATCTTTGAATCTCTCCCATGCATCGTATAGTGTCTCTAAATCCATCTGCACAAAAGAAGAGATATCATTCCGTAATTTGGCCATTTTGGCCGGTGGAAAATATTTCATCAAAAACTTTTTGGTCATCTGATCCCATGTAGTGATTGACCCTCGTTGTAAGGAGTTTAACCACTGTTTGGCTTTACTTCTTAATGAAAAAGGGAATAACCGAAGACGTATGGCATCATCAGAAACGCCATTTATTTTGAAGGTATCATAGAACTCTAAAAAGTTAGCTATGTGCGTGTTTGGATCTTCATCCTGCAAACCATCAAATTGAACAAATTGTTGAATCATTTGTATTGTGTTAGGCTTTAATTCAAAATTGTTAGCAGATATAGCAAGCCTAACAATACTAGATTCTGCTCCTGTTGAATGCGGTTTCAAATAATCGAACATTGTGCATAGAGCATTGTTTTCCCCCATATCGCGTGGTTGTGGGTTGTTTTCGTCCATCCCTTCAGTAAGATTGGACCTATCTTCTTCCTCTCTCTCTGTAATCTAGGGATCGCCTGGTTTCCCGACGATTCCTACGAGCGGTAGCTTCGATTTCGTTGTCGAATATCAAAGGTCCTCTCGGATTCCTTCTAGTCATAAACTAGAGGTACCTACTGGAAAAGAAAGAAAGAAAATTTCAAAAAACAAAAATAGAAACGAAAAGAAAAATAAATTGCGAAAAAATAAAAATTAGGGCTAAAGTAATAAAAATAGAGTTTTCTTAATATTTTAGTTCCCCGGCAACGGCGCCAAAAACTTGATCGCTGCAAATCAGAGCTTTAAATATTTATAAAAGAATGATCAAACCTGGAGACTAACTCTGACAACGATATTAAGGCAAGTGTACCTATCGGACAGTAGTATAGCTTCGGCAAGACCGATTATCTAACCCAAAGGAACTAAAAGTATTAATACTCACTTTCTTTTTGTTATTTAGCCTTAAAGTTAGAGTGAAGATTACTTTTAAACTAAATTGATGACAACTAAACTAAGGACACAAAGAAAAGAAAACGAATTGGAAAATAACATTAAAGGAAAACTCAGTTGATTTCGACGATACCTTCGGGAAGAATCCACCTAGACTTCACTTATTATCTAACCCTAGATTATATGATTTCTTTTACTTAGCTTGATCCGTGAGACTCCCTAACCTATATTAAACCCTCTTTCGAGGAGAATAACGTCTAACCCTAGGTTAATTAGTGGAACTCTCGTTCACTTATAATAACCCCCTAGGATAGCAGTAAATCGATCAATGGACTCCCATATTAGGTTTCACCCTAATCCGGTAAAATCTCGTAACCCTATCTCTAGGCGTTCGATCAACTCCGCTTAATTATGTTAGATTTCCTCTTAGGCAGGGACTATTCCTCCTCCACCTAAGCACATTAGATTTGGATTAAGTAACATAATTAAGAACAAACTAAGTAATTTATCATATAACCTAAAAATCAAATAACAAAATCCATCTAGGTTTCATCCCCTTCAGGTATCTGAGGGATTTAGTTCATAATGAATAAACAAAACATCGCAAGAGAAAAGATGAAACAAAACATAAGAAAACCCTAAAACTCCCTGAAGGAATTGAAAGAGAATTCCGCCGTCTTGAGTATAACTCCGACTTCTTGGGATGGATCAACTGGCTATCCTCGCGTTATTCCCTAACTTTGACCTTCTCGGCTTGGCTCCTTGGCCTAGCTTTCGCTCCCCCTCAAAGGTGGTACTTGGGGGATATTTATAGGCTCTTGGATTGCGATTCTTTCTCCCTAAGTATCCTTTTCCGACTGAAATTGCTCTATCCAGTGATAGAGGCACGGCCATGGCACACGCCCGTGTGTATCGAGACCTGACCGTGTTCAGATTTCTCTTGAGGCACGACCGTGTGTGACGGAGTTGAGTCCGTGCTCTAGGTGTTCGTCGAGGCACGGCTGTGTGTGCTTTGGGCCAGGCCGTGTCAATTTCGTGCTAAGGCCCATTTACTCTGTTTAGGCCCGTTTTGTGTTCTTTTTATCCTCGAGTGCTTTCCTGGGTATAAGACATGAAAAGAAAGGATTAAAAGCACCTTTTTATATAAAACAAGGAATAAATCATCCAAAAGCATATTAAATGTGGGATTAAAATATGTTACTTTTACGGTTTATCAACGACCCAAGCCATCACGTACGGGCGTGTCACACGGGTGTGTCCCTGCCGAAACCAGGTTTAATCCTATTCAAAAAAGGCTACTTGTGGGCCAAGAAAGGTGTTCCAAAGCTTATATAAACACCCTAGGGGGCAACCTCAAAGGACACTGAGTAGAAGGTAGAAAATACTTGAAGACAGTCGTTAGGAGCAGCTTAGGAGAAGGATCTCCATCAAGACTGAAGATCTCCTATCAATTTCTCTTAAAGTTTTTGGGTTTTCTTATGTTTTGTTGTTTTCCTTATTCTAAGATGTTTCCCTCTATCAGTTTGAACTAAATCCCTTAAATACCTAAGGGGATGAAACCTAAGACGGATCTTATTATTATTTGATTTATAAGATAAATACTTGTTCTTATTCTTAATTGTGAGTTCTTATTCTTGTTTTGATAATTTAGGTTATTAATTTAAATCGAATGTGCTTATTCAGTGGAGAAAAAGTCGTTGTTTAAGAGTAGATCAACACAATTAAGCAGAGTTGATTGCAACCCTAGAAATGGGGAGACGAAAATCTGTCAGATTAGAGTCAAATCTAATAGGGGAATCCATAGATCGAGTTAATGCGACAATAGGGGTTTTAATGAAAGAGATTTCAATTAATCAACCTAGAGTCAGTTGTTTTTAGTCTTGAAAGAGATATTAACATAAATCAGGGATTTCTACGGATTAAGTCAAGTGAATAAATCGTATGAATCAAAAGTAATAAGTGAAGTCTAGGTTGATCTTCCTTGGGTATTTACTTTATCATATAAGTTGTCTAAAAGTATTTTCCTAATTCGTTCTTTGTCATGTTTTAATTATTTTAGTGTAAAAGAACCCACTCCAATTCTTAGGCTAAATAATACAAATATAGTAATTACTAGTACTCTTGGTTCTTGTGGATACGATATTACCGGTCTTACCATAACTATACTTTTGAACGATAGGTGCGCTTGCCTTTATTGTGACCATAGTTAGTTTTAGACCCATCAAGTTTTTGGCGCCGTTGCCGGGGATCGAACCCGGGTCGCCTGCGTGACAGGCGGGAATACTCACCATTATACTTCATAACAAACTCAAAGATGAAGCAAACTACTTCAAGGTTGGAGACCGAGGAGAAGGCAGAAAATACTCGAAGACAACCGTCATAAGCAGCTTAGGAGAAGGATCTCCATCAAGACTGAAGATCTCCTATCAATTTCTCTTGAAGTTTTTGGGTTTTCTTATGTTTCTTATGTTTTCCTTATTTTAAGATGTTTCCATCTATCAGTATGAACTAAATCTCTTAAATACCTAAGGGGATGAAACCTAAGATGGATCTTATTATTATTTTATTTATAAGATAAATACTTGTTCTTATTCTTAATTATGAGTTCTTATTCTTGTTTTGATAATTCAGGTTACTAATTCAAATCGAATGTGCTTATTCAGTGGAGTAAAAGTCCCTGTTTAAGAGTAGATCAACACAATTAAGCAGAGTTGATTGCAAACTTAGAAATAGGGCGACGAAAATTTGCTAGATTAGAGTCAAATCTAATAGAGGAATCCATAGATTGAGTTAATGTGATAATAGGGTTTTAATAAAGGTATTTCAATTAATCAACCTAGAGTCAGTTGTTTTTAGTCTTGAAAGAGATATTAACATAAATCAGGGATTTCTACGGATTAAGTCAAGTGAATAAATTGTATGAATCAAAAGTAATAAGTGAAGTCTAGGTGGATTCTTCCTTGGGTATTGCCTTTATCATATAAGTTGTCTAAAAGTATTTTCCTAATTCTTTCTTTGTCATGTTTTAATTATTTTAGTTTAAAAGAACCCACTCCAATTCTTAGGCTAAATAATAAAAAGATAGTAATTACTAGTACTCTTGGTCCTTGTGGATGCGATATTACCGGTCTTACTATAACTATACTATTGAACGATAGGTGCGCTTGCCTTTATTGTGATCATAGTTAGTTTTAGACACATCAAGTTTTTGGCGCCGTTGCCGGGGATTAAGATATTAGGAACACTAAATTTTTATTACTTTAGCCATTCTTATTTTTATTTATTTTTATTTTTAATTTACTAACTTTTTCTTTTTTTTTTTTGCTTCTGGCAGGAACTTTTAGTTTATGACTAGAAGAAACCCGCCAGGACCATTACTTTTTGACAGTGAGATTGAAAGTACAGCTCGCAGACACCGAACAGAAATAAGGTGAAGTTTACAATACATAGAAGAAGGGCAAGAAGACAAAACTAATACTACCGAAGAGATGGCTGATAATAATCTGCTACCTCCTATGTTTGCCGCAAATCCGGTGAATTAAAATCCTGCTCCTCATACTATGTATGATTATGCTAAACCTAATTTAACAGGAACTGAATCAAGTATTGTTAGACCTGCTATTGCTGCAAATAATTTTGAACTGAAACCTAACACTAATCATATGATTCAGCAATTTGTTCAGTTTGAAGGTTTGTAGGATGAGGATCCAAACAATCACTTGGCAAATTTTCTGGAATTTTGCGATACTTTCAAAATTAATGGCATTTCTGATGATTCCATTCGCCTTCGGTTGTTTCCCTTATCGTTGAGGAATAAAGCCAAACAGTGGCTGAACTCGTTACCAAGAGGATCGATCACTACATGGGAACAAATGACCTAAAATTTTTTACTTAAATATTTTCCGCCTACTAAAACGGCTAAGTTGAGGAATGATGTCTCTTCTTTTGTGCAGATGGATTTAGAGACACTTTACGATGTATGAGAGAGATACAAGGATTTACTAAGAAGGTGCCCTCACCATGGGTTACCTTTGTGGCTACAGGTTCAAACCTTTTACAATGGTGTGAACTCCTCAACTAGGCAGTTGATTGATTCAGCTATCGGTGGAACCCTAAATAACAAGATACCTGCGGCTGCTTACGAATTCATTGAGGAGATATCACTGAATAACTATCAGTGGCAAGTCATGAGGACAAAGCCGACAAAGACAGCTGGAGTTTTCAACCTCAATGCAGTGACCATGCTATCAAACCAGGTAGAGATGTTAAATAAAAAGATTGATGGTTTGTGTGGTTCTTCGTAGGTACATCCAGTTATGCAATGCGATACGAATGAAGAAGGAATGAGTAATACAAAATATCCATCCTACAACCCTAGCATAGAAAGCGAACAGATGAACTATATGGGTAATAATTCTAGACCTCAGAATAATCCATATAGTAACACTTATAATCCAGGTTGGAGGAACCACCCCAAGTTCTCATGGGGTAGCCAAGAAAATCAAAGACAACAACCCCCTCCAGGCTTTCAACAGTAACCCTACCCACAAGAGAAGAAGCCGAACCTTGAGGAGATGCTAACAAAATTCATCGCAGTGTCAGAAACCTATTTCCAGAACACTGAAACAACACTCAAAAATTAGCAAGCATCGATTCAAGGCCTCGAGAACCAAATAGGACAACTTGCTAAGCTTATCTCTGAACGTTCACAAGGCAGCTTGCCAATCAACACTGAAACTAACCCAAAGGAGCAACTTCTTGTCATAACTGCTCACGAAAGTGAAGGGTTAGAAGCACCAAAATCGAGCCAAGAAAACGTGGCAGATAAAGGTAAGGTTAAGGTAAGCCATAATAACCCAAAACTGGTAAGTACAGAATACCAACCTCGTGTGTCATATCCCAATGTGGCGAAGAATGTAATATCCCGGGTTAGGGGCTAGTTTGTTGTTGCATGTTATTGCAGGTGTTAGTGTGCTGTGTTGTTGTTTGTGTAGTATCGGGGCTTAATTGTGGGCTAGGAGTGTGCCTGAGTAGGTAGGAAAATTTTGGTTTTTGGGTGTTAAGTGAAGGGAGCTGTGGAAGCTGGGGTTTAAGAATTTTATTTGTGGTTTTGTTGCACAAAGAGTGAGCGGGCAAGGTGGCAAGCATGCGTTACATGGGGAGCTTGGTGTGGCGTCAACTTCAAGGGGGGAGGTCCTGAGTTCAAGCTGCAGGATCCCCATTTTGGTTCCTATTTTGGGACGGCATGGAGGAGAGGTAGAAGGCTAGTGAAATTCTACGTTGGACCAAGTCATACCTTTCAAATGAAAGGTGGAGAGCATTTGTAGGAGGGAGACTTGGTCATGCAAGTTTGAAGGAGTGGTGGTGAGTGAATGGAGGGATTTTTGGCCGAATTTGTGGGGTGTTGGAGTGGGGGTGTGGACGGTTTGGTAGTGGGAAGTGAGGTGTGCCGAAATGCACTTCTCATTTTGTGCATTTTCGGCCAAAAGCAATTGTGAAGCATCATTTCTTTTTCTTTCTTTTGTCAAAAAGCAACTCGAAACTTCAAGAGATTTTCCCATTTCTTCTTCTTTTGTTCAATTGTGCTAGAACCGAAACTCTCTCTTCTCCAACATCCTTTCTCTCTTTTTGAAACTTTGATTGCCGAAACTAATACCTTTTCTTATCATATTTTCGTTTCTTTTCTCCTAATACACTAGTGCCGAATTCACATTGCTTCTTAGCCGAATTTCCATTTATCTTCTCATCTCTTGCCGAAACTCCGCTTCCATTTCACATTGTTTTTCTCAAAACCGAAAATAGAGGTGTTAAACACCTAGTGCCGTTTTCTTCTTTCTTTTGTTGTCAACTTAGCCGAATATTTTCCTTCTCCTAGAAGTCCTATTTTTGGCCGAATATTTGGTGTTGGGTAAGTGTTTGGCCGTATGGTCATGTTTTTACTCTAGTTCTATGATTGATTTCGGTTGGATTAAAGCCTATGATGGTTGCGGATTGAAGTGAGTTAATCGTTGTTAATCTCTTCATTATAGGACATCAAGGGTTTCAAAGCAAGCAAGAGGAGCCGTTTTTTTCTGTCAATTGATTAGTAAGTAGTGGTAAGGGGCTGGTTCTTCAATATACTCTTTTGGTTTCGATTAAGTCAAGATTATTAAAGTTTAACCATTCTCTTTTAGGGTGCCGATTGTTGGAAGAGAGAATCACTGCTTGATTCGAGATTTGGTAGGAAACCAAATCAAGCATAAAGGTAAAGAGTTAGCATTAACTCCTATTGGTTTGTTAGCATTGGCCGAATGTTGTAGATGCCTAACCCCTATGTTGGCCGATTCTAGGAGCAAGTCAATCGAAGGACTTAGATCGTGTTCGTCGGGATTTTTTTTTAGACTCGTATTTACCAGGTGTGTAACTAACACACCCATACTTAGTGATATTACGATTAAACCTGTTTGCTATTAAAATCATGGCAGTTTGATGGATTGATATGATACCCTTTTGGGTATGATCTTGGACTCGGGTAAGTCAGTATTGTTATGAGCTTACTGATGATCTATATGGTACCATGATTATGGATGTATGTGATATGGGATATGATGTTAAACATAATAGCATGATATGTATGACTTGTATGATATGCATGATCACACGAGTATGGCATGATGATGGGTGATATGAGTGGAGGGAGGATATGATGATATCCGTGTCTTTGGGACACTGTGTCTTTGGGACACCAGAGGTTTGGCACCTCCAGTGGTTTGGTACCACAGTGATATATCGTGACTTTGGGTCACCAGAGGCTTGGCACCTCAGCGTCTCGTCCCAGTGGCTTAGTACCACGGTGGGTTGGCCCCACAGTTGATTATACGGGATTGACGCCAGTGATTTGGTATCACACGATGGGTTGGCCCCATCACTCGGTTATCGTGACTACGGTCACCAGTGGTTTGGTACCACATTGTGTCTTTGGGACACCAGAGGTTTGGCACCTCATTGCGACTCGTCCCTGTGGTTTGACACCACCGTGGGTTGGCCCCACTTGAGATATGGGATTGTCTGCTAGTGATTTGGTATCACACGATGGGTTGGCCCCATCATTGGATTTGTGACTTCGGTCACCAGTGTTTTGGTAACACATTGTGACTATACGTCACCAGTGGTTTGGCACCACAATTATGGATATCGTGACTTTGGGTCACCAGTGGTTTGGCACCACCAGTGGTTTGGTACCACACGGGGTAGAAAAGGTGATACGGATGGTTAGGATCGGGTTGCATTAATCATGTTGCTATGTATGATGTGTGTTAGCATGTTGTTTTACCGGGAGCGGGATTTATGCACTGAGTCATTCGACTCACCCTCTCCTTTGACATTTCAGGTGACTCGTAGACGCGGACATGGAGCCGGGGTGGACTCGGGGTGCTCATGCCATGCTGAATAAAGTTTTACTCAGACTCTATATTTTGGGTACTTAGTTTATTTACTATTACTTGGGTTTATTTTGGATTTGTAAAAGGTACTTAGTTGATTCTTAATATGCTTTAACAAAGTAACTTGGTATGAATTTTACTAAAATTTGGAAAAACAATGATTTCGAAATTATAATGCAAATGTGTTTTAAATTATACCATCGGGTATCTCACTATGTTTTGGTATAAAGTAAACTCAAATGATTTTCAAATCAAACTCGATCTTCTATCAAGTTCAAAAATGTTTTAAGTAACACTAAGAAACTTCTTGAATAATAAGATGAAATCAACTAGTTTTAACTACATACTTTGGATAGGTTTTCAAAACTTCTGGGTTTCAAATACACTATATAGTAAGGAGTTTTCATCCAGTTTTTAAACGAAAAAAAAACTCTAACCTCTCAAACACGTTTTCCCCGTAGCATACCAGATTCGGACGTGGTGTCTTGTCCGGGTTTGAGGTGTTACAATTGTGGTATCAGAGCCAAGTTCAAAGGCTCGGCTGTGGGCCTGAGGCCCAAAATGTTTTCAAAAGATTGTTTTGTTAGTCTTTGTTCTTAAAGTATGGTTGGAAAGGCATGGCACCGAGTCTCCGGCACCAGTTCGCCCAGGTAAGTACCCCGAACTATTGCTTGTGATTTGATTGGATGTGATATGATCTGATGAATAGCAATAGTATACTACTCTAGAGATTGAAACTGATAGGATTCTGTGAACTTGCGAGAACAAATCCTCATTAATATTCATAAGACTTGTTTTAAAACAGTGGAATAAATACTGATGCATAAAACTCTTTAATCAGACACGTAGAAAGATTAGTCATGAGCACTCAAGGTGGACGTGGTCGTAATACTCGTGGTAGAGGTAGGGGTAGAATGACAGTTTCTGAGCTCGTAGGATCTGGTCAAGGGTCAGAAAATGAGATACCGGTTCCGCCACCAGCTGGAGGTAGTGAGTTCCAAGATCAGACTGGAGATGACGCAGTGTCACAGGCGATGCTGCGAGTGTTAGAAAGGGTAGCTGGTGTAGGTGGTGGTGCAGGAGTTAGGAAATCTGTGCCTGAGCGACTTCGGGCAAACGGGGCCGAATTCTTCGAGGTGTTTCTGGTGTTGCTCCCAGCACTGCTGAATATTGGCTGGAGGCAACTGAGCGGATCATGGATGATATGGACTTGACTGCTGAAGAGAAGCTGAAGGGTATCGTATCGCTTCTCCGGGATGAGTCATACCAGTGGTGGCTCACGGTTCGGGACAGTGTGGCAGCAGAGGATCTGACATGGGATTATTTCAGGACTGCATATCAAAAGAAATACATTGGAGCTAGTTATATTGACTCCCAGCGAAAGGCATTTCTGAGGCTTGTTCAGGGGAGTAAATCTGTTACTGAGTTCTTGAAGCTGAGTAGGTATGCCAGGGGCATTGTGGCCACTGAGCATGAGAGGTGTGTTCGTTTCGAGGATGGTCTGCGAGACGAGTTGAGACTGCTGATTGCTCCACAGCAGGAGCGCGAGTTTGCTGTCTTAGTTGAGAAGGCTAAGGTAGCTGAGGGTGTTAAGGAGTCAGTGAGGCAGGGTATGGACAGAAATAGGCATAAGAGGAGCTTTGGGTCTTTTGGATCATCGGGTAATCCGCAAAAAAGGGCTAGACCGAGTGGGCCGAATCAGTTTGGGAGGTTTGTTGCTGCTAGGCAGGGACCGCCACAGTGTAATCAGTGTGGGAAATCTCATTGGGGTGGATGCTGGACTGGAGGACAAGGTTGCTTTGAGTGTGGTTCTCTGAGGCACCGTGTGAGGGACTGTCCGCGTAAGTTGGCCAGGATTCAGTCTGAGAGTCAGGGCCGTAATCAGTTCAAAGGTAATGGACCGCCACCGCAGAGGGGCCGTGGTAATGGCAGAGGTGGTAATGGTTCTGGTCGGGGCCGTGGAGCACCGGGCAGAGGTGCGGGTAGTTCTGAGGCACGACAGCCTGGTTTGGTGTATGCAGCAAGGCGCCGAGAGGAGGGCGACGCACCGGACGTCATAACCGGTACGTTCTTGATCTTTGGTTCTCCTTATACTACTTTGATTGATGTGGGTTCAACGCACTCTTATGTTGCCAGTAGTATAGTAGAGACTATGGATTTAGACTCTGAGATATCTTCTAGGCAGATGACTGTAATTAGCCCTCTAGGTCACTCTGTAGTAGTAGATAAACTGTTTAGAGAGGTACCCCTAGAACTCCAAGGGGTAGTGTTTGCTGCTGATCTGATGGAACTGCCGTTTGGGGAGTACGATCTGATTCTTGGGATGGATTGGTTGGTCAAGTACCAGGCGAGGTTGGATTGCGCGGCCAAGCGCATGGTTCTTAAGACGGTTGAGGGTGATGAGGTGGCTATGATAGGTAATAGGAGGGATTACTTATCAAATGTGGTATCTGCTCTGAAAGCGGGAAAGATGGTCAAGAAGGGCTGTGAAGCGTATGTGGTTCATGTGTATGCCTTGGAGGCTAAGGAATCTGCTGTAGAGAGAGTGCGTACAGTTAAGGAATTCGCTGATGTGTTTCCTGAGGAGCTTCCGGGTTTGCCGCCGGATCGCGAGGTAGAGTTCGGGATAGATCTGTTACCCGGGACTGGGCCAGTGTCTATTGCTCCGTATAGGATGGCGCCAAAGGAATTGGTGGAGCTTAAGGCTCAGATCCAGGAGTTATTGGATCGAGGTTTCATCAGGCCTAGTGTTTCGCCGTGGGGTGCGCCAGTACTCTTTGTTAAGAAGAAAGATGGTACGATGCGGATGTGTATAGACTACCGCCAGTTGAACAAGCTGACGATTAAAAACAAGTATCCGTTGCCACGGATAGATGATTTGTTTGATCAGCTGAAGGGTGCTGCGGTATTTTCGAAGATCGACTTGAGGTCTGGGTATCACCAGTTAAAGGTTAAGGAGGCTGATATCCATAAAACAGCGTTTTGGACTCGGTATGGGCACTACGAATTTCTGGTAATGCCGTTCGGGTTGACTAACGCACCGGCAGTGTTTATGGATATGATGAATAGAGTGTTTCAGCAGTATCTGGATCAGTTCGTTGTGGTTTTCATAGACGACATCTTAGTGTACTCTAGGACAGAGGAAGAGCATGATGCGCATTTGCGAGTTGTGCTGCAGATTTTGAGGGAAAAGCAGCTCTATGCTAAGTTCAGTAAGTGCGAGTTCTGGCTGAGAGAAGTGACTTTCTTGGGTCATGTAGTGTCGGCTGAGGGGATTCGGGTAGATCCTCGTAAGATTGAGGCCATTTTGGATTGGAAGCCGCCTAGGTCAGTGGCTGAGATTCGGAGTTTTCTGGGTTTGGCAGGATACTACCAAAGGTTTGTTGAGGGTTTCTCGTTGATAGCAACGCCGATGACCAAATTACTGAGGAAAGAAGTTCCGTTTGTTTGGACTGAGAAACAGCAGGAAAGCTTCAATAAGTTAAAGAAGATTTTGACTGAGGCTCCGGTTTTAATTCAACCTGAGGCTGGTAAGGAATACACAGTCTATTGCGATGCATCACATACGGGTTTGGGTTGTGTGCTGATGCAAGAAGGTAAGGTTGTGGCTTACGCTTCTCGACAGCTGAGGCCACATGAGGTCAACTATCCGACGCACGATTTGGAGCTAGCGGCTGTAGTCTTCGCCTTAAAAATTTGGAGGCACTACTTGTACGGAGAGAGATCGATAGTCTACACAGATCACAAGAGTCTGAAGTATCTCCTGACTCAGAAGCATTTGAATTTGAGGCAGCGCAGATGGGTTGAGTTGCTGAAAGATTACGACTGCTCGATTGAATATCATCCGGGCAAGGCTAACGTGGTGGCAGACGCGTTGAGCCGTAAGGTCGTTTCGGACTTAAGAGCGATGTTTGCCCACTTGAGTTTGTATGACGACGGGAGTATTCTGGCAGAGCTGCAGGTTAAGCCTACTTGGGTTGAGCAGATCAGAGAGAAACAGTTAGTGGATGAGGTTCTGAGTGCGTGAAAGTTACAAGTGCAGAATGGTGGTTTGGAGGGTTACAGCTTGTCTAGTGATGAGGTTCTGTGTTTTCAGGGTAAGGCTTGTATGCCTAAAAATGTTGAGCTGAGGCAGAAGATTCTTCAGGACGCACATAGCAGTCCTTATGCTATGCATCCTGGAGGTAGTAAGATGTATAGGGATCTTAGAGAGCAGTTTTGGTGGCCTGGCTTGAAGAAAGAGGTGACAGAGTTCGTGAGTAAGTGTCTGACTTGTCAGCAGGTCAAGGCTGAGCACCAGTTGCCGTCAGGTTTGCTTCAGCCTGTGAAGATTCCTCAGTGGAAGTGGGAAAGGATAACCATGGATTTCGTCAGTGGGTTACCGCTTACGCCAAGCAAGAAGGATTCAGTTTGGGTAGTGGTGGATCGTCTGACTAAATCAGCTCACTTTATTCCGGTGAGGGTTGACTACTCACTTCAGAAGCTAGCGAAGCTATATGTGTCGGAGATAGTGAGGTTGCACGGGGTGCCAGTTTCGATAATCTCGGACAGGGATCCTAGATTCACGTCAAGGTTCTGGAAAGCATTGCATCAGGCTCTGGGTACTCGTTTGGATTTCAGCATAGCTTTTCACCCGCAGTCTGACGGTCAATCAGAAAGGGTTATTCAGATCTTAGAGGATATGCTGAGAGGTTGTGTCCTGGATTTCAGAGGTAGTTAGGAGGAGTTTCTACCATTAGCTGAGTTTGCCTACGACAACAGTTACCAAGCGAGCATCAAGATGGCACCGTATGAGGCGTTGTATGGTAGGAAGTGTCGCTCACCTACGTATTGGACGGAGTTGGGTGAACGCCAGTTGTTGGGACCCGAGTTAGTAGCTGAGACTGAGGACAAGGTTAAAGTGATTCAGGCTCGGTTGAAGGAAGCTTCGGACCGGCAGAAGTCTTATGCCGATCTTAAGCGGAGAGATATAGAGTTTGCTGTGGGGGATCGAGTTTTCCTGAAGGTCTCACCTTGGAAAAAGGTGTTGAGATTCGGAAAGAAAGGCAAGCTAAGTCCGAGGTTCATTGGGCCGTATAAGGTACTGAGACGAGTGGGACCAGTAGCGTATCAGCTTGAGTTGCCAGCAGAGCTTAGCCAGATTCACGACGTTTTTCACGTTTCGATGCTTCGGCGTTATCGTTCAGATCCGTCACATGTGGTAGCAGTGGAAGAGATCGAGGTGAATCCAGACTTGACTATGGAAGAGGAACCTGTACAGATTCTTGATCGGGATGTGAAGGTTCTGCGTAGGAAGTCTGTGCCTTTGGTTAAGGTACTCTGGCGGAATCATGGCGTGGAGGAAGCCACGTGGGAACCCGAGGATATGATGAGACAGCAATACCCGCAACTCTTCTGATCAGGTAATTTCGAGGCCGAAATTATTTTTTTAAGGGGGTAGAACTGTAATATCCCGGGTTAGGGGCTAGTTTGTTGTTGCATGTTATTGCAGGTGTTAGTGTGCTGTGTTGTTGTTTGTGTAGTATCGGGGCTTAATTGTGGGCTAGGAGTGTGCCTGAGTAGGTAGGAAAATTTTGGTTTTTGGGTGTTAAGTGAAGGGAGCTGTGGAAGCTGGGGTTTAAGAATTTTATTTGTGGTTTTGTTGCACAAAGAGTGAGCGGGCAAGGTGGCAAGCATGCGTTACATGGGGAGCTTGGTGTGGCGTCAACTTCAAGGGGGGAGGTCCTGAGTTCAAGCTGCAAGATCCCCATTTTGGTTCCTATTTTGGGACGGCATGGAGGAGAGGTAGAAGGCTAGTGAAATTCTACCTTGGACCAAGTCATACCTTTCAAATGAAAGGTGGAGAGCATTTGTAGGAGGGAGACTTGGTCATGCAAGTTTGAAGGAGTGGTGGTGAGTGAATGGAGGGATTTTTGGCCGAATTTGTGGGGTGTTGGAGTGGGGGTGTGGACGGTTTGGTAGTGGGAAGTGAGGTGTGCCGAAATGCACTTCTCATTTTGTGCATTTTCGGCCAAAAGCAATTGTGAAGCATCATTTCTTTTTCTTTCTTTTGTCAAAAAGCAACTCGAAACTTCAAGAGATTTTCCCATTTCTTCTTCTTTTGTTCAATTGTGCTAGAACCGAAACTCTCTCTTCTCCAACATCCTTTCTCTCTTTTTGAAACTTTGATTGCCGAAACTAATACCTTTTCTTATCATATTTTCGTTTCTTTTCTCCTAATACACTAGTGCCGAATTCACATTGCTTCTTAGCCGAATTTCCATTTATCTTCTCATCTCTTGCCGAAACTCTGCTTCCATTTCACATTGTTTTTCTCAAAACCGAAAATAGAGGTGTTAAACACCTAGTGCCGTTTTCTTCTTTCTTTTGTTGTCAACTTAGCCGAATATTTTCCTTCTCCTAGAAGTCCTATTTTTGGCCGAATATTTGGTGTTGGGTAAGTGTTTGGCCGTATGGTCATGTTTTTACTCTAGTTCTATGATTGATTTCGGTTGGATTAAAGCCTATGATGGTTGCGGATTGAAGTGAGTTAATCGTTGTTAATCTCTTCATTATAGGACATCAAGGGTTTCAAAGCAAGCAAGAGGAGCCGTTTTTTTCTGTCAATTGATTAGTAAGTAGTGGTAAGGGGCTGGTTCTTCAATATACTCTTTTGGTTTCGATTAAGTCAAGATTATTAAAGTTTAACCATTCTCTTTTAGGGTGCCGATTGTTGGAAGAGAGAATCACTGCTTGATTCGAGATTTGGTAGGAAACCAAATCAAGCATAAAGGTAAAGAGTTAGCATTAACTCCTATTGGTTTGTTAGCATTGGCCGAATGTTGTAGATGCCTAACCCCTATGTTGGCCGATTCTAGGAGCAAGTCAATCGAAGGACTTAGATCGTGTTAGTCGGGATTTTTTTTTTAGACTCGTATTTACCAGGTGTGTAACTAACACACCCATACTTAGTGATATTACGATTAAACCTGTTTGCTATTAAAATCATGGCAGTTTGATGGATTGATATGATACCCTTTTGGGTATGATCTTGGACTCGGGTAAGTCAGTATTGTTATGAGCTTACTGATGATCTATATGGTACCATGATTATGGATGTATGTGATATGGGATATGATGTTAAACATAATAGCATGATATGTATGACTTGTATGATATGCATGATCACACGAGTATGGCATGATGATGGGTGATATGAGTGGAGGGAGGATATGATGATATCCGTGTCTTTGGGACACTGTGTCTTTGGGACACCAGAGGTTTGGCACCTCCAGTGGTTTGGTACCACAGTGATATATCGTGACTTTGGGTTACCAGAGGCTTGGCACCTCAGCGTCTCGTCCCAGTGGCTTAGTACCACGGTGGGTTGGCCCCACAGTTGATTATACGGGATTGACGCCAGTGATTTGGTATCACACGATGGGTTGGCCCCATCACTCGGTTATCGTGACTACGGTCACCAGTGGTTTGGTACCACATTGTGTCTTTGGGACACCAGAGGTTTGGCACCTCATTGCGACTCGTCCCTGTGGTTTGACACCACCGTGGGTTGGCCCCACTTGAGATATGGGATTGTCTGCTAGTGATTTGGTATCACACGATGGGTTGGCCCCATCATTGGATTTGTGACTTCGGTCACCAGTGTTTTGGTAACACATTGTGACTATACGTCACCAGTGGTTTGGCACCACAATTATGGATATCGTGACTTTGGGTCACCAGTGGTTTGGCACCACCAGTGGTTTGGTACCACACGGGGTAGAAAAGGTGATAGACGGTTAGGATCGGGTTGCATTAATCATGTTGCTATGTATGATGTGTGTTAGCATGTTGTTTTACCGGGAGCGGGATTTATGCACTGAGTCATTCGACTCACCCTCTCCTTTGACATTTCAGGTGACTCATAGACGCGGACATGGAGCCGGGGTGGACTCGGGGTGCTCATGCCATGCTGAATAAAGTTTTACTCAGACTCTATATTTTGGGTACTTAGTTTATTTACTATTACTTGGGTTTATTTTGGATTTGTAAAAGGCCTTTAAAATTTTGTTTTATGTTGTTTAAGCCTTAAGTTGATTCTTAATATGCTTTAACAAAGTAACTTGGTATGAATTTTACTAAAATTTGGAAAAACAATGATTTCGAAATTATAATGCAAATGTGTTTTAAATTATACCATCGGGTATCTCGCTATGTTTTGGTATAAAGTAAACTCAAATGATTTTCAAATCAAACTCGATCTTCTATCAAGTTCAAAAATGTTTTAAGTAACACTAAGAAACTTCTTGAATAATAAGATGAAATCAACTAGTTTTAACTACATACTTTGGATAGGTTTTCAAAACTTCTGGGTTTCAAATACACTATATAGTGAGGAGTTTTCATCCAGTTTTTAAACGAAAAAAAAAACTCTAACCTCTCAAACACGTTTTCCCCGTAGCATACCAGATTCGGACGTGGTGTCTTGTCCGGGTTTGGGGTGTTACAAAGAAAGACCGCACAGATGAACAATTTGGTAAATTCCTTAAACTTTTAAAAAAATTGCATATTAACTTATCGTTTATTGAAGCTCTTTCACAGATGCCCAATTCAAAAAAAATTTTAAAAGATGTTTTGACAAACAAACAAAAGTTAGACGATGCGTCGCATGCGGAGCTAAATGCAGTGTGCTCAGCAATTTTACAAAATAAACTACCTCAAAAGTTAAAAGATCAAGGGAGTTTTACAATTCCATGCTTAATCGGTGGTTTATCTATTAATAATGCTTTAGCTGATCTAGGGTCAAGTATCAATGTTATGCCTTATAAAATGTTTAAACAGCTAGGTCTTGAGAAACCCAAGAAAACTAGGATGAGCATTCAATTAGCTAATAAAACCATTAGAGTTCCTACAGGTATAATTGAGGATGTACTAGTGAAAGTTGACAAATTCATATTCCCCGTAGACTTTGTTGTTTTAGACATGGATGAGGATAGTAACGTCCCTTTAATTTTAGGAAGGCCCTTTTTAGCAACTGCTAAAACTAGAATTGATGTTGGTACAGGTGAACTTACACTTCGTGTAGGTGATGAAACGATCACTCTTTAGGCTTGTGACTCAGCTAGGTCATTGAGTAATAAAGGTAAGAACATAAATTCTATTAATAACCATTTGGTTCAAACCTCTTTTTAGGAAGCACCTCAAAAATGCACAACTGAGCCACACCCTAAATCCCGTACCAACAATGAAATAACTCATGAGGAGCTGATGGAGCTCGAAACTAGCTATTATTTTGACAAAGGCAAGCGCACCTATCGAACAGTAGTATAGCTGTGGTGTGTCCAGAATATCGTATCCTCAAGGACCAAGAGTACTAGTATTAACTATTTTTTTATTATCTAGCCTAATAATTAAGGGAATTTGGTTTTAATCTAAAATTAACAAACTAATTTAACTAACTATGGATGCGACAGAGAGCAAATTAGGGAAATACTTTTCAACAACTTATATGAGATCGGCAATACCTAAGGAAGAATCCACCTAGACTTCACTTATTACTTTTGATTCATGCGATTTATTCACTTGGCTTAATCTGTAGAAATCCCTGATTTATATTAATACCTCTCTCGAGGCTACTAACAACTGACTCTAGGTTGATTAATTGAAATATCTTTCTAATTAAAACCCCTATTGTTGCATTAACTCGAACTATGGATTCCTTTATTTGGTTTGACCCTAATCCGGCAGATTTTCGTCGCCCTATCTCTAGGGTTGCAATCAACTCCGCTTAATTGTGTTGATCTACTCTTAAATAGGGACTTTTGATCCACTAAATAATCACATTCGATTTTGAATCAATAACCTGAATTATCAAAACCAGAATAAGAACTAACAATTAAGAATAAGCACAATTATTTATCTCATAAATCAAATAATAATAAGATTCGTCTTAGGTTTCATCTCCTCAGGTATTTGAGAGATTTAGTTCTTTCTTAAAGAGGGAAACATCATAAAAGAGGAAAAACAACAAAACATAAGAAAACCCAAAAACCTGCTAAGGAACTTGATGGGAGATTCTCAGTCTTGATGGAGATCCTTCTCCTAAGCTGTTCCTGACGATTGTCTTGGAGTATTTTCTCCTTCCACCCGGCATCTATTCGACGTCCTATCGAACTCTGTCAAACTCTGTCAACCTCTGTCCAACTCCCCTTTTAGGGGTTTATATAGGCTTCAAGATGCCTTTCTTGGCCCACAAGTATCTTATTTCGAATAGAATTCATCCTTATTTCGGTAGGGACACGCCCGTATGACACACCCATGGTCGATAGTCCATGCCGTGTTCAATCTGGCTTGCCACACACGGCCGTGCGGTCCGCCCGTGTATTGTGGTCCAGGCCATATAGGCCTATTTTGTCCCTTTTTGGCCCGTTTCTCGTTCTTTTCGACTCCCTAAGCTCTCCTGAGTATAAAACATGAAATTAAGAGATTATGAGCATCAGATTCATCAAATTCAATGGAAAATCATCCAAAATTAAGCCAAGCATGGGGTTAAAATATGTGTAAATTATGGTTTATCAAATATCCCCACACTTAAGCCTTTGCTTGTCCTCAAGCAAAATTCTCAACTCACAATTAAAATTAACTTCCTCAATTCATAATCATCACCAATAATGTTTCATCATAATTCATAGATAATTCATACATTGATAATTTAACTAAATGAGTCCCAAAGAATCAGACAATCTAAGTCATAAATTTTTATAGCACGAAAACATAAGTGTTTCCCCTTTACCAAAATAATTACCTCTAATTCAAAACCGATAAGAATTGCATCCGCACTATGGATTCACTCAAATCACTCAAAAAGTGTTTAAGGTTCAAATTAAGCACTCAAAAGTCGAAGATGAAAAGTTAATCCCATAGGCTGGCATGGAAATTAAATCTCCACCACTATAAAATAAGATGATACACAAATCAAAAGGTCTTTAAAGGGTTGTAATGGGGCTTGGGCTAAAGGTGTGGATAAATGCTGAATTAGAAGGTTAGAATCGAGATTGAATTGACAAATTACCTAACTAGAAACAATGAGCTAATAATGAATAATTACATTAATAACACGAGCTTCTTCTAAAGATGTGAATTTAACTGTTTAAGCTCATAAAACATAGAACTAATAATGAATATACTTTCAATTTTTTTTTTAGAATAACAATAATAATAAGGAACTTAACAACGGAAAAATAGAACATAGTTAGGCAACTAGTCAATTCAAATCTCGACAAAAAGGGACGTCAAAAGGATTAAGGGAATTAAAAATTTGGTTTTCTTTTTTGAGTTAATATTAATGGGTGAGTCAAGAAATGGTTTATTAGGCTAAAAAGGGGTTCACTAGGGGTTAATTATGGAGGTAGGCTTTTTGGGGAGTAAGTGGGTTAAATCCTAGGTGCCTTTATCGTCTCAGTATATCAAATAAAAAATGTGGTCTCAACGTGTATAATCGAAGCAATTTCCAGAATAACAAATCAATGTTGACACACTCATAATAAAAAAAAGGAGCAAAAAAATATATGCTCTAAAAGGTTCAAAATCTCACAAAAATTATGGTTTTTGATGTCAACCTTGTAAATTTCAAACTTCGAAATAACATTTAAGTTCAGGGAAACAACCTAAAAAAAATTTGAATTCTAAAAATAGACTTATCATGCTTGATTCTCTAATATCTTAAAGTTTAAATCATCACTGCACAATGACTTATGACTTAATCTGAAACATATCAATGAAAATCATAAATCGAAAGAAGTTTCATTCTAATAGTAATGTGAGAAAATTACTTAGGACAAAGCATAATTTAGGGATTTTCTGGTAATGAAATCAATAACCTCCCCACACTTAAAATGTACATTATCCTCAATGTACAAAGATGGATAATAACAATATAGTAAGAAATCATAAGATAGGGAGAGAGGTGAAACTTCCTGAATTACGGATGAAATCCTTAGAAAGATAGGCACAATGGACTAGGTAGAGGTGCACGGTGGTGTCTACGGTCGTGGTGTGGTGATTCCTAAGCAGCCTTTTGAACCTAAATCAAAGAAATGAAAATATAATAATAAAAATTAAAGATAAGAAAGATAAAGGGAAGGAAAATAAAGGAGAAGAGAAAAGAAAAAGAAAAATTAAATGGACTCAAAGGTCCTTATCCTGTCGAGTTAATGAAGCGACCAACATGAACTTATGTAGATCGATTTCGTACGGGGAGACTGTGCTAGGCTCCTTTCGCTCCTTCGACATGGTGATGGTGGTGTAGAGAAAGAGTGAGGAAAAGGGAAAAAGGAGAATGAAAGGGGAAAGATGAAAGAAAGAGGGAGGGGTGTGGTGGTTAAGGTTTGGGAGAGGAAGAATTTGGGAAGAAAGTGAGAAGAAAGGGGGTTTTAAATAGGAAACAGAACCCTAGTTGCTTCCCACGCCCGTGTGCGATGGGCGTGTTAGGTCACACGGCCGTATTGCACGGCTGTGTGGTGCTTCGTTCGTTTCTCCCACGCCTATGTAGAAGTTGCCACGCCCATGTTTGTTTGATCAGTGTCGGCCATAGCCTCAAAACACGGGAGTGTCTCATACCCGTGTTACTTTCTCAATGTCGACCACGGCTATATCGCACGGCCGTGGCATTGTATCGTAGCCCGTGTTTTGGGAGATTTTTTTGCTTGGTTCGCACGGTTTCTGCCACGCTAATGTGCCTATTGGTGGTGTCCATACGGCCACGGCCACGCCTATGTGTAAGGTCGTATGGAATGAGAAACCTGCGCTTTATTAATTTTGTTAGTTTGTAATTAGGTGCTAAAAATAAAAAAAATATGAAAAGTAATGGGGTTAGTGCTCGGGTTGCCTTCCGAGAAGCTCTCGTTTAAAGTCTTAAGCTAGACTTACCCTTCATTCGCATAATCATGCTGGTTTTAGAAGTTGAAACTCCTTACCCTTGCTATCAGTTCTATGATCACTGTATAGTTTGAGTCGAGTGGTGTTTACCTTAAAAGTGCCGAATGTAGGATTAGTTATGCAACAGCCCTATCATGTATCATTCGCCGGATTAGGGTTAAGGGCATTACCTGATAGATCGGATACTTTTATAAACATTTACAGAAATTTCATACAACCTTCATTAACAATAATTATAATGTCCCTTAAATCAGTCATCGAGACCTTAAGCATGCTTACCATTTAAGTCGGGGCTAAATCGAACCACATAAAGAATTCACAGAAAATTTAAAACTTTACTAAACTACAAGGGAGGCACGCCCGTGGGAGGAGACCGTGTGCCCTCCACGGCTTCTAAACACCCCCGTGTATCCATCCGTGTCTATATACTAACTATACCAACACGGTCATTAGGCACGCCCGTGTGCCATGGCCGTGTACTACAAGGTCATATACTAACTTCCCCACCACGGCCACCAAGCACGCCCATGTATTTGGCCGTGTACTTTTTAGTTAGCTACTGACTTGCACACTATGGCCAGATGACACACCCGTATCGAGGCCGTGTGATGCTAAACTGCATCCTAGAGTTCACCCACAGTCGTTAGGCACGCCCGTGTGCCACAACCGTGTGACATTATAGGCCATTTACAAGGCCAAATTGCCACCAACTTAGGGTCAAACCTACAACCAACACACCAAAACATATCATGCACGTAAGGCAGCCAAAAACTTTCCAAAATGACTATTCAATCAAAGCATTTAATACCAATTCCAACCATGGCAAAACTTATCTCATCACAAGCATAATACATTCAATACCAACATCATTCCTTCTCAATTTCACTAATTTATGCTAGCATTTGATCAACACAAAGTTACCATTCAATAATCAATTTCTCAACCCACAAACCATACCAAAAGATGCATCACATATACCAAGTTCATTCATGTTAAAGCTAGCACATATCTAGCCACATCTCATGGCTACTTACAAACATTAAACATGAACCAAATGACCAGCCTATACATGCCATATTTTAACTAGGTACATCATTCCAAAATACCCCAAAATAGATTGTCGATAGTGTGACTGAGAAGTTGATGATCTCCTGATCCGAGCTAGCTTTACTGACACTGCAAAGCAGAGGAACAAATCACACAGTAAGCTTTATAAAGCTTAGTAAGTTCATAACATAATACATAATACCAACATGGCATCACATAGACTAATGTTTACTACCACAAATATAATACCATTCACAACCAATATGTTCAATAAACTCATCCACACCTACATTCATAGTTTCACCAATCACATAGATTCCGAGTGTACCTTAGCCAACACTTAGTTGTCAAATACTTTTGCTAATCAATAATCACGATTCATTTCGATCCACACTCATTTCTTCCTCGATTCATTCGCACACTTAGTGCATAATTAATTAGCCGGAGCTTAATTAGCACCGTACACTTAGTACATCCATCCCAAAATGATTTTAAATAGACATCGCACACACAGTGCCAACCACCAAGCCGAAGCTTATATTACTCCGCACACACAGTGCTATAATTTCCGATCACATTTTCGAATACGCACACTTAGTGCCATTTAACTCAATCTATCACATAGAATTCATTTTGTAATAATATCAGACCATTTATTTCATAGCATTAAACATAGCTAGATACAGGTATTATGTCCGAACTTACCTCGTATGTCAAAATACCGAAATGGTCGATTAATCGAGCACTTTCTTTTTGCCTCGGTCTCGATCCGAACCTCTCCTTTCTTGGTCTATACATATTCAAATTCAATCCATTTAATCACTATTGCATTCAATTTAATCCAAACACACATATTTAGGGCATTTTACACATTAGCCCTCGCATTTTCACATTTAGACACTTTAGTCCCTATTTCACAAAATCATCAAATACACAAAATTCCAATATACATGTGCTTGGCCGAATTCTCCCCATGCTTATACAAGCCCACACATTTCATTTATTTCACATTTTAACCCTTCAATTTGCTATTTTCACAATTTAGCCCTAATTAGCTAAATTCACCAAAAATTCAAAAACAACACATGTTAATTCAACACCAAGTTCTCATATTAACTACCAACTAGCACATAGCTCAAATTTCATCAATGACTCATCACAAAAACATCATCAATTCACAAAATTTTAACATGGGTTAGCTAGAGTACAAAGCAACAATTACGAAAAAGTAGAAATTATCAAAAACCGAACATAAAACACTTACTAATTGAAGCTTAAAGTGGCCGAATGTTCCAAAGCCTTAAACCCTTTATTTTCTTTCTTTTGCAAACGGTGGAAGAAGATGAACACACCCACTTACTCTTGATTTTTGTTTTATTATAACATATATATTATTATTATGCCATTTACTAAATTAACCTTTTAATCAATAAATAAAACATTTAAACACCAAGGTCACACTTGTCCATTGCCATCCACTATCATACTTATGGCATAATTGCCTCATAAGGCCCCCACCTTTAAAAGCCAACAACAATTAAGTACTTATAAATCAACACATAGCTTTTACTCTTTACGCGATTTAGTCCTTTCTCTTAATTCGACACATAAACGATTAAATTATCACACAGAATGTTCTCAAAGACTATATCATATAATATTCACACAGAAAATAATATTAAAATATTTTTTTACGACCTTGGGTTTGTGGTCTTGAACCACTTTTCCGGCTAGGGTCTAAACTGGGATGTTACAACTCTCCCCCCTTAGGGATTTTCGTCCCCAAAAATCTTACCAGTGAATAGGTGTGGATATTGCTCTCTCATAACATTCTCAGATTCCCACGTAGCCTCTTCAATCCCGTGTTTGTGCCATAACACTTTCACTAAGGAAATTCTTTTGTTTCTCAACTCTTTAATCTCTTTTGCCAAAGTTCGGATCGGTTCTTCACTATACGACAAGTCTGATTGAATTTCAACCTCAGTAGGAGCAATCACATGAGACGGGTATGCTCTGTACCGTCGAAGCATTGACACATGAAACACGTTATGAATCTTTTCTAACTCAGATGGCAATCTCAATCTATAAGCAACCAGTCCAACTCGTTCAATAATCTTGTACGGCCCGATGAACCTCGGACTCATCTTTCCCTTTCGGCCAAATCGAAATATTTTCTTCCACGGAGACACTTTCAAAAACACTTTATCACCAACCTCAAACTTGATATCTTTTCGTTTCAGATCTGCATAAGATCTCTGCCGATCTGAAGCCGCTTTCAAACTGTCACGAATCACTTTCACTTTCTGTTCAGTCTCTTTTATCATATCAACCCCGTGAATCTTATTCTCACTCATCTCAGTCCAATATAATGGAGTTCGACACCTTCGACCGTAGAGAGCCTTATATGGTGCCATTTTAATGCTAGATTGGAAACTGTTGTTGTAAGCAAACTCCATCAGCGATATGTGCTTTTCCCACGTATTGTTGAATTTGAGTATGCACCATCTCAACATATATTCAAGAATCTGAATGATTCGCTCTGATTGACCATCCATTTGCGGATGAAAAGTAGTACTAAAATGCAATTTGTGCCTAAAGCATCTTGCAATATCTTCCAAAATCACGAGGTAAATCTCGGATCTCTGTCAGACACTATCGATAATGGTATTCCATTCAATCTCACAATTTCAGCAATATACAATTCAGCTAACTTATCTAAAGAGTAGTCGGTTCTCACCGCGAAAAAATGAGCTGATTTCGTCAGTCTGTCTACTATCACCCAAATTGCATCTTTCTTACTCGGAGATAAGGGCAAACCTAACACAAAGTCCATTGTAATTCGCTCCCATTTCCACTCAGGAATCATAATTGGTTGTAACAAACCAGACGGAACTTGATGTTCAGCCTTAACTTGCTGACAAACTAAACACTTCGACACAAAGTCAGAAATATCTCTTTTCATGCCATGCCACCAATAGAGCTGTTTCAGTTCATTAAACATTTTCGTACTCCCCGGATGTACAGTCAAATAACTATGGTGAGCTTCATTCAAAATCATTTGAATCAACTCTGAATTTCTTGGAACACAAATCCGATCTCTAAATCTCAAACAATCATCATTATCGATCTGAAATTCCGATACGGCATCCGACTCACACTGAACTCTTTTTGCTAACAACTCATTGTCACTCTTCTAAACTTCACAAATCTATTGTAAGAACAATGGTTTTACTTTCAGTTCAGCTACCACCGCATTATCATCACACAGATCTATCTGATTACTCAAAGTTCGCAAAGCATATAACAATTTTTGGCTCAAGGCATCACCTACAACATTAGCATTACCCGGGTGGTAATCTATCACAAGTTCATAATCTTTCAACAACTCTAACCATCTTCTTTGTCGCAAATTCAAATTTTTCTGAGTCATCAAATACTTTAAACTCTTATGGTCAGTATAAATGTGACATTTTTCCCCAATCAGATAGTGACGCCAAATCTTCAATGCGAATACAATCGCAGCCAGTTCAAGATCATGCGTTGGGTAGTTCTTTTCATGTGGCTTAATTGTCTCGAAGCATATGCAATGACTTTCCCTTCTTGCATCAGCACACAGCCCAAACCATTCAATGATGGATCACTGTAAACTATAAATTCTTTGCCTGACTCAGGTTGAATCAACACGGGTGTTTCTATTAACAACACTTTCAATTGCTCAAAACTCTGCTGGCACTTTTCTGACCACTCAAATCTAACATCTTTCTGTAACAACTTTGTCAACAGAGTCGCAATCATCGAAAAACCTTTCACAAATCGTCTATAATATCCTACTAGTCCCAGAAAACTACGGACTTCTGACACACTTCTTGGAGGCTTCCATTCCAAAATAGCAGAGATTTTACCCGGATTAACTCTTATTCCAGCAGCTGATACAGTATGTCCCAAAAACCCAACCTCTGGCAACCAAAATTCGCATTTGCTAAACTTTGCATACAACTACTTCTCACATAGTGTTTGTAGCACAGTTCTCAAATGTTCAGCATGATGCGTCTCATCACACGAATAAATCAAAAAATCATCAATGAATACCACCACAAAGCGATCCAAATACGATCTAAATATCCGATTCATCAAATCCATAAACACTACAGGTGCATTTGTTAGTCTGAAAGGCATCACTAAAAATTCATAATGTCCGTACCTCGTCCTAAAAGCAGTCTTCGACACATCAGATTCTTTAACTCTCAACTGATAGTAGCCCGATCTCAAATCTATCTTTGAAAACACTGTAGCTCCTCTCAGTTGGTCAAACAAATCATCGATACGAGGCAACGGATATTTGTTCTTTATCGTCACTTTGTTCAACTGTGGTAATCAATACACATTCTCATAGTTCCGTCTTTCTTTTTCACAAATAACATAGGAGCTCCCCAGGGTGAGAAACTCGGTCATGCAAATCCCCTATCAGTCAACTCTTGCAACTGTGACTTTAACTCTTTCAATTCTGTTGGTGCCATTCTATATGGAGATATAGAAATGGGAGTGGTCTCCGGCACCAATTCAATACCAAATTCCACTTCTCGGATTGGAGGTAATCCCGGTAGTTCTTCAGGAAACACATCTGGAAATTCACATACCACAGGCACTGATTCAACTTTCTTTTTCGACACTTTTGTATCAATCACGTATGCCAAATAAGCTTCACACCCTTTTCTCACAAAATTCATAGCTTTCATCGTAGATACCACGGCTGGTAGTCCATTCATATCACTGGACTCAATTCGAACTAACTCACCATTCTGAGTTTTCAACTCAATACTCTTTCCTTTACAATCCATGATGGCATTATGCAGAGTAAGCCAATCCATACCCAGAATTATGTCAAACTCATCAAAGGGAAGCAATATCAAATTGACCAGAAAACATATATCATGAAACATTAATGGGCAATTCTTGCACACCTTATCCACCAAAACACACTTGCCTAAGGGGTTCGATACTCTAATCATGAATTCAGTAGACTCAACAGGTAAAGTCTTATTCAATACTAAATTCATACACACATAGGAATGAGTTGATCCTGGATCTATCAATGCAATGACATCAGTATCAAATAAAGTGAAAGTACCGGTGATGATGTCTGGAGATGATGCTTCCTCTCGTGCACATATAGCATAGGTTCGAGCAGGAGCTCTCGCCTCCGATCTCACGGCTGTATCAGTTGTCCCTCTCTGGCTATCATTCACATTTCTGATATTTCTGGGTGGTCTACTTCTAGTCGTCACATTACTCGGTCTTTCATTCTGAACATTTTCCTCTTCGACCATTTCTGGGCAATCTCGAATAAAATGATCTCGGGATCCACACTTATAACAAACTCTGTTGTTGTACTGGCCCCATCACTCTCCCACATGTCATCTTCCATACTGTCTGCACTCAGGCTTGTTACTCTTAACACTGCCAACACTTGATTCATTCGGAGCTTGAATTCATGAACCAGTACTCTGTCTCAAACGATCTCTACTTGGGTGTCCAAACGAAGCATTTGAACGATTACTTGCATTTCTATATCTCTTAGTAGAAGGTTGAGAAAATTTACTCATTGATCTCTTTCTTTCATCACGAGCATTTAAATCAGCTTTCTTCTTTTCCTCACTGAGCTCTTCAGCTTTGCACGCTCTTTCAACTAACACAACAAATTCATTTATATCGAGTATCCCAACCAATAACTTGATGTCTTCATTTAATCCCTCTATAAAATGTTTGCACATATTAGCTTCGGTTGAGACACATTCTCTCGCATATTGACTCAATCTTACAAATTCTCGCTCATATTCAGTAACAGACAATCGGCCCTGTTTCAATTCTAGAAACTCTTTACGTTTTCGATCAATAAAGCGTTGATTGATATACTTCTTTCTGAATTCAGTTTGAAAGAAGTCCCAAATGATTCTCTCTCTCAGAACCACAGATATCAATGTTTTCCACCAGTTGTAAGCCGAGTCTCTCAACAAGGAAACTACACATTTAATGCACTCATCAGGATTCAATGACATCTCATCAAATACTCTGATTGTATTCTCAAGCCAAAACTCGGCTCGCTCAGCATCGTCATCAGAAGTGGCTCTAAACTCTTCGACCCCATACTTGAGAATCTTATCCACAGGGGGTTTATTCAATCTATTCGGATCTACAACTTGAGGAACAACAGGTACTTGTGGGGGTGGAGGTTGTAGAGCAGCCAGATTCGTTCGAATGAACTCCGTAAACCACTCACTTATCATTCGGAAGAAGGCTTGCTTAGCCTCTCCTCCGTCACTACTATCATTCGGCCTAGAGGTAGCCGGCACTATCCCTTGAGCGGGAGCAGGTGCATTACTTTCTACATCGTCAGCAACTGCTCGATCAGGATCCATTACTATATAAAAACACATTTTCAAATGTCAGATTTCATCACACTATCGCAATTTCAAATATGGCATGTATAGCTAGACTCATTCACACTACGTTAGTCCGAGAATCGACTAAACCGTAGCTCTGATACCAACCAAATGTAACACCCCTATCCCGTATCCGTCACCAGATTAGGGTTAAGGGCATTACCTGACAGATTGGATACTTTTATAAACATTTACAGAAATTTCATACAACCTTCATTAACAATAATCATAATGTCCCTTAAATCAGTCATCGAGACCTTAAGCATGATTACCATTTAAGTCAGGACTAAATCGAACCATATAATGAATTCTCAGAAAATCTAAAACTTTACTAAAATACAGGGGAGGCACGCCCGTGGGAGGAGACCGTGTGCCCTCCACGGCTTCTAGACACCCCTGTGTATCCATCCGTGTCTGTATACTGACTATACAAACACGGTCATTAGGCACGCCCGTGTGCCATGGTCGTGTACTACAAGGTCATATACTGACTTCCCCACCACGGCCACCAAGCACGCCCGTGTATTTGGCCGTGTACTTTTTAGTTAGCTACTGACTTACACAACACGGCCAGATGACACACCCGTGTCGAGGCCGTGTGATGCTAAACTGCATCCTACAAATCACCCACGGTCGTTAGGCACGCTCGTGTGCCACAACCGTGTGACATTATAGGCCATTTACAAGGCCAAATTGCCACCCACTTAGGGTCAAACCTACAACCAACACATACCAAAACATATAATGCACATAAGGCAGCCAAAAACTTTCCAAAATGACCATTCAATCAAAGCATTTAATACCAATTCCAACCATGGCAAAACTTATCTCATCACAAGCATAATACATTCAATACCAGCATCATTCCTTCTCAATTTCACTAATTTATGCCAGCATTTGTTCAACACAAAGTTACCATTCAATAATCAATTTCTCAACCCACAAACCATACCAAAAGATGCATCACATAAACCAAGTTCATTCATGTTAAAGCTAGCACATATCTAGCCACATCTCATGGCTACTTACAAACATTAAACATGAACCAAATGACCAGCCTATACATGCCATATTTTAACTAGGTACGTCATTCCAAAATACCCCAAAATAGATTGCCGATAGTGTGACTGAGAAGCTGACGATCCCCTGATCCGAGCTAGCTTTACTGACACTGCAAAGCATAGAAACAAATCAGACAATAAGCTTTATAAAGGTTAGTAAGTTCATAACATAATACATAATACCAACATGGCATCACATAGACTAATGTTTACTACCACAAATATAATACCATTCACAACCAATATGTTCAATAAACTCATCCACACCCACATTTATAGTTTCACCAATCACATAGATTCCGAGCGTACCTTAGCCAACACTTAGTTGTCAAATACTTTTGCTAATAAAAAATCACGATTCATTTCGATCCACACTCGTTTCTTCCTCGATTCATTCGCACACTTAGTGCATAATTAATTAGTCGGAGCTTAATTAGCATCGTACACTTAGTACATCCATCCCAAACCGATTTTAAATTGACATCGCAAACACAGTGCCAACCACCAAGCCGAAGCTTATATTACTCCGCACACAAAGTGCTATAATTTTCGATCACATTTTCGAATACGCACACTTAGTGCCATTTAACTCAATCTATCACATAATATTCATTTTGTAATAATATTAGACCATTTATTTCATAGCATTAAACATAGCTAGATACAGGTATTATGTCCGAACTTACCTTGGATGTCAAAATACCGAAATGGTCGATTAATCGAGCACTTTCTCTTTGCCTCGATCTCGATCCGAACCTCTCCTTTCTTGGTCTATACATATTCAAATTCAATCCATTTAATTACTATTTCATTCAATTTAATCCAAACACACATATTTAGGGCATTTTACACATTAGCCCTCACATTTTCACATTTAGACACTTTAGTCCCTATTTCACAAAATCATCAAATACACAAAATTCCAATATACATGTGATTGGCCGAATTCTCCCCATGCTTATACAAGCCCACACATTTCATTTATTTCACATTTTAACCCTTCAATTTGCTATTTTCACAATTTAGCCCTAATTAACTAAATTCACCAAAAATTCAAAAACAACACATGTTAATCCAACACCAAGTTCTCATATTAACTACCAACTAGCACATAGCTCAAATGTTCATCAATGGCTCATCACAAAAACATCATCAATTCACAAAATTTCAACATGGGTTAGCTAGAGCACAAAGCAGCAATTACGAAAACGTAGAAATTATCAAAAACCGAACATAAAACACTTACTAATTGAAGCTTAAAGTGGCCGAATGTTTCAAAGCCTTAAACCCTTTATTTTCTTTCTTTTGCAAAAAGTGGAAGAAGATGAACACACCCACTTACTCTTGATTTTTGTTTTATTATAACATATATATTATTATTATGCCATTTACTAAATTAACCTTTTAATCAATAAATAAAACATTTAAACATCAAGGTCACACTTGTCCATTGCCATCCACTATCATACTTATGGCATAATTGCCTCATAAGGCCTCCACCTTTAAAACCCAACAACAATTAAGCACTTATAAATCAGCACATAGCTTTTACTCTTTACGCGATTTAGTCCTTTCTCTTAATTCGACACATAAACGATTAAATTATCACACAGAAATTTCACAAAGACTGTATCATATAATATTCACACAGAAAATAATATTAAAATATTTTTTTATGACCTCGATTTTGTGGTCTCGAACCATTGTTCCGACTAGGGTCTAAACCGGGATGTTACAATTTACCTCGACAGTTCCGTATGGGAAGACATTGAGTACCTTAAAAGAGATTTCTTCGTTTGTATTAAGGTCTGAAGTGGCAATTCGAGGGTCTGTCTTATCCAACAATACCTGATCCCCGATCTGAAATTGGTATGTCCTATCTTTAAGTTTGTCATGGAGATGCCTCGATTTTGCTTCGTGTATTCCTAGTCTCTCCTTGAAATGTAACACCCCAAACCTGGTCAAAACGTTACGACCGAATCTGGATTGTTACAGAGGAAGTAAATTGGAAAAAAATTTTGGCAAAACATCGTGATTTGAGGAGTTATCTTGTTTGATGAATCCATGTTAAGGGCCTTAAGAAAAATTGTTTGTTTCTACAAACCTTACCATTTTCTCCTTAAGTTAATTAGGTGTTAAAAACGGGCTTATATCATCAAAACCGAACTTAGAAAATGTTTTAAGAAAAAGGTGATAATCGAAATGAATATTGAGGTGCATGATTTTAGGTAATTTTATCATAATGTTGAGTAAAACCCCAAGTTTTAATTATTTGTGGCTTATTATTCATTTGTTTAAAATTTGGTAAACCTCTATTTTTGCTTTTAAGAAAACCCCATTTTTCGATAAGTCATATCGTGTATAAAATAAGCATATAAACAAAATCCCCAAAATTGAAATAGAGTTAAAGCGGCCTTATTACAGATTAAAATCCCGAAATAGAAATAAATTTAAAATAAAGTTCAAGTTTACTAGAGAAATCGCAATGCATGGCCACCTCGAGTCCGTCTCGGCCCAAAACCCGCCATCTACTGATTACCTGCAAAATTAGCAAAGGGGTGAGTCATCGAGACTCAGTGTGTAAATCCCCGTCTAACGTAAACTGGGCCTTAGCCCACTCAATACGGCACATGTCACATGCATGCAATGCAACCCAACCCAGTTTAGCTCTCCATCCAAACACCCATGGCATTATGCCCCTGTGGTTCATGACCACCGTGGTCTTAGACCACTCGTGACAAAGTCACTATAACATGTAATCGTGGGGCCAACCCACTGTGGTCGTAGACCACCGTGACGATCTCTGATAAATTACACATACGTGGGGCCAACCCACTGTGGTACTTAACCACCGAGACGAGTCACTGATTAAAGTATTCGTGGTTTCAACCACCATGGTACTTAGACCACTCGTGACAGTAGTCATTGTTTCTCCCTCCTCCTTTCATTCAATCCCGAGCCCATGCTCTTTACTTCATGCACAATATGCATGCAACCAATATCACAATATGTAACAGATAATGTTTCATACATGCATAACATCGAAAATACATACATGCATACTATCAAGAATATCTATATCGAAGAACTTACCCGGCGTCTCCAACCTTACCCATAAGGGTACTTTGCCTATCACATTAGTCATTTCGGCTTTCAGCCTTTACAGTTAATAACACAACAACGAAGAAGGCGTGTGAGTAATACACACCTAATAACACGTAACACTAGGCTTTCTATGTCGACGCTTTCACTAGTAGGGACGACAGCTATTTGCCTATCCCAAACAGACGTCAGCTCTCTACCACAGCCCGGTGAAAAATCCCAAACCGCTGACACCGCACGTCTTTTGAACTTTGGAGCCGAAACTATGGGTTCACTCCCCTCCTGGGCTTGACCGTTTCTTGTATCCATGAAATAGACTTGATCAGAGATCAAGGAAAACCTTTGATTGACTAATCAAGGGATTCGGTTAAAATAGAATATAATAGAAAGAGTCCAAATACGCAAGACTAAAGAACTCTTTACCATAAGAATCTGAATGAAGAGATGAGATTCGAAAATCGACTGATCCTCAAACTTTGGACTCAAATCGTATGGCTAAAGGTGTTTCCCAGAATATGTGTCCCAAACGAGAGAAAAAGATATAGGAAGAGGGGTTAACCAAAATATATACACCAAGCCAATTAGCCATTCGGCTTTGGCTACAAAAATTGAAAGAAAGGAAAAAGAGATGAGCAACAGGATCTCTCCTTACCTTAACAACAGAGTCGATTGAAAAGACTTCCTGGCCAAGATCCCTAACCCCTTGCTTCGCAATATTCGGCTAACAGGCACAAAGTGAAAGAAGCAGGTTTGTTAACCAAAATAGATTCAACCTCCCTTTGGAAAGAAAGGATGGAGAGGTAGATTATGAGAACAAATAAAGGAGAACCTTACTTAAAGCAGAGATGCCAATTGACACACAAGATGGTTCGACTATGGAGAAAGGTGTAGAACGAATACACAAAGAGAAAGAGATGAGAGGTAGATTACGGCTTGAAGGAGAAGAAGTAGAGGAGAAAAGGGGGTTTCGGCTTGACAAGAGAGGGGATGAGAGTGGATTTAGATTCGGTTATGGTGCTTAAGAGAAGAGCAAAGAAGGGAAAGGAATTCAGCTTGCAAAAAAATAGTAAAAAGAAATGTGAATGGTGAATGGCAAGGGGATATTCGGTAAAAGGTGGTTTGATAATCTTCAAGGAAAGAAATGCCTGAGTGGGAGGTTTGCAATCCAGAGAAAAGAGTTGAAAAACACCAAAGAAAAAGGAGAGGAACCCTTAGATGATCTTAGGCAATTTCGACACACAATGACTAAACAACACCAAAATGAAACAAAGCTCACAAATTTGGCACACCCTCACTAAGAGCTCTCGGTTTTGTCAACCCACACTCAATGCCGTCAGCCCCTGGTTTGCAAATTACTGAAATACCCCTAGTTTGCAAAATTATCGAAATACCCCTGGTTTACGAAATTATCGAAATACCCTTAATTTGCGAAATTATCAAAATACCCCTGGTTTGTGAAATTACTGAAATACCCCTGGTTTACGAAATTATCGAAATACCCCTAGTTTCCGAAATTATCGAAATACCCTTGATTTGCAAAATTACCGAAATACCTTTGGGTAGTGAAATGACAAAAATACCCCTATGTGACGATTATGAGTTTATGGATGTTACTTGTATGTTTGATGCATTCATATGATATTCTGCTTAGGATGCATATGGGTGGGAATTATGGTACGGAGGAAGATTTGAGGATCGCATGGCCGTATGGTGTGGATCTACAGAGGGCTTTAAGCCCAATATATGTGATTAAGTAGCTTTGCTGCAACGTTCGGTAGTACCGCAACCGGGCTACCCTTAGTGTGTAGCGAAGAGGTGGGTCGAGCTAGAACTCCCCACAGGAGTCATAAGGTTGGAAGGGGAAATGGTGTGTGTAGCGGATGGATTTTTAGGGTGGGCTTTGCATTATTTGTTTATAAATGATACAATATGATATGAGGCCATTGTGGGCTAAAGCCCAAGACCACTGATTTTGATAGGGCTTAGGCCCAATGTGAATATTTGTAACTGATTTGATTGCCAAGGGTTGTGCACACTGAGTTTCGAAACTCACACCCCTTTAATTTAATGTTGCAGGTAATCCCGAATAGACAACTCGACGTGGGAGAGGACTCGGAGATGGCCACACTACAAGGGGCTTGAATTTTCATTTATTGGTTTCAAAATACATGTTTTTATTTACTTAATTTTCGGTGGATGTAATAAGGCCTTGTACTCCGTTTTGACTTCAGATTTATTTTGGGTTTTGAGATTAATTGTTTATTTTAATTATTAAACCTAAGTAAGATCTTATGTTTAAACTTGGTTTCCGAATTACTTAAAACAATAAAATGGGTTTTTATCTTTAATTAATAAGACTCAATGACTTTGGGCTTTTGGGCCTTAAATTTTTAATTAGCAAAATCGTTTTGAATTGTGCCTTTAATGTGACATTCCGGATTCGAGCCTAACTTCTAGGCCGGGTTTGCGGTGTTACAATCTGTGTGGTCTTTCTTCATCGCATTGGGGTATGGCACACAAGGTTGGTACTCTGTAATTACCGGTTTTGGCTTATCATGACTTACCTCAACCTTACCTTCCTCAACCATATTCTCTTTCCTCACTTTGGGTTCATCTAACCCTTCACTATCGTGAGCAGTTATAGCTTGAAGTTGCTCATTTGGGTTAGTTTCAGTGTTACTTGGCAAGCTGCCTTGTGGTCATTCTGAGATCAACTTAGTAAGCTGACCTAATTGGTTCTCGATCCTTGAATCGTTGCTTATTGATTTTTAAGTGTTGTTTAGGTGTTCTGGAAACGAGTTTCTAACATCGTGATAAATTTTGTTAGCATCTCCTCAAGGTTCATCTTCTTTTCTTGTGGGTAGGGTTGCTGTTGAAAGCCTGGGAGGGGTTGTTGTCTCTGATTTCCTTGGCCACCCCATGAGAAATTTGGGTGGTTCCTCCAACCTAGATTATAAGTGATACTATAAGGGTTATTTTGAGGTCTAGAATTATTACCCATATAGTTCATATGTTCGATTTCTATGCTAGGGTTGTAGGGCGGATATTCTGTGTTGCTCATCCCTCCTCCATTTGTATCGCACTGCATCACTTGATGTACCTGCGAAGAGCCACACAAGCCATCAATCTTTTTATTTAACAGTTCTACCTGGTTTGATAGCATGATTACTGTGTTGAGGTTGAAAACACCAGCGACTTTTGTTGGCCTTGTCCTTGTCCTTGATAGCATGGTTACTGTGCTGAGGTTGAAAACACCGGCGACATCTCTTCAATGAATTCGCAGGCAGCCTCAGGTGTTTTGTTGTTTAGGGTACCACCGGCGGTTGAATCGATCAACCCATGGTGAGGGCACCTCCTTAGTAGATCTTTGTATCTCTCCCATGCATCGTAAAGTGTCTCTAAATCCATCTGCACAAAAGACGAGATATCATTCATCAACTTAGCCGTTTTAGCCAGTGAAAAATATTTTAACAAAAATTTTTCGGTCATTTGTTCTCATGTAGTGATTGATACTCGTGGTAACGAGTTCAACCACTGTTTAGCTTTGTTCTTCAACGAAAAGGGAAACAACCGAAGGCGAATGGCATCATCAGAAATGCCATTTATTTTGAAAGTATCGCAAAACTCAAGAAAATTTGCCAAGTGATTGTTTCGATCCTCATCCTGTAAACCATCAAACTAAACAAATTACTGTATCATCTGAATTGTGTTTGGTTTCAGTTCAAAATTATTTGTTGCAATAGCAGGTCTAACAATACTTGATTCAGTTCCTGTTAAATTAGGTTTACCATAATCATATATAGTACGAGGAGCAAGATTTTGATTCACCAGGTTTGCTGCAACCATAGGAGGTAGCGGATTGTTATCAGCCATCTCTTCGGTAGTATTGGTTTCGTATTCTTGTTCTTCTTCTATGTACTGTAAACTTCGCCTTATTTCTCTCCGATTTCTGTGAACGGTACCCTCTATATCACTACCAAAAATCAAGGGTCCTGACGGGTTCTTTCTAGTCATAAACTAGAATTACCTGCCAGAAGAAAAGAAAAGAAAAAGTTAGTAAACTAAAAATAAGAATGGTGAAAGTAATAAAAATTTAGCATTCCTAATATCTTAGTCCCCGGCAACGGTGCTAAAAACTTGATAGAGCTCGAAACTAACTATTATTTCGACAAAGGCAAGCGCACCTATCTAATAGTAGTATAGTTGTGGTGAGTCCAGAATATCGTATCCTCAAGGACCAAGAGTACTAGTATTAACTATATTTTTATTATCTAGCCTAATAATTAAGGGAATTTGGTTTTAATCTAAAATTAACTAACTAATTTAACTAACTATGGAAGCGACAGAGAGTAAATTGGGGAAATACTGTTGGACAACTTATATGAGATCAGCAACACCTAAGGAAGAATCCACCTAGACTTCACTTATTACTTCTGATTCATGCGATTTCTTCACTTGGCTTAATCCATAGAAATCCCTGATTTATATTAATACCTCTCTTGAGGCTACTAACAACTGACTCTAGGTTGATTAATTGAAATCTCTTTCTAATTAAAACCCCTATTCTCGCATTAACTCAATTTATGGATTCCCTTATTAGGTTTGACCCTAATCCGGTAGATTTTCGTCGCCCTATCTCTAGGGTTGCAATCAACTCTGCCTAATTGTGTTGATCTACTCTTAAATAGGGGCTTTTGCTCCACTGAATAAGAACATTCGATTTTGAATCAATAACCTGAATTATCAAAACAATAATAAAACTCACAATTAAGAATAAGCACAAGTATTTATCTCATAAATCAAATAATAATAAGATTCATCTTAGGCTTCATCTCCTTAGGTATTTGAGAGATTTAGTTCATACTTAAAGAGGGAAGCATCATAAAAGAGGAAAAACAACAAAACATAAGAAAACCCAAAAAACTCCTAAGGAACTTGATGGGATATCTTCAGTCTTGATGGAGATCCTTCACTTAAGCTATTTCCGACGGCTGTCTTGGAGTATTTTCTCCTTTCACCCGGCGTCTATTCAATGTCCTATCGAACTCTGTCGACATCTGTCCAACTCCCCCTTTTAGATTGCCCCCTAGGGTGTTTATATAGGCTTCGAGATGCCTTTCTTGGCCCACAAGTATCCTATTTTGAATATAATTCATCCTTATTTCGGCAAGGACATGCCCGTGTGACACGCTCGTGGTCAATATTCCAGGTCGTGTTCAATCCAGCTTGCCACACACGACCATGCAGTCCGCCCGTGTGCGGTGGTCCAAGCCGTGTAGGCCCATTTTGTCCCTTTTTGGCCCCTTTCTCGTTCTTTTCGACTCTCTAAGCTCTCTTGAATATAAAACATGAATTAAAGGATTAAGAGCATCAGATTCATCAAATTCAATGGCAAATCATCCAAAATTAAGCCAAGCATGGGGTTAAAATATGTGTAAATTATGATTTATCAGGATTGAAGGCTTCAGATCGATGAACTAGATGAATGGCGAACACACGTCAAGAGAAACCGAGCAAACACGATGAACCAAAGCGACTCTATGACGAGCCTAAAAACAAAACAACCCAAATTAAGGTTGGTGACCGAGTTCTAATGGATAATACAGACACTCGTATTGCCACATCTGAAACTATTGGAACAACTCCTTTCACGATACTCAATGTCTTTTCATACGGGATAGTCGAGGTAACTAATCCTAAATTCAGCACTTATAAGGTAAACTCCACTTGACTCAAACTATATAGTGATCATAAAACTGATAGCAGGAGAAAGGAGTGTCAACTCCTCGAACCACCATGAAGTATGCGAATGAGAGGTAAGTCTAGCTTAAGACTTTAAACGAGAGCTTCTCGGGAGGCAACCCGAGACTAACCCCATTAATTTCCATATTTTTGATTCTTAGCATCTAACCAAATTAATAAAGCGCAGGTTTCTCTGTCCACACTGTAACACCCCAAACTCGGACAAGACACCACGTCCGAATCTGGTATGTTACGGGGAAAACGTTTTTGGGAGATCAGATTTTTCGTCTAAAAGCGGGGTGAAAACATAGTGAACTTGAAGAAAATTTGAGTAGGCTTGTTTGATTAGATTTTTGAAAACTTACCCGAAGTATATAGTTAAAACGAGTTGATTTCATTTAGTAGTTCCAATAGTTTCTTAGTGCTGTTTTAAAACATTTTTGACTTAGTAGAAAATCGAGTTTGATTCGAAAATCATTTGAGTTTACTTAATATAAAAACATTGTGTAATACCCGATGGTATAATTTAAAACACATTGCGATATAATTTTGAAAACGTTGTCTTTCCAAGTTTTAGTAAAATGTATACCAACTTATTTTGTTAAGGCATGGTAAAAATATCTAACTTAAAGCATAACATCATAAACCATAATTTTAAGGGCCTTTTACAAATCTAAATTAAAACCCAAATGAAAGTAAATAAGCTAAAGTACCCAAATTGAATAGTCTGAGCAAAACTTTTATTAAAGCATGGCATGTGCACCCCGAGTCCATCCTGGCTCCATGTCCGCGTCTACGAGTCACCTGAAATGTCAAAGGAGAGGGTGAGTCGAATGACTCAGTGCATAAATCCCGCTCCCGATGAAACAACATGCTAACACACATCATACATAGCAACATAATTAATGCAACCCGATCCTAACCATCTGTATCTCCTTTTCTACCCCGTGTGGTACCAAACCACTGGTGGTGCCAAACCACTGGTGACATATAGTCACAATGTGTTACCAAAACACTGGTGTCCCAAAGACACAATATCCGTCGATGTGGTGCCAAACCACTGGTGTCCCAAAGACACGGTTGTGCTACCAAAGCACTGGTGACCGAAGTCACAAATCCAATGACGGGGCCAACCCATCGTGTGATACCCAATCACTAGCAGACGATCCCATATCTCATGTGGGGCCAACCCACGGTAGTATCAAACCACAGGGACGAGTCGCAATGAGGTGCCCAACCTCTGGTGTCCCAAAGACACAAATGTGGTACCAAACCACTGGTGACCGTAGTCACAATAATCGAGTGATGGGGCCAACCCATCGTGTGATACCAAATCACTAGCAGACGATCCCATATCTCATGTGGGGCCAACCCACGGTGGTGTCAAACCACAGGGACAAGTCGCAATGAGGTGCCAAACCTCTGGAGGTGCCAAACCTCTGGTGACCCAAAGTCACAAAGTTGTGTTACCAAAACACTGGTGCTCGTCAGCACAAAATGTCACTGCTCCCTCCACTCATATCACCCATCAACATACCATACTCATGTGATCATGCATATCATACAAGTCATGCCTATCATGCTAATATGTTTGACTCATACCCCATATCACATACATACATAGTCATGATACCATATAGATCATCAGTGAACTTGTAACAATACTGACTTACCCGAGTCCAAGATCATACCCAAAAGGGTATCATATCAATCCATCAAACTGCCATGATTTTAATAGGCAAACAGGTTTAATAATAATATCACTAAGTATGGGTGTGTTAGTTACACACCTGGTAATACGAGTCTAAAAATCCCAACGAATCGATCTAAGTCCCTCGATTATCTGGCTCCTATAATCGGCCAACATAGGGGTTAGTACACATAAACCATTCGGCCAAAGGCTTTATACCAAGAGGAGTCATTTCAAACCCTTACCTTCACTTCTTAACTTGGTTTCCAACCAACCCCGAACCACAATGGTCCTTCTAAGACAATCGGCCACCACCTTGAAAAGAATAACAGTTAATCCTTTATCATTCACGACTTAATCGAAACCAGACGATTAAACTAACAACAACCAATCACTTACCCCTTACTAATCAATTGACAGAAGAAAACGGCTCCTCTTGCTTGCTTCCACAATCCAATGATCCTATAACAAAGAGATTAGAATCCTTCCAAAATGACCATATTCGGCCCTTAATTAAACCAAAATCGATTGAGAAAAGAAAGAAAATAAATGACCACTCGGCCATGGACTTACCAACCTCCAAACGGTTGAAGCAAGAAACCCCCCAACACTCTATTGATGTTCGGCCACAACAACCACTAGGAGAAGGGATGGATCCGGTCAATACTTTGAACCAAAGAGAATTCGGTCTAGAATTAAAATAAAGCAAGGGAAATATGTGATCAAGAAGAAAGAATCGGCCAAAGTTTGAGAAGAAAAGAAAGAAAAATGGAAAAGTGGTAGGTGCTTTTCGGTTTTTGAGATGACAAGAAATGGAAGGAATGAATAGGAATTTTCGGTTTAGGCAAGGTAAATTTCGGCTTTAGTGTTTCAAAAAGGGGAGAGAAAACGAAACAAAAATGAGATATGAGAAGGCTAGTTTCGGCTTAGCTCCAAAAGAAGATAAGAAGGAGAAATGGAATGAGCATTCGGCCAAAAGAGACAAAAAGAAGTACAAGCTTGAGGCTCAAGAACTTTCGGCTACAAACACTTTAGGAGACAAGAAATAAAATGAAACTTTCGGCAATCCATTTTGAGTTTTGGTCTTACGGTTCCAAGAGTAAAAGAATGAGAGAAATTCTCTTGAAAATTCAATGACAAAAGAAAGAGAGAATAGCCTTCCAACTTGACCGAAAATGCCTCAAAATTCCAAATGAATTTCGGCATTACCCACTACAACACACCACCAAGCCGTCCACCCACTCCACAACTCCCCAACATTCGGCCAAATCCCCCTATTCACTCCCAACCACAATTTCAAATAAGTTTGAACAAGTCATCCTCCACCAATTTCTCTCCACCATCCAAGTCACCCCTTGACCAAGTCCATGGTAGAATTCAAGTTGCTCTCAACCTCTTCCTCCATGCCGTCCAAAATGAGTGACAAAATAGGGGATCCTGCAGCTTGAACTCAGGACATCCCCCTTGTCAAAGGCGTCACACCCAAGCTCCATGTGGCGTCACTCCCCTTGCCACTTTGCCAGCTCTTCATTTGTGCAATAAAACACCAAGGAAAACTCTTATACCCCAGCTCCAACAGCTCCCCTGACTTAACACCCAAAAACCAAAATTTTCCCATTCACTCAGGCATACTCCTAGCCTACAATTAAGCCCCTAAAACACCGAAATAGCCACACAGCACACTAAACACATGCAATAACATGCAACAACAAAACAGCCCCTAACCCGGGATATTACAGTTCTACCCCCCTTAAAAATAATTTCGGCCTCGAAATTACCTGGTCAAAAGAGTTGCGGGTATTGCTGTCTCATCGTATCCTCGGGTTCCCACGTGGCTTCTTCTACGCCATGATTCCGCCAAAGTACCTTAACCAAAGGCACAGACTTCCTACGCAGAACCTTCACATCCCGATCTAGAATCTGCACAGGTTCTTCTTCCATAGTCAAGTCTGGATTCACCTCGATCTCTTCCACTGCTACCACATGTGACGGATCTGAACGATAACGCCGAAGCATCGAAACGTGAAAAACATCGTGAATCTGGCTAAGCTCTGCTGGCAACTCAAGCTGATACGCTACTGGACCCACTCGTCTCAGTACCTTATACGGCCCAATGAACCTCGGACTTAGCTTGCCTTTCTTTCCGAATCTCAACACCTTCTTCCAAGGCGAGACCTTCAGAAAAACTCGATCCCCCACAGCAAACTCTATATCTCTCCGCTTAAGATCGGCATAAGACTTCTGCCGGTCCGAAGCTTCCTTCAATCGAGACTGAATCAACATAACCTTGACGTAAACCTGGGATCCCTATCCGAGATTATCGAAACTGGCACACCGTGCAACCTCACTATCTCTGACACATACAGCTTCGCTAGCTTCTGAAGTGAATAGTCAACCCTCACCGGTATAAAGTGAGCTGATTTAGTCAGTCGATCCACCACTACCCAAACTGAATCTTTCTTGCTTGGCGTAAGCGGTAACCCACTGACGAAATCCATGGTTATTCTTTCCCACTTCCACTGAGGAATCTTCACAGGCTGAAGCAAACCCGACGGCAACTGATGTTCAGCCTTGACCTGCTGACAAGTCAGACACTTCCCAACAAACTCTGTCACCTCTTTCTTCAAGCCAGGCCACCAAAACTGCTCTCTAAGATCCCTATACATCTTGCTACCTCCAGGATGCATAGCATAAGGACTGCTATGTGCGTCCTGAAGAATCTTCTACCTCAGCTCAACATCTTTAGGCATACAAGCCTTACCTTGGAAACACAACACCTCATCACTAGACAAACTGTAACCCTCCAAACCACCATTCTGCACTTGTAACCTTCGCGCACTCAGAACCTCATCCTCCAACTGTTTCTCTCTGATCTGCTCAACCCAAGTAGGCTTAACCTGCAGCTCTGCCAGAATACTCCCGTCGTCATACAAACTCAAGTGGGCAAACATCGCTCTTAAGTCCGAAACAACCTTACGGCTCAACGCGTCTGCCACCACGTTAGCCTTGCCCGGATGATACTCAATCGAGCAGTCGTAATCTTTCAGCAACTCAACCCATCTGCGCTGCCTCAAATTCAAATCCTTCTGAGTCAGTAGGTACTTCAGACTCTTGTGATCTGTGTAGATTATCGATCTCTCCCCGTATAAGTAGTGCCTCCAAATCTTTAAGGCGAAGACTACAGCCGCTAGCTCTAAATCGTGCGTCGGATAGTTGACCTCATGTGACCTCAGCTGTTGAGAAGCGTAAGCCACAACCTTACCTTCCTGCATCAGCACACAACCCAGACCCGTATGTGACGCATCGCAATACACTGTGAATTCCTTACCAGCCTCAGGTTGAATCAAAACCGGAGCCTCAGTCAAAATCTTCTTTAACTTATCGAAGCTTTCCTGTTGTTCCTCAGTCCATACAAACGGAACTTCTTTCCTCAGCAACTTGGTCATCGGCGCTGCTATCAACGAGAAACCCTCAACAAACCTTCTGTAGTATCCGGCCAAACCCAGAAAACTCCGAATCTCAGCCACTGACCTAGGTGGCTTCCAATCCAAAACTGCCTCAATCTTACGAGGATCTACTCGAATCCCCTCAGCTGACACTACCTGACCCAAGAAAGTCACTTCTCTAAGCCAGAACTCGCACTTACTGAACTTAGCATAGAGTTGCTTTTCCCTCAAAATCTGCAGCACCACTCTCAAATGCGCATCATGCTCTTCCTCTGTCCTTGAGTACACTAAGATGTCGTCTATGAAAACCACGACGAACTGATCCAGGTACTGCTGAAACACCCTATTCATCATATCCATAAACGCTGCCGGTGCGTTAGTCAACCCGAACGGCATTACCAGAAATTCGTAGTGCCCATACCGAGTCCGAAACGCTGTTTTATGGATATCAGCCTCCTTAACCTTCAACTGATGATACCCCGACCTCAAGTCGATCTTCGAGAATACCGCAGCACCCTTCAGCTGATCAAACAAGTCATCTATCTGTGGCAACGGATACTTGTTTTTAATCGTCAGCTTGTTCAACTGGCGGTAGTCTATGCACATCCGCATTGTGCCATCTTTCTTCTTAACAAAGAGTACCGGCGCACCCCATGGTGAAACACTTAGCCTGATAAAACCTCGATCCAATAACTCCTGGATCTGAGCCTTAGGCTCCACCAATTCCTTTGGCGCCATCCTATACGGAGCAATAGACACTGGCGCAGTTTCGGGTAACAGATCTATCCCGAACTCTACCTCTCGGTCTGGCGGCAAACCCGGAAGCTCCTCAGGAAACACATCAGCAAATTCCTTAACAGTACGAACCTTCTCTACAGCAGACCCCTTAGCCTCCAGGGCATACACATGAACCACATACGCTTCACAGCCCTTCCTGACCATCTTCTCTGCCTTCAGAGCAGATACCACATTAGATAAGTAATCTCTCCTATTACCTATCATAGCCACTTCATCACCCTCAATCGTCTTAAGAACCATGCGCTTGGCCGCGCAATCCAACCTCGCCTGGTACTTGACCAACCAATCCATCCCAAGAATCAGATCGAACTCCCCAAACGGCAGTTCCATCAGATCAGCAGCAACCACTACCCCTTGGAGTTCTAGGGGTACCTCTCTAAACAGTTTATCTACTACTACAAAGTGACCTAGAGGGCTAATCACAGTCATATGCCTAGAAGATATCTCAGAGTCTAAATCCATGGTCTCTACTATACTACTGGCAACATAAGAGTGCGTTGAACCCACATCAATCAAAGCAGTATAAGGAGAACCAAAGATCAAAAACGTACCGGTTATGACGTCCAGTGTGTCGCCCTCCTCTCGGCGCCTTGCAGCATACACCAATCCAGGCTGTCTGGCCTCAGAACTACCCGCACCTCTGCCCGGTGCTCCACGGCCCCGACCAAAACCATTACCACCTCTGCCATTACCACGGCCCCTCTGCGGTGGCGGTCCACTACTCCTGAACTGATTACGGCCCTGACTCTCGGACTGAATCCTGGCCAACCTACGCGGACAGTCCCTCACACGGTGTTCCAGAGAACCACACTCAAAGCACCCTTTACCTTCAGTCCAGCAACCACCCCAATGAGATTTCCCACACTGATTGCACTGCGGCGGTCCCTGCCTAGCAGCAACAAACCTACCAGACTGATTCGGCCCACTCGGTCTAGCCCTCTTCTGCGGATTACCAGACGATCCAGAAGACCCAAAGCTCCTCTTATGTCTATTTCTATCCATGCCCTGCCTCACTGACTCTTTAATACCCTCGGCTACCTTAGCCTTCTCAACTAAGACAGCAAACTCCCACTCCTGCTGTGGAGCAATCAGCAGCCTCAACTCGTCTCGCAGACCATCCTCGAAACGAACACACCTCTCATGCTCAGTGGACACAATGCCCCTAGCATACCTACTCAGCTTCAGAAACTCAGCCTCGTACTCAGAAACAGATTTACTCCCCTGAACAAGCCTCAGAAATGTCTTTCGCTGGGAGTCAATATAACTAGCTCCAATGTACTTCTTTTGATATGCAGCCCTGAAATAATCCAATGTCAGATCCTCTGCTGCCACACTGTCCCGAACCGTGAGCCACCACTGATATGACTCATCTCGGAGAAGCGATACGATGCCCTTCAGCTTCTCTTCAGCAGTCAAGTGCAGATCATCCATGATCCGCTCAGTTGCCTCCAGCCAATATTCAGCAGTGCTAGGAGCAACACCAGAAACACCTCGAAAGAATTCGGCCCCGTTTGCCCGAAGTCGCTCAGGAACATATTTCCTAACTCCTGCACCTCCACCTACACCAGCTACCCTTTCCAACACTCGCAGCATCGCCTGTGACACTGCGTCATCTCCAGTCTGATCTTGGAACTCACCACCTCCAGCTGGTGGCGAAACCGGTATCTCATTTTCTGAACCCTGACCAGATCCTACGGGCTCAGAAACTGTCATCCTACCCCTACCTCTACCGCGAGTATTACGACCACGTCCGCCTCGAGTGCTCATGACTAATCTTTCTACGTATCTGATTAAGAATTTTATGCATCAGTATTTATTCCACTTGTTTAAAAGCAAGTCTTATGAATATTTAAAGAGGATTTGTTCTCGCGAGTTCACAGAATCCTATCAGTTTCAATCTCTAGAGTAGTATACTATTGCTATCTATCAGATCATATCACCTCCAATCAAATCACAAAGAATAGTAAGGGTACTTACCTGGGCGAACTGGTGCCGGAGACTCGATGCCATGCCTTTCAAACCATAAAAACACTTAAAATAAACTCTTAAAAACTTTTTGGGCCTCAGGCCCACAGCCAAGCCTTTGAACTTGGCTCTGATACCACAATTGTAACACCCCAAACCCGGACAAGACACCACGTCCGAATCTGGTATGTTACGGGGAAAACGTTTTTGGGAGATCAGATTTTTCGTCTAAAAGCGGGGTGAAAACATAGTGAACTTGAAGAAAATTTGAGTAGGCTTGTTTGATTAGATTTTTGAAAACGTACCCGAAGTATATAGTTAAAACGAGTTGATTTCATTTAGTAGTTCCAATAGTTTCTTAGTGCTGTTTTAAAACATTTTTGACTTAGTAGAAAATCGAGTTTGATTCGAAAATCATTTGAGTTTACTTAATATAAAAACATTGTGTAATACCCGATGGTATAATTTAAAACACATTGCGATATAATTTTGAAAACGTTGTCTTTCCAAGTTTTAGTAAAATGTATACCAACTTATTTTGTTAAGGCATGGTAAAAATATCTAACTTAAAGCATAACATCATAAACCATAATTTTAAGGGCCTTTTACAAGTCTAAATTAAAACCCAAATGAAAGTAAATAAGCTAAAGTACCCAAATTGAATAGTCTGAGCAAAACTTTTATTAAAGCATGGCATGTGCACCCCGAGTCCATCCCGGCTCCATGTCCGCGTCTACGAGTCACCTGAAATGTCAAAGGAGAGGGTGAGTCGAATGACTCAGTGCATAAATCCCGCTCCCGATGAAACAACATGCTAACACACATCATACATAGCAACATAATTAATGCAACCCGATCCTAACCATCCGTATCTCCTTTTCTACCCCGTGTGGTACCAAACCACTGGTGGTGCCAAACCACTGGTGACATATAGTCACAATGTGTTACCAAAACACTGGTGTCCCAAAGACACAATATCCGTCGATGTGGTGCCAAACCACTGGTGTCCCAAAGACACGGTTGTGCTACCAAAGCACTGGTGACCGAAGTCACAAATCCAATGACGGGGCCAACCCATCGTGTGATACCCAATCACTAGCAGACGATCCCATATCTCATGTGGTAGTATCAAACCACAGGGACGAGTGGCAATGAGGTGCCCAACCTCTGGTGTCCCAAAGACACAAATGTGGTACCAAACCACTGGTGACCGTAGTCACAATAATCGAGTGATGGGGCCAACCCATCGTGTGATACCAAATCACTAGCAGACGATCCCATATCTCATGTGGGGCCAACCCACGGTGGTGTCAAACCACAGGGACAAGTCGCAATGAGGTGCCAAACCTCTGGAGGTGCCAAACCTCTGGTGACCCAAAGTCACAAAGTTGTGTTACCAAAACACTGGTGCTCGTCAGCACAAAATGTCACTGCTCCCTCCACTCATATCACCCATCAACATACCATACTCATGTGATCATGCATATCATACAAGTCATGCCTATCATGCTAATATGTTTGACTCATACCCCATATCACATACATACATAGTCATGATACCATATAGATCATCAGTGAACTTGTAACAATACTGACTTACCCGAGTCCAAGATCATACCCAAAAGGGTATCATATCAATCCATCAAACTGCCATGATTTTAATAGGCAAACAGGTTTAATAATAATATCACTAAGTATGGGTGTGTTAGTTACACACCTGGTAATACGAGTCTAAAAATCCCAACGAATCGATCTAAGTCCCTCGATTATTTGGCTCCTATAATCGGCCAACATAGGGGTTAGTACACATAAACCATTCGGCCAAAGGCTTTATACCAAGAGGAGTCATTTCAAACCCTTACCTTCACTTCTTAACTTGGTTTCCAACCAACCTCGAACCACAATGGTCCTTCTAAGACAATCGGCCACCACCTTGAAAAGAATAACAGTTAATCCTTTATCATTCACGACTTAATCGAAACCAGACGATTAAACTAACAACAACCAATCACTTACCCCTTACTAATCAATTGACAGAAGAAAACGGCTCCTCTTACTTGCTTCCACAATCCAATGATCCTATAACAAAGAGATTAGAATCCTTCCAAAATGACCATATTCGGCCCTTAATTAAACCAAAATCGATTGAGAAAAGAAAGAAAATAAATGACCACTCGGCCATGGACTTACCAACCTCCAAACGGTTGAAGCAAGAAACCCCCCAACACTCTATTGATGTTCGGCCACAACAACCACTAGGAGAAGGGATGGATCCGGTCAATACTTTGAACCAAAGAGAATTCGGTCTAGAATTAAAATAAAGCAAGGGAAATATGTGATCAAGAAGAAAGAATCGGCCAAAGTTTGAGAAGAAAAGAAAGAAAAATGGAAAAGTGGTAGGTGCTTTTCGGTTTTTGAGATGACAAGAAATGGAAGGAATGAATAGGAATTTTCGGTTTAGGCAAGGTAAATTTCGGCTTTAGTGTTTCAAAAAGGGGAGAGAAAACGAAACAAAAATGAGATATGAGAAGGCTAGTTTCGGCTTAGCTCCAAAAGAAGATAAGAAGGAGAAATGGAATGAGCATTCGGCCAAAAGAGACAAAAAGAAGTACAAGCTTGAGGCTCAAGAACTTTCGGCTACAAACACTTTAGGAGACAAGAAATAAAATGAAACTTTCGGCAATCCATTTTGTGTTTTGGTCTTACGGTTCCAAGAGTAAAAGAATGAGAGAAATTCTCTTGAAAATTCAATGACAAAAGAAAGAGAGAATAGCCTTCCAACTTGACCGAAAATGCCTCAAAATTCCAAATGAATTTCGGCATTACCCACTACAACACACCACCAAGCCGTCCACCCACTCCACAACTCCCCAACATTCGGCCAAATCCCCCTATTCACTCCCAACCACAATTTCAAATAAGTTTGAACAAGTCATCCTCCACCAATTTCTCTCCACCATCCAAGTCACCCCTTGACCAAGTCCATGGTAGAATTCAAGTTGCTCTCAACCTCTTCCTCCATGCCGTTCAAAATGAGTGACAAAATAGGGGATCCTGCAGCTTGAACTCAGGACCTCCCCCTTGTCAAAGGCGTCACACCCAAGCTCCATGTGGCGTCACTCCCCTTGCCACTTTGCCAGCTCTTCATTTGTGCAATAAAACACCAAGGAAAACTCTTATACCCCAGCTCCAACAGCTCCCCTGACTTAACACCCAAAAACCAAAATTTTCCCATTCACTCAGGCATACTCCTAGCCTACAATTAAGCCCCTAAAACACCGAAATAGCCACACAGCACACTAAACACATGCAATAACATGCAACAACAAAATAGCCCCTAACCCGGGATATTACACACACGGCCTTGCACACGGGTGTGGCCATGGCCGTGTGGACACCACAAGTAGGCTCACCGTCCTGGAGGAGACCGTGCGAGAACAGGACAAATAAATTTCCCCAAAACACGGGCTGTGATAAAGTGCCACGGCCGTGGTCAATACTGAGTAAAAGACACGGACGGACGACACGCCCATGCCCAGAAACTGTGGCTGAAACTGAGAAAGACATACGGGCGTGCGACACGCCCATGCCTCTAAGTCGTGCTCGACACTGATTAAGAAACATGGGCGTGGAAACCTCTACACAGGCGTGGGAGAAATGAACGAAGCATCATACGGCCGTGCGACACGGTCGTGTGACCTAACACGCACATGGTACACGGGCGTGGGCCACGACCATATACCCCAATCTTTATTTAAACCTCTTTTTTCTGTTCACTTTTTCCCCAAATCCCTTCCTCCCCAACCCTAGCCACCATAGCTTTTCTTCCTTTTCACCACTAGCCACCGCCTCTTCACTCCGCTTACTCACCTTTCTCACTTCTTCTTCAGCCAGGAAACCCCCCTTTCCCCTCCATTATCTTCCTCCCTTCATTTCCTTTTTCCCCTTTTCCTTATTCCTTCTTTATATCGCCACCACACTATCCTTGCCACCATATACAATGACTAATACTAGAGGCAAGATCAAGTCCACCATCCATGTGTCGAAAAAGTGAAAGGATCCTGGCGCGGTCTCCCTGTGCGCGACCTCTCTACATAAGTTCATGCCGGCCGCTTCATTGACTCGACAAGACAAGGACATTTGAGTCTATTTATTTTTTCTTTTTCTTTTATTTTCATTTTTAAATTCTTTCCCTTTATCTTTCTTGTCTTTAATTTATATTTTGATTTCTTCAATTTAGGTTTAAGGGGCTATTAAGGAACGACCACACCACCACTAGACTATCCACCCCTACCTTCACCTCTGCCTAACTTTCTCTCGTTTCTTTTCCTTGACTGCATCCAAAATTTAGGAAGTTTCACTTCTCTTCCTATCTTATGATTTTGTTACTATATTCCTATTATCTATCTTTGTACATTGAGGACAATGTACATCTTAAGTGTGGGGAGGTTAATTATAAAATCCCTGAATTATGTCTTGTTTTTAAGTAATGTTCTCATATTACTATTAGAATGAAACTTCTATTAACTTATGATTTTCATTGATATGTTTTGGATTAAGTCATAGATAATTGTGCATTGATGGTTTAAACTTTAAGATATTAAAGAATTAAGCATGATAAGTTTATTTTTAGAATTAATAATTTTTTAGGTTGTTTCCCTAAATTTAAATAATACTTTGAAGTTTGAAATATGCAAGGTTGACATCAAAAAACATAATTTTGTGAGATTTTGAGCCTTTAAGAGCATATTCTTTTCTTGCTCACTTTATTGTTGGTTATGAGTGTGTCAACATTGATTTGTTATTCTAGAACTTGCTTTGATTATGCATATCGAGACCACACTTTTGATTTGATATACTGAGATGATAAAGGCACCTAGAATTTAACCCACTTATTCCACTAAAAAGCCTACCTTCATAATTAACCCCTAGTGAACCCTTTTTAGCCTAATAAACCATTTCTTGACCCACCCAATAATATTAACCCAAAACCCAATTTTTTACTTCTCCCACTTTGACTCCCCTTATGTCGAGATTTGATTTGATCAACTGCCTAACTATTTTCTTTATTCCAGTTGTTAAATTCTTTCTTATTATTGTATGTTCTTATTCTTAAAAAAATATTATTATTTAAATCTATGATTATTTGAGCTTAAAAGGTTGATTTCATATTCGGAGAAGAAGCCCGTGTTATTAGTAATAGATTTCCAATCAATGTAATTATTCAGTATTAGTTTATTTTTCTAGTTAGGTAAATTTTCAATTCGATCTCGATTCTAACCCTGTAATTTAGCCTTTATCCACACCTTTAACCTAAGCCCCATTACAACCCTTTTAAGACCTTTTGATTTGTGTATCATCTCATTTTATAGTGGTGGAGATTTGATTTTCATTGGAAGTCTATGGGATTAACTATTCATGTTTGACTTTTGAGTGCTTAATTTGAACCTTAAAACACTTTGAGTGAATCTTTAGTGAGGATGTCAATTCTTGTCGCTTTTGGATCAAAGGTAATTATTTAGATAAGGGGAAACACCAATATTTTCGTGCTATAAAAATTTATGACTTAGATTGTTTGAATCTTTAGGACTCTTTAAAGTTAAATTATCAATGTATGAATTATTTGTGAATTATGATAAGACATTATTGATGAGAATTATAAGTTGAGGAAGTTAATTTTAATTGTGAGTTGAGGATAAGTAAAGGTTTAAGTGTGGGGATATTTGATAAACCATAATTTATACATATTTTAACCCCATGCTTGGCTTATTTTTGGATGAATTTTCATGAGATTTAATGAATTCGATGCTCTTAATCCTTTAATTTCATGTTTTACACTTAGGAGAGTTTAGGGAGCCGAAAAGAACGAGAAACAGGCCAAAGAGGGATAAAATGGGCCTACCTCGGAAATCAACACGGTCTGGACCAACGTTCAAGGGCAGACCACACGGCCGTGTGTGACGAGCAAAATTGAACACGACCCAAGCCATCATGCATAGGCATATCACACGGGCGTGTCCCTACCGAAACCAGGTTTAATCTTATTCGAAAAAGGCTACTTGTGAGCCAAGATAGGCATTCCAAAGCCTATTTAAACACCCTAGGGGGCAACCTAAAAGAGGGCACCGAATAGAAGGCAAAAAATACTCGAAGACAGCCGTCGGGAGCAGCTTAGGAGAAGAATCTCCATCAAGACTGAAGATTTCCTATCAATTTCTCTCGAAGTTTTTGGGTTTTCTTATGTTTTGTTGTTTTTCTTATTTTAAGATGTTTCCCTCAATCAGTATGAACTAAATCCCTTAAATACCTAAGGGGATGAAACCTAGGAAGGATCTTATTATTATTTGATTTATAAGATAAATAATTGTTCTTATTCTTAATTGTGAGTTCTTATTCTTGTTTTGAGAAATCAGATTATTAATTCAAATCGAATGTGCTTATTCAGTGGAGCAAAAGTCCCTGTTTAAGAGTAGATCAACACAATTAAGCAGAGTTGATTGCAACCCTAGAAATAGGGTGACAAAAATCTATCGGATTAGAGTCAAATCTAATAGGTGAATCTATAGATCGAGTTAATGCGATAATAGGGGTTTTGATTAGAAAGAGATTTCAATTAATCAACCTAGAGTCAGTTGTTTTTAGTCTTGAAAGAGATATTAATATAAATCAGGGATTTCTACGGATTAATTCAAGTGAATAAATCGTATGAATCAAAAGTAATAAGTGAAGTCTATGTGGAATCTTCCTAGGGTATTGCTTTTATCATATAAGTTGTCTAAAATTATTTTCCTAATTCTTTCTTTGACGTGTTTTAATTATTTTAGTTTAAAAGAAACCACTCCAATTCTTAGGCTAAATAATAAAAACATAGTAATTACTAGTACTCTTGGTCCTTGTGGATACGATATTACCGGTCTTACAATAACTATACTATTGAATGATAAGTGCACTTGCCTTTATTGTGATCATAGTTAGTTTTAGACACATCATATTGTGTTGTATTGAATGGTATCAAAATTAATGATTGTTATTGAAGTGAATGATGTCCCATGCTCCTACACTGTTTGACATCAATTTGATAGTGGCTATGTAATGATATGAAATTCCTATGATGGTTCTGCTTTGTTCTGTTAATACTAGTATGTTTCATTGTATTTGATCTTTTTGTCCGTTTAAATAATTGTTCAACTCACATTTGGCTTTTTATAAGCTCACCCCTAATAGTGTTTAACTTTTCAGGTAAACCTCGAAACTAGGACCGGACCCAGCACATTGTGAATCACCTTGGACCTCGGATTATTTTTAATAAGTATTAATCAACTTCTATTGGTTTTGGTTTGTATTTTTTAAAAATTATTTTTGGTCTGTGGCTTGGTAACTTTTCATTTGGGGATTTTTGCATGCATGGATTACTCAAGCATAATAATCGGGAAATACATGATATCTAATTTAAGTAAAATTTGACATTGTTCCCTAATTTTTGTTGCATTGCAAATGAACCATTTTTGAAAAACAAATTGATAAGGCAACTTAGTTTCCAAAATGACTTGAAAAATAATTTTTCATCTACATTAGTTTAACATCGAGTTTTTCTTAAAGAAAAACGAAAAGCAAACGGTTTTTCTAAAATAACACTATCAACAAAAAAATGAATCCTAAGTATACACGACCCAATGAATGAATGCTTTTAAGCTAACTCAAAGAAAAACTACGATTTTCTCTAAAATAAGTTTATTTAATGTTTTCAAAAGTAACTTAAGTTAGCTTAGCCATTTCGGTGGCTAATGTAGCCTTTTCAATCTAGACATAACGATTAAGCCAGGTTTGGGAGGTTACATTTCGGCTTTTCTGCAACAGTATATTTCTGGTGAGTGTTTTGGAACCGCTGCTCATAGATTATTCATTGTGTAATTGAGAATTTAGACGTAGCCTAAACCCTTACTCAAATTTGACAAGCATACCAACTTTCTCAAATCATCAATTTGACATTCATAATACCAATTAGCAACAATGACCACAATTCTCATAATATAGTCATTCTTATATCCATCCATGAACTTAACTAACAAATATGCATATATGAGCACATAACCAAATTCACTAAATTAAGCCAACTCTCATAGCTATATTACAACTCAAAATATAAATATTTACAATGCCAATTCATTTGGCCAACATCATTACCAAGACATAACCAACATGACTCAAATACCTATACATGCCATATACTTAAAACATAGTTTCAAAAGTACCAAAGAGTCGGTGGATAGTGTGGTGAAGTCTCCGACGATCCCCGAATTCGAGATAGCTTTGATGTAACATCCCGAAATTGGGCCTAGTAGGATTGGGCCATGGGCTTTTGGAAAATTTGTGTGTCAGCTAATTATTTGTGTTGGTTCGGGTATGAATTTTTGTGTGTTAGCATAGTCGTGTGAAGGCTTGTTTTTATTTAGGAAGCTAGAATAAAATTTAGTATGGCTTATTTAATGAAGTATATTAAGTGAGCTTGACACTTAAGTTAATTTAAGTGTTCATTTAAAGCATAAGAGGAGTAAGTGGCAAGTTGGTTAAGGAGCTTGAAAGGTGGGTTGAGGTTAGAGGTTCGAGTAGCATGTTTAGCATTTTGAAGGTTTATTTTTGAATCCTTGCATTAATGGACGGTCAAACCTTATCATGAATGGATAAGACTTTTTCTTTTATTTTTGGTTAGTAGACAAAATGGAAAAGGCAAGTTAGTAGTTATGGTAAAGAATCAAGTAGATAAGGAAAGTTTAGGGGACAAAAGGCTTGATAAATGGGTGTTATTTTGGAAGCTTTTCCATGGTCATTTGACCATGAACTTAGATGGCATAAGGGGCTTTAGGGGGTGGTTTAATTGTGTTGGAAATTATGGGGTTGATAGGGAAGAATTAAGGAGGAAAAAGGGGAATGGTATAGGCTAATGAGTTGGCCGAATTTTGGTATAACATTAGGGAGGTTTTGGTTAACCAAAAAGTTGTCATTTTGTGCATTTTTCTCCTTGTCCAATATTTTTTTTCTCTTAGCCGAAATTTCCTATTGGCATTTGGTAAAAAGTTTGCTTTGTTTTGGCCTTTGCTTTTTGACCAAATTGATATATTTATTTCTTATTGTTCTTTCAAGCTTACTTTCTTTTGGAACCAAAATATTGTCATCTTTGAAGACATTTACCATTTTTTCTTTCCTCTCTAGTGCCGAATTTATCTTTACACCAAAAGCATTCTCTTTTATTTTCTTTTACTTTTTCATTCTCTTTCTCTCTTTCTTCTTCATAGCCGAAACATCCCATACTTTTTCATCATTTCTTTCTTTCTTTTTCTTTTAAGTTGTTAAGGCCGAATTTCTTGATAGTTCAAGTAGGAGGGTTAATCGATCATTGTGTTTCGGGTAAGGTCTTTTCTATCAATCGTTTCTTCTTTATTTTTCTTTAGATTAATCGATTTTAGGAATCTAATTCTCTTATTTCTCCATGGCTAAACCTTTGAAGGAAGATTTTTGGGGTTTTCTTGTAGTCAACGTTAGGGAGAAATCATTCGAGTTTGAAGAATCCAAGGTAAGGGACAATGATATTCGGCCTAAGGCCGTATCTTCTTAGTGAAAATCGATTTCTCACATAGTGATATGTAGGTTCGGTCGACGTGTAGGCAAGAGTCGGAAATCCTAAAGTTCTATCACTCTTTGTGTTTGCAAGGTGTGTAACTTATACTAAACTTCTAATAGATTAATAGCTTAATTGATAAAAATGTGTTTATAAATGACTATGGTTTCGGGTACCATTCAATGGTATGATGAATTGAGGTACGTTTTTCCTTCGTACTACGTATGTTTTTAATATGAAACTTATTCAATTATTGATTACGATTTTGGGTTTATGATTCAAAGGCATGATATTTGCATTGTAATAATGCTATATGCATAATATGATATGTGTCCGGTTCCGATATGATTATGTGGTATTTGGCATGATAATGAAATAAAATGTTATTGCATGGGCATATGGGAATATTGAAAGGGGAAGTGTTCCAGTGGTTTTACCACATTATCCGGTGACTTCGGTCACGATATTATGAATCCGGTGACTTCGGTCACGATATTATGAATCTGGTGACTTCGGTCACGATATTATGAATCCGGTGACTTCGGTCACGATACTATGAATCCGGTGACTCTGTCACCATTATCTGGTGGCTATGCCACAATTATAAGGGCGATGTGCATGTTGACTGCAGCAACTGCCTTCGATGGTGTGTAGCGGATGGAGGGTCGATTTAGTAATCCCCACGGTGTGATTGGTTGGTACGGGTGGTGTGTAGCGGATGGATATCTAAGTTGGGTTCGGGATTGCATTTCATTTCATATGTACATGTGATTATCTGATTTGCTATATTATGGGCTTATGGCTAAATGTGTTTTAAATGGGCTTTCTTGTATGATCTATTAGACTTTTAGTGTATTGTTACACATTGAGTCTATGGACTCACCCTTTTATGGGATAACGTTTCAGGTGATACACAATGATTTGGACCGGGTTCAGCGTGGACTACGTGGTGGCCATTGCTCAATTTAGTTCGGTTATCCTTATTATTTAATTTATTACGTTTCTTATATATTTGAGATTTAAATTTGGGATATGTTTTTGTAATAAGGCCGCCATTAGCTATGTTTTCTTTTACATTTTAATTTATATTCCGCTACAATCAACTTTAATTAAATTACTTAAATATTTTCGATAATCGTATATTAAAATTAAGTTACAAATTGATTTTTAACAAGTACATATTTCAAATATTTTCTCTTACTCTAATGAAAATTTCATGTTTTACCAAAACGACAAAATGAGTTTTTATCGAGAAGCATACCAGATCCGGTCGGGCTTGTGGGCCGGGTTTGGGGTGTTTCAACTTGGCATCAGAGCCCAGTTTTAAACAGTCGGCCTTGGGTTTTGAAGTCCACAACGTTTTCAAAATTTGGCCCAAATGAATGATTTTGAAAATTTTTGGTTAAAAATGTTTTTTTTATGGAAGCATGGCACCCGAGTTCTTGACCCGAAGTCCACCAGGTAAGTACCTCTAATTGTTGAATGAATTGTTATATGATTGATATATGGGCATACTTGGGCTCGTAGATTAGTGAACTAGGATCTATTGAACCCTAGGGCTAGAGCACTCAAACACATGCATAAGACTTAAAAACAACCGAACAAACCTGTGAAGTAAGTCGCCGAGTTACGGTGTGGCAACCAATGTGCGCATGTCTAGGAGTGGATTCGGAAAGAGCTTGGTATTTAAGCAGTCCTAGCGACTCACCTCCTCTTTACTCGAATCCTACCTGGTGCGTAGCTACGGTTCACCCTAACCAAGAGGACTTATTCACGGACTAAACTCAATAATTAAAATCCGAAAGGGACTAGCCATCCTGTTTTATAAAACCTTAGTTTTTAAAATCACTACATTACCCCTTTTGGTTTGCAACAAAATTTATTTTGAAATTTTTCAAAAAAAAATTTCGATTTACAAAATTACCTAAATACCCCTAGAGGTAAAATTATTAAAATGCCCTTGGTTTCTAAAAATTTTAACACTACCCTTGATTTTAATAAAATTTTCTTACTTTGTAAAAGTATCTAAAAACTTTATTTTGGCAAAATACTAAAATGTCTTAATTTGGAAAAATTTACGAAATTGCCCCTGACTTCCAAAATTACCAAAATAACCCTGATTTCTGAAATTTCTGCAATGCCATTGATTTGGTAGAATTTTCAAAATAACCTCGAGATTTGTATATTTTGGAATGCCCTTGATTTGTAAAGATTTTCAAATTGACCCTGATTTATTACTAAAATACCCCTAAAGGACAAATGACGATATTACCTGGGCTGGGAAGGTCTGAAATGACCATAGAGGTGTAGTGAATGAATGTGTCTCTGCTTATGAATGTGATTATGACTCTCTGAACTAGAGTAGTGAACTTGAACTGAACCTTTGTGTGATCGAAAGAACTACTTCTAAATACTTTATTTCATAAAAAATTTTTTGCGGTTAATAAGTGGAACAAAATTTTGATGCATAAAAATTTTCGTAAAAACAGATAAGACGCTAAGTAGACATGAGTTCTAGGGGACGTGGTCGTCGTGGGCACGGTAGAGGCAGAATGGCTGTATCGGAACCAGTTAGGTCTGGTCAAGGTTCCGAAAATGAAGCTCTGCCACCAGCTGTTGGAGCGGAATTTCAAGAGCAAACTGGAGGAGATGACGCTGTATCGCAAGCTATGTTGAGAGTCCTAGAGCGAGTAGCGGGAGCTCGTATGGGTAATGGAACACGAAAGTCGGTGGCTGAGAGGCTTAGATCTAATGGAGCCGAGGTTTTTAGGGGAATATCTGGGGTAGCTCTGAATGTAGCGGAGTACTGGTTAGAAGCAGTCGAGAGGATCATGGACGATTTGGACTGCACTGCCGAGGAGAAACTGAAAGGCGCTGTTTCGTTGCTTCGTGACGAGGCGTACCAGTGGTGGCTCACTGTCAAAGAGAGTGTTCCTGCGGATCGTGTGGATTGGGGATATTTTAAGATTAAGTTTGAAGGGAAATATGTCGGAGCTAGTTACATTGACTCTCAGAGAAAGGCGTTCCTGAATCTGGTACAAGGAAATAAGTCGATAGCCGAATATGAAGCGGAGTTTCTGCGATTAAGCCGTTATGCCAGAGGAATTGTAGCTACTGATTATGAGCGGTGTGTCAGATTTGAGGATGGTTTGCGAGATGAGCTGCGAGTATTGATTGCACCGCATCGAGAGAGAGATTTTGCAGTTTTAGTGGATAAAGCTCGGATAGCTGAAAAAGTCAAGCGGACCGAGAGACAGAACAGAGATCGAGGTCAGAACGAGAATAAGAGAAGCTATGAGTCTTCAAGGTCAACCGGAAATTTCCAAAAGAAACCTAGAGTTGATGGATCGCGAGTTGCTACGGGAGGACAGTACCATACATGTGCTCAGTGTGGAAAGATGCACCCGGGAGAATGTTGGAAGAAGACGGGTGGATGTTTTAAGTGCGGATCCAAGGATCATATGATTAAGGATTGTCCATTGGATACTGAGAGGAATCGTCCGGTAGGTCAAGGTTTTAATCAGACTGGCAGAGGTGGACAGCAGCCGATGAGGGGTCGTGATAATGATAGAGGAGGTAATGGTTCTGGTCGAGGCCGCGGAACATCTGATAGAGGTGTTGGCAACACTGAGGCAAGATAGTCTGGTTTGGTGTATGCAGCAAGACGTCAAGAGAAAGGCGACGCATCGGACGTCATCACCAATATGTTCTTGATCATTGGATTTCTATATACCGCTTTGATTGTTAGTAGTGTTATTAAGATCAGAGTGCGCAGCAAGTGTGTAGTATGGCGAGATAGGAGGTACGACTGTTAGTGAGTTGGAAATTTCGAGGACGAAATTTCTTTAAGGAGGGTAGAATTGTAACATCCCGAAATTGGGCCTAGTAGGATTGGGCCATGGGCTTTAGGAAAATTTGTGTGTCAGCTAATTATTTGTGTTGGTTCGGGTATGAATTTTTGTGTGTTAGCATAGTCTTGTGAAGGCTTGTTTTTATTTAGGAAGCTAGAATAAAATTTAGTATGGCTTATTTAATGAAGTATATTAAGTGAGCTTGACACTTAAGTTAATTTAAGTGTTCATTTAAAGCATAAGAGGAGTAAGTGGCAAGTTGGTTAAGGAGCTTGAAAGGTGGGTTGAGGTTAGAGGTTCGAGTAACATGTTTAGCATTTTGAAGGTTTATTTTTGAATCCTTGCATTAATGGACGGTCAAACCTTATCATGAATGGATAAGACTTTTTCTTTTATTTTTGGTTAGTAGACAAAATGGAAAAGGCAAGTTAGTAGTTATGGTAAAGAATCAAGTAGATAAGGAAAGTTTAGGGGACAAAAGGCTTGATAAATGGGTGTTATTTTGGAAGCTTTTCCATGGTCATTTGACCATGAACCTAGACGGCATAAGGGGCTTTAGGGGGTGGTTTAATTGTGTTGGAAATTATGGGGTTGATAGGGAAGAATTAAGGAGGAAAAAGGGGAATGGTATAGGCTAATGAGTTGGCCGAATTTTGGTATGACATTAGGGAGGTTTTGGTTGACCAAAAAGTTGTCATTTTGTGCATTTTTCTCCTTGTCCAATTTTTTTTTTCTCTTAGCCGAAATTTCCTATTGGCATTTGGTAAAAAGTTTGCTTTGTTTTGGCCTTTGCTTTTTGACCAAATTGATATCTTTATTTCTTATTGTTCTCTCAAGCTTACTTTCTTTTGGAACCAAAATATTGTCATCTTTGAAGACATTTACCATTCTTTCTTTCCTCTCTAGTGCCGAATTTATCTTTACACCAAAAGCATTCTCTTTTATTTTATTTTACTTTTTCATTCTCTTTCTCTCTTTCTTCTTCATAGCCGAAACATCCCATACTTTTTCATCATTTCTTTCTTTCTTTTTCTTTTAAATTGTTAAGGCCGAATTTCTTGATAGTTCAAGTAGGAGGGTTAATCGATCATTGTGTTTCGGGTAAGGTCTTTTCTATCAATCGTTTCTTCTTTATTTTTCTTTAGATTAATCGATTTTAGGAATCTAATTCTCTTATTTCTCCATGGCTAAACCTTTGAAGGAAGATTTTCGGGGTTTTCTTGTAGTCAACGTTAGGGAGAAATCATTCGAGTTTGAAGAATCCAAGGTAAGGGACAATGATATTCGGCCTAAGGCCATATCTTCTTAGTGAAAATCGATTTCTCACATAGTGATATGTAGGTTCGGTCGACGTGTAGGCAAGAGTCGGAAATCCTAGAGTTCTATCACTCTTTGTGTTTGCAAGGTGTGTAACTTATACTAAACTTCTAATAGATTAATAGCTTAATTGATAAAAATGTGTTTATAAATGACTATGGTTTCGGGTACCATTCAATGGTATGATGAATTTAGGTACGTTTTTCCTTCGTACTATGTATGTTTTTAATATGAAACTTTTTCAATAATTGATTACGATTTTGGGTTTATGATTCAAAGGCATGATATTTGCATCGTAATAATGCTATATGCATAATATGATATGTGTCCGATTCCGATATGATTATGTGGTATTTGGCATGATAATGAAATAAAATGTTATTGCATGGGCATATGGGAATATTGAAAGGGGAAGTGTTCCGGTGGTTTTACCACATTATCCGGTGACTTCGGTCACGATATTATGAATCCAGTGACTTCAGTCACGATATTATGAATCTGGTGACTTCGGTCACGATATTATGAATCCGGTGACTTCGATCACGATACTATGAATCCGGTGACTCTGTCACGATTATCTGGTGGCTATGCCACGATTATAAGGGCGATGTGCATGTTGACTGCAGCAACTGCCTTCGATGGTGTGTAGCGGATGGAGGGTCGATTTAGTAATCCCCACGGTGTGATTGGTTGGTACGGGTAGTGTGTAGCGGATGGATATCTAAGTTGGGTTCGGGATTGCATTTCATTTCATATGTACATGTGATTATCTGATTTGCTATATTATGGGCTTATGGCTAAATGTGTTTTAAATGGGCTTTCTTGTATGATCTATTAGACTTTTAGTGTATTGTTACACATTGAGTCTATGGACTCACCCTTTTATGGGATAACGTTTCAGGTGATACACAATGATTTGGACCGGGTTCAGCGTGGACTACGTGGTGGCCATTGCTCAATTTAGTTCGGTTATCCTTATTATTTAATTTATTACGTTTCTTATATATATTTGAGATTTAAATTTGGGATATGTTTTTGTAATAAGGCCACCATTAGCTATGTTTTCTTTTACATTTTAATTTATATTCCGCTACAATCAACTTTAATTAAATTACTTAAATATTTTCGATAATCGTATATTAAAATTAAGTTACAAATTGATTTTTAACAAGTACATATTTCAAATATTTTCTCTTACTCTAATGAAAATTTCATGTTTTACCAAAACGACAAAACGAGTTTTTATCGAGAAGCATACTAGATCCGGTCGGGCTTGTGGGCCGGGTTTGGGGTGTTTCATTTGAAATCACTATAAAACATGGAAAAACAAAAAGTAAGCTATATAGCTTAGTAAGCTCATATGTTAATGATGAGCAACTATCATCATTCATTAATCTTTCATATAATGAAAAACAATGTACAACCATTCTAATAAATCTCAAGCTATCAAATGATCATTCATATACTTACCAAGTAACTCATCAATTTCATAGTTTTCAATACTCAATTCATTTCCATACGTACATGTACCGTCTAGTACTAATCTCATAATCAACCACATTATTCTTTTCCTGTTGAACCATTCGGAATAGAAGTCGGATACTCAAGGTCTCACTCGATAAGTACCTATACCATAGCTCGTAGCCAAATCAAGGTAACTTATCCAAAATTCTGATACCATGGCCTGAAGCCAAATCAGTCGATATGCGTGGCCCGAAGCCAAATCAGTTTATCTTGCACACATAGTGCTAAATCATGGCCCGAAGCCAACTCAAGTATACCTAATGACATGCCACTAGCATCCTAAACTATTCCTATGGTTCAATCGGAATTTCAACTGCTGAATCTTCATCGAATCATTTTCGAACTCGTCTGTAATCACATAATCACAATTCATGCTATATCAAAGCATATAAAATACATTAGAGATGAATTTATAACATGCGAACTTACCTCGGATGTTAAAACGACGAATCGAGTCGATTAATCAATAACCTTTGTTTTCCCTGATCTAGATCTGAATTCCGCTTTTCTTAATCTAAATGTATTCAAAACTAACTTATTCAATTATCTATTCATTCAAGTTAGTCCAAAACATACTTTAAAACGCCTTTACACTTTTGCCCCACATATTTCACATTTTTTACAATTTAGTCTTTATTGCCTAAAATAAAAAATTAGTGAAATTCCAATTATACCCATGCTAGCCGAACTATTATTATGTCCCTAGCAGCCCATATTTTTCATTTATTTCACATTTTAACGACTAGCTTTACACATTTCTCAATTTAATCCCTATTTTGTATTTTCTCTGTAAATCACTTAACAAAACTTATATATCTCACAACCAACATTCATAATCTATCATGAAACTTCAAAATACATGCTTATTCATCAATGGAAACATTCAAAATCTTTAAAGTTTTGCAAAATAGTCCCTGGACTAGCTAGTACTAGCTGCAACAATCTCAAAAACATAGAAATCATTAAAAACGGGACAAAAACCATACCTAATTGAGTATAAATGTCTTGGCCAAACCCTAGCTTCCTTTCTCCTTATGAAAATTGGTTCTTAAGGTTTTTGGAAGAAGATGAATTAAATTAATGGCATTTTTTTAATTAATTAACTTTTATTTACCAATTACCAAAAATAACCTTAATGAACATTAAGTATTTCAAATTTACCAAGCAAATATCATCCACTATTATGTTAATGGTCTATTTACAACGTAAGGACCTAAACTTTAAGATTCTATAGCTATTTGACACCTTTAGCTAATAGAACATGCATTTTACACTTTACGTGATTTAGTCATTTTTATCAAATTGACCAATCAAATGATAAAATTTCTTAACGAAATTTTCACACCAACATTCAATCATACTGTAAACAATAATAATAATAAAATAAATATTTTGACCTCGAATTTGTGGTTCTAAAACCACTATTCTGATTTGACTAAAAATGGGCTGTTACAACTCTCCTCCCTTAGGGATTTTCGTCCCCGAAAATCTTACCAGTGAAAAGGTTAGGGTACTATTTTCTCATAACTTCCTCGGGTTCACATGTAGCTTTCTCGATCCCGTGTGCCAAAGAACCTTCACTAGGGCTATACGTTTATTTCTCATTCTTTGATTACAAGAGCTAAAATGTTGATCGGTTCTTCGATATACGTCAAATCAGTCTGTATCTCAACATCTACCGGATAAATCACATGTGACGGATTGGATTTGTATAGCATAGAGATGTGAAAGACATTATGAATCTTTTCTAATTACGATGGTAAAGCTAGTCGATATGCCACTGGTCCTATTCTTTCGATGATCTCGTACAGTCCGATGAAACGCAAACTCAACTTGCCTTTTCGACCAAATCTAAGGATTTTCTTCCACGGAGATACTTTCAAAAACACTTTATCACCGATTTGATATTCAATATCTTTTCATTTCAAATCCGCGTACGATTTCTAACGATCTGAAGCTGCTTTCAAATAGTCACAAATTATTTTCACTTTCTCTTCGGTTTCTTTAATCAAATCAACCCCGTGAATCTGTCTTTGGCTAATTTCAGTCTAGTACAGTGGAGTTCGGCATTTACGACCATACGAGGCTTCGTACGGTGCCATCTTTATACTCGATTGAGAGCTGTTATTATATGCAAATTCAACTAGCAACAAATATTTCTCCCAATTTCCTTCAAATTTCAAAACACAACATTGGAGCATATCTTCGAGAATTTGAATTACTTGCTCAGACTATCCGTCGATTTGCGGATGGAAAGCTGTACTGAAATTCAATTTTGTACCCAAAGTTTCGTGTAATTTCTTCCAAAACCACGACGTAAACCTCAGATCTCTATTAAAAATAATCGAAACTGGCACCCCGTGCAATCTAACGATCTCAGCAATGTACAATTCAGCTAATCTATCAAGTGAGTAATCTGTGAGTACCGGTATGAAATGAGCAGATTTTGTTAGTCAATCAACGACAACCCAAACAACATCTTTCTTTTTTAGGAGTTAGGGGCAATCCCGACACAAAATCCATTGTAACTCTATCCCATTTCCAGTCGGGAATCATCACAGGCTATAGTAAACCCGATGGTACTTGATTTTAGCTTTGACTTGCTGAAAAATCAAACATTTAGATATAAATTCTGAGATAACTCGTTTCATGCTTTGCCACCAATAAAACTATTTCAAATCATTGCACATTTTGGTACTCCTCGGATGAACAGATAAACAACTATCGTGCGCTTCGTGCAAGATCTTCTGAAAAAGTTCTGAATTTCTCGGTATGTAAATTCTATTCTGGTACCTTAAATAATCATTGGTTCCAATCTGAAACTCTGAATTAGGGATAGTCTCACATTGAGTCCGTTTAACGTGCAATTCACGATCATTTTTCTGAGATTCATAGATTTGTTGAAGAAATACCGGTTTAGCTTTTAGTTTAGCTAAAATAGACTCATCATCACAAATCATCAACTGGCATTCATTGCTCGTAATGTAAACAAATACTTTCTACTCAAAGCATCTGTAACCACATTTGCTTTCCCCGGATGATAAGCAATCACCAATTCATAATCTCTTAGTAGCTCGAGCCATCTCCGTTGTAGGAAATTCAAATATTTATGAGTCATAATATACTTCAAACTCTTATGATCAGTAAAGATGTGGCATTTTTCACCGTACAAATAATGACGCCAAATTTTTAATGCAAAAACTATAGCAGCCAACTCTAATTCATGCATTGGATAGTTCTTTTCATGCGGCTTCAACTGTCTGGAGGCATAAGCTACAACTTTTCCCTCTTGCGTCAATACGAAACCCAAACTGTTTAATGACGTGTCACTATAAATCACAAACTCTTTCCCCTATTTAGGTTGAACCAAAACTAGTGCTTCGGTTAGCAATGCTTTCAATTGTTCGAAACTCTGTTGACATTTTTCTGACCATTCAAATTTTACATCTTTCTGAAGTAGTCGTGTCATCTGTGTCGCAATCATCTAAAATCCTTTCATGAATCTTCGATAATAGCCTGCTAAACCCAGAAAACTATGGACTTCTGACACATTTCTGGGAGATTCCAGTCAACGATAGCAGAAATCTTACTCAGGTCAGCTCTAATACCTTCTGATGAAACAATATGCCCCAAAAATCCAACCTCTTGGAGCCAAAACTCACATTTACTGAATTTAGCATACAATTGTTTATCTCTCAAGGTCTGCAACACGATTCTCAAATGCTCGGCATGTTTAGACTCATCCCGTGAATAGATCAAAATGTCATTAATGAACACCACAATAAATCTGCTAAATACAGTCTAAATATTCGATTCATCAAGTCCATAAAAACTGCAGGAGCATTAGTTAATCCGAAAGGCATAACAAGAAATTCATAATGTTCGTACCTCGTTCTAAACGCGGTTTTTGGCACATCTGAGTCTTTTTACTCGTAACTAATAATAACCCAATCTCAAGTCAATCTTCGAAAACAATGTTGCTCCTTTCAACTGATCAAATAAATCATTAATTCGTGGTAGAGGGTATTTGTTCATAGTCACTTTATTCAGTTTTCTGTAATAGATACACATTCTCACCGTGTCGTCTTTCTTCTTTACAAACAATACAAGCGCACCCCAAGGCGAAAAACTCGGTTGTGCAAAGCCTCTATCTGTTAACTCTTGCAACTGAGCTTTCAACTCTTTTAATTCTATTGGAGCCATTCTGTATGGAGCTATCGATATCAGTGTTGTTCCTGGTACTAATTCAATACCAAATTCAACCTCTCTGGTTGGTAGCAAACCTAATAATTCTTCTAGAAATACATCCAAAAATTCATAAACAATAGGTACAGATTCAATCTTTGATTTAGACACCTTTGTATCCAGTACACATGCAAGATATGCATCATAGCCCTTTTTCATACATTTCTGAGCTAACATAGATGATATCATAGTAGGTAATTCACTCAAATCATCAGACTCAATTTCGAGAATTTCACCATTCTGACATTTCAGTTTGATAATCTTTCGTTTACAATTCACATCTGCATCATGCACAGTTAGCCAGTCCATACCCAGAATCACATCAAGCTCATCGAACGGTAGAAGCATCAAGTCAGCCAAAAAATAGTAACCCCGAGTCATCAAAGGACAATTCATATAAATCTTATCAACTAAAACAGACATGCCTAAGGGGTTCGATACTTTAATTACAAACTCTGCAGACTCAACATGTAAACTCTTTTTAGACACCAAGTTCATAAATATATACGAATGAGTCGATCCATGATCAACCAATGCAATACCATTAGTGTCGTAAAGAGAAAAAGTATTGGTAATAACATCTGGGGACGACGATTCTTCGTGAGCGCAAATAGCGTAGGCTCTAGTAGATGCTCTGGCCTCGGATCTCATAGCTAAGTCCCTAGTTATACCTCTACCACTGGATACATATTTTTTGTATTTCTCGATGGTCTCCCTCTCGCAGTCGTATTACTCGATCTTACATTCTGTACTTTTTCTTTCTCGAATAACCCTGGACAATCTCGGATAAAGTGATCTGGTGAACCACATTTGAAGCAAGCTTTACTACTTTTATTCCAACATTCTCCAAAATGTCGTCCCCTACACCGTTGACACTCGAGTTTGTTATTTCTCACACTGCCAATACTCGAGACAGAGGTAGCTTGAGCTTTAGGATTCACATGGAGATTTTCACGATCTCTATTCTGATATCTCACTGATGCATTCGATCGATAATATGAATCTCGAGATTTCTTTGATGAAGAATGATAAGGCTTATTCATCAGTCTTTTTTTTGAATCTCTAGCCTCTGAATCAGCTTTCTTCTTTTCTCGGCTAAAATCTTCAACTTTGTAGGCCCGTTCGACTAACACAATGAATTCTTTCAGATCTAGAATCCCAACCAGAAGTTTAATGTATTCATTCAGCCCATCAACAAACCGCCTGCACATTATCTCTTCGGTAGAAACACATTCTCGAACATACTTGCTCAATCGTACAAATTCTCTTTCATATTTAGTTACGGTCATACGACCCTGTTTCAACTCTAGAAATTCTTTATGCTTTTGATCAAGTAACAGTTGACTGATGAATTTCTTGTGAAACTCGGTCTGAAAGAATTCCCAGGTCACTCACTTTCTCGATACTACCGGCACTAAAGTATTCCACAGTTAATATACAGAGTCTCTCAGAAGAGAAATAGCACACTCAGATAGTATTTTCAAGCCAAAACTTGGCTCTCTCAGGGTCATCATCAAAATTAGCTCTGAACTCTTCTGCCCTGTGTTTATAATCTTATCAACTGGAGGCTTGTTCAATCTTAAAAGCTCGACTCTTTGAGGAGCTACAGGTACAATTTGAGGAACAAGAGGGGATGGAGGTTGTTGAGCAGTCAGATTACGAATGTATTGAGTGAACCACTTGTTCATCATTTGGAAGAAGGCTTCTTCAGCCTCTCCTCCCTGGTTATCCGTTACGGGTCTAGATTCAGACGGTGCTGTCCCTTGCGCGGGAGTAGGTGCATTACTCTCAACCTCATTAGCTATCACTCGATTGAGATCCATTTGCTATATAAAAACACATTTTCAATTGTCAGGAGTCATCACACTATCACAGTTTATATATGGCATGTATAGCTAGACTCTCATACGCGCTACGTTAGTCCTAAAATCGACTAAACCGTAGCTCTATTACCAATAAATGTAACACCCCTCACCCGTATTTAATGCCAGAATAGGGTTACGGAGCATTACTAGACTTATGAAACAAATAATCATCTATTTAACATACAATTTTTTTCAATTCAATCATTCATCATTCATTCTTAATCAATTTGTCCCTATTAAGAGCCTAAGAGGCCTTAAACATGCTTTGAGAGTGGTTCGGGACTAAACCAATAACTTAGGAAATCTTCATGAAACTTAGGAAATTTTGCTTTAAATAAAAGACACGCACCCGTGTGGCCAGGCCGTGTGTCTCACATGGCCACCAGACACACCCATGTCACAAGCCATGTGAAAACAGGGGATACATACTGACTTAGGTCACAAGGCCAACCACACGCCCATGTGTCTAGCCCGTGTGCCCATCGAAGTGTCCACACACACCCGTGTGCCAGGTCGTGTGTTAGGTTGTGCCAAACCTGTAGGGTATACTGACTTTTGTAACACGTCCAAGCTACATGCCCATGTGCTAGGCCGTGTGCCAATTAGGGGGTATATTTACTTGTACCACACGGCCAATCACACGTCCGTGTATAAGACCGGGTGGAGCATACTAACTTCATTTCTATTTAAACACCAGGGGACTGATGATGTCACAAAGTAACTAAAAAACAATAAAAGAAAGCGCACCTATCGAACAGTAGTATAGCTATGGTGAGTCCGGAATACCTATCCATGAGAACAAAAGTACTAGTAATTACTATCTTTTTATTATTTAGACTAATAAGTAAAGGGGTATTTTAATAAAAAATTTAACTAACTAATTAACTATGAGCGTAACAGAGATAAAATTGGGAAAATATTCGAAGAAAATCAATGAGAGAGACAATACTCCAAGGAGAAATCCACCTAGATTTCACTTATTATTATGACTCTGAATTAAACGATTTATTCACTTGCCTTGATTTGTAGAAATCCCTAAATTATGTTAATATCTCTTTCGATACTAAAAACAACTAACTTTAGGTTGATTAACTGAAATCTCCTTCTAATTAAAACACCTATCGTCGCATTAACTCGATTTATGGATTCCCTTATTAGATTTGACTCTAATTCGGCAGATTTATGTCGTCCTATTTCTAGGGTTGCAATCAACTCCGCTTAATTATGCTAGATCTACTCTTAAACAGGGACTTTTGATCCACTGAATAAGTACATCAAATTTGAATTAATATCATGTAATATTAAAACAAGAATTAAGAACACATAATTAAGAACAAGAACAAGTATTTATCATGTAATTCAAATAATTAAATAATAAGATTCATCATAGGTTTCATCCCCCATAGGTATTTTAAGGAGTTTACTTCATAATGTAAAAGGAAAACATCTCAAAATTAGGAAAACAACAAGACATAAAGAACCCAAAAACTTCTATGGAAATTGGATGGAGATCTTCAAACTTGAAGGAGATTCTGCTTCTGAATTGATTCTGACGGCTTCCTTTGAGTAATTTCTTCGTTCTACTCTGCGTGTCCCCTTAGGTCCTCTTCTAGAGTGTATTTATAGACTTTATAATGTTCAGAAACCCTAAAAATTGAGTTTTTCAGCGTAACAAGGAAGCAGGGTGCAAAATCAACATGAGTTGGCACATGGGCGTGTGGCCAGCCCGTGCTGCTCACATGGGCATGTGCCCAGCTCGTGTGGATCTTGAAAACTCTCATTTTGTCCCTTTTTGCTCCTTTTGCTCCCAAATGCTCTCCCAAGTATAGAAACATGAATTTAAGGGATTAGGAGCATCAAATTCACTAATTCTCATCATATATCATCCAAAAATATGCCAAGCATGGAATTAAAATATGTTACATTTATGGTTTATCAAATATTCCCACACTTAAGCATTTTCTTGTCCTCAAGCAAAATCCTCAACTTACAGTTAAAGTTAAGCTTTCTTAATTCATAATTCTCATTAATAATGTTTTATCACAATTCACAAATAATCACACATTGATAGTTCAACTAAAAGAGCACTAAAGATTCAAACAATCCAAGTCACACATTTTTAAAACATGAAAACATAGGTATTTCCCCTTATCTAAGTAATTATGTTTAATTCAAAACTGACAAGATTTGACATCCTCACTAAAGATTCACTCAAATCACTCAAGGTGTTTAAGGTTCAAAAATAAGCACTCAAAAGTCAAACATGGAAAGTCATTACCATAGGCTTGCATGAAAGTCAAATCTCCACCATTATAAAATGAGAAGATACACAAATCAAAAGGGCTTTAAAGGGTTGTAATGGGGTTTGGGTTAAAGGTGTGGATAAAGGCTGAAATAGAGAGTTAGAATTGAGATCGAATTGAAAATTTACCTAACTAGAAAAATAAACTAATACTAAATAATTACATCAATTGAAAACTTATCAATAATAACACGAGCTTCTTCTCAAAATGTGAAATTAAGCGTTTAAGCTCAAATAACATAGAACTATTAATAATTAAAATAAATGTACAGATTTTTTTCACTTTTTTAACCTTTTTTTCACTTTTTTTTTGAGTTAAGGATAAAAGAGATAATTTAACAATTGGAACAAAAGAACATAGTTAGGCAACTGACCAAATCAAATGAATCAAAAAGAATGAGTTATGGGTTAATATTAAGGGTAGATCAAGAAATGGTTTATTAGACTCAAAGGGGTTCACTAAGGGTTAATTATGGAGGTAGGCTTTTTGGGATAAGTGGGTTTAAACTTAGGTGCCTTTATCATCTCAGTATATCAAATCAAAGGTGTGTCTCAATATGTATAATCGAAGCAAGTTCTAGAATAACAAATCAATATTGACACACTCATAACCAATAAAAAAGTGAGCTAGAAAAGTGTATGCTCTAAAGGCTCAAAATCTCACAAAAATTACGATTTTTGATGTTAATCTCGTAAATCTCAAACTTCAATGTAATATTTAAATTTAGGGAAACAACCTAGCAATTTTTTTATTTTGAAAATAGACTTATCATGCTTGATTCTCTAATGTCTTAAAGTTTAAACAATCAATGCACAATTACCTATGAATTTAATCTAAAACATATCAATAAAAATCACAAATCGATAAGAATTCATTCTAATAGTAAAATGAGAAAATTACTTGAATACAAGACATAATTCAGGCATTTTCTAATAATCATATAAATAACCTCCCCACACTTAAGATATTCATTGTCCTCAATGTATGAATATATGTAATGACAGTATAAGTAGAATATCATAAGAGAGGGAGAGAAGTGAAACTGCCCTGAAGTTTGGATGGAGTCCTCAAATTAGTGACTAGCGAAATTGTAGAGAAGGCTAAATGTAGTGCATGATTCTGAGCAAGCTATTAAGAAAAGAAACACAATTGGTGGAGAAGATTAAAGGATTACTCGATTAGGAACAACCATAATAACTAAAATATAGTTCAAAATATATTAGACAAGTCTTTAAAAGATAATAAGAAATATAAAATAAATATAAAATAAAATAGAAGTAAAAATAGAAATAGAAAAAGAAATAAGATAAAACAAGAAGACAAAATAAGAAAAGAGAAAAGGGGTTTGGGTTTTTATGGGGTGACACGGTTGTGTGAGGGTCCCTGTTAGGCCACATGCCCGTGTCACAAGCCCGTGTGGCTTGTTTTCAACCCGTGTTTGTTGAGGGAAAAGATAGTCCAATCCTCACATGGCCTTGGACACGCCCGTGTGTCTAGGCCGTGTGGTTCACATGGCCGAGTCGCACGGCCATGTATATCATCCTTCGCTTCTCCCACGCCTGTGTAACCTTCCACATGCCCGTGTGGCTAGGCCATGTCTCACACACGGCCGTGTGCCTTGCCCGTGTAACTTTCAGACTTGTTTTAAAATTCAAAAAATTTTGTTCCATGTTACACACGGCCTAGGACACGCCTATGTGTCCAGGCCGTGTGGTTTAATTTAAGGTCATGTCTCTGTCGATTTTTGGGAAAATTTTAGCCCTGTTTCCATACGGCCAGGGAAACTCTCGTGTGTCTAGGCTGTGTGGGTCAAAAACCTGCATTTAAACATGAACAGAAGTAAAAATAAACTAATTAGTAGGGTTAGTGCTCAGGTTGCCTCCCGAGAAGCGCTTATTTAGAGTCTAGACTTACCTCTCATTTGCATGGTCATGGTGGTTTGAAGAGTTGAAACTCCCCTCTCCTACAATCAGTTCTAACATCAAAATAAAGTTTAAGTCGAGTACTATTTACCCTAAAAGTACCAAATTTAGAATGAGTTACCTCGACTGTACCGTATGGGAAGACATTTAGTATTGCAAAGGGAGTTGCTCCATTTGCATTAAGTTTTAAAGTGAAAACTTGAGGATCTATTTTATCTAACAGTACTTGGTCCCCAACCTTAAATTGATTGGTTCTATCCTTAAGCTCACCATCGTGTTGCTTCTGTTCTTCTTTGACATAAGTCCACCATTAATCTAGTTTATCTATCTGTAGCTTTCGTCTTTCATGGATGGTTCCATTGTTGGCGCATGAACCAGAACGTGGCTCATTTGTATTTTTTGAAAGAGTTTCTTGTAAAGAGGGTTGAATCCCATGATTAGTCTTATTAACAGGATTTATAGAATCGTCTTTATTACGTGATGTCTTAATTGAATCATGAGCTTGGAGCATGATCGTATCATCACCTACACGAAGTGTGAGTTCACCTGTACCAACAACAATGATAGTTCTAACAGTTGCTAAAAAGGGGCGTCCTAAAATTAAAGGGACGTCACTATCCTCATCCATTTCTAGGACAAAAAAGTCAACTGGGAATATGAATTTATCAATTTTTACGAGTACATCTTCAACAATACCCCTAGGAAATCTAATGGTTTTATTTGCTAATTGAACGCTCATCCTAGTTTGTTTGGGTTACCCAAGACCTAGCTGTTTAAACATTTTGTAAGGCATGACATTAATACTTGCCCCTAAATCAGCTAAAGCATTATTCACATTCAAACTACTAATAAAACAAGGAATAGTAAAACTCCCTGGATCCTTCAATTTGTTGGGTAGTTTATTTTGTAAGATAGCTGAGCACACTTCATTTAGCTCCATGTGCGGCAGATCATCTAACTTCCGCTTGTTTGCTAAAAGATTTTTTAAAAATTTGACTAAATTGGGCATTTACGAAAGAGCTTCAATAAACGGTAAGTTAATATGCAACTTTTTAAATTGTTTAAGGAATCTATCGAATTGTTCGTTTGTGTGGTCATTCCTTGTCGCATTTGGATATGGCACACGAGGTTTATATTCCTTACCAACCGAATCTTGCTTATTTTGGCTTACCTCAACCTTACCATTGCTTACCATAGTTTCTTGCCTTAGTCTGGTTTAGGTTCAACTAACCCTTCTTCATCTCGAACTGTAATTGCATGAAGCTACTCTCTTGGGTTAGTTTCAGTGTTGCTAGGCAAGCTACCTTGTGGTTTTTCTGAAATCATTTTAGCAAGGTGCCCTATCTAGTTTTAGAGTCCTTGAATCGACACTTGTTGATTTTTAAGTGTGGTTTCAGTGTTTTAAAAACGGGTTTTTTTCTGACACCGAAATAAGCATCTCTTCAAGGTTTGGCTTCTTCTCTTGCTGGTAAGGTGGTTGTTGGAAGCCTGGAGGGGGTTGTTGTCTTTGATTTACTTGACCACCCCAATAAAAATTGGGATGGTTCCTCCAACCTGCATTATAAGTGTTACTATAGGGATTATTCTAAGGTCTAGAATTATTGCCCATATAGTTGACTTGTTCGTCTTCTATGTTAAGGTTGTAGGATAGATTTTCTGGATGGTTCCCTCCTCCATTTGTGTCGCATTGCATCATCAGATGTACCTGCATAGAACCATATAAACCATCAATCTTTTTTTTAAGAGCTAACATGGTTTGATAACATGGTGACCGCGTCGAGGTTCAAAACAACAGCAGCTTTTGTCGGGTTTGTTCTCATGACTTGCCACTGATAATTATTCAGTGATATATCCTCTATAAACTCATAAGCCACTTCAGGTGTTTTGTTATTCAGTGTCCCACCGGTAGTTGCATCAATCAGTTGCCTAGTTGAGGGGTTCCAACTGTTGTAAAAAGTTTGAACCTGTAGCCATAGAGGTAACCCATGGTGAGGGCACCTTCTCAATAAGTGCTTATACCTCTCCCATGCATTATAAAGAGTTTCTAAATCCATCTGGACAAAAGAAGAGATATCATTCCTCAACTTTGTCATTTTAGCCGGCGGAAAATATTTTAATAGAAACTTTTCGGTCATTTGTTCCCTAGTGATGGAACCTCGTGGTAACGAGTTCAACCCTTGTTTAGCTTTATTTCTCAATGAAAAAGGAAATAAACGAAGGCGGATGGCATCATCAAAAATGCCATTAATTTTAAAAGTGTCATAGAATCCTATGAAATTAGCCAAATGAGTATTTGGGTCTTCATCCTGCAAACCCTCAAACTGTTCAATCATTTGAATAGTGTTAGGTTTTAGTTCAAAATTATTTGCAGCAATAGCAGGTCTAACAATACTCAATTCAGCCCCAGTTAAATTGGGCTTGGCATAATCGTACATAGTACGAGGAGCAGAATTTCGATTCACCGGATTCGTGGCAACCACAGGAGGTAGCGGATTATTCTGATTATCAGTCGTCTCCTCGGTAATATTAGTATTGTCCTCTTGCTCTTCCTCTATATACTGTAGACTTCGCCTTATTTCTCTATGATTTCTGGGAGCAGTGCTTTCAATTTCACTATCAAATAATAAGGATTTGGTCGGGTTTCTTCTAGTCATAAACTAAAGATACCTACCAAAATCAAAATGAAAGAAAAACTAGAAACAAATAATAAATTTTAAAAAATAAATAAATAAATAAATAAATTGTAGAAAATAAAAAATACCTAAAGTAATAAAAATTAAGTGCTCCTGATATTCTAATCCCCCAGCAACGGTGCCAAAAACTTGATGGTCTCAAAACTAACTAATAATTCGACAAAGGCAAGCGCACCTATCGAACAGTAGTATAGCTATGGTGAGTCCGGAATATCGTATCCACGAGGACTAAAAGTACTAGTAGTTACTATCTTTTTATTATTTAGCCTAATAATTAAAGGGGTATTTTAATAAAAAATTTGACTAACTACTTAACTATGGCACGATAGAGATAAAATTGGGAAAATATTCGAGGAAAATCAATGAGAGAGACAATACCCCAAGGAGAAATCCACCTAGGTTTCACTTGTTATTATGACTCTGAATTAAACGATTTATTCACTTGCCTTGATCCGTAGAAATCCCTAAATTATGTTAATATCTCTTTCGAAACTAAGAACAACAGACTCTAGGTTGATTAATCGAAATCTCTTTCTAATTAAAATCCCTATCGTCGCATTAACTCGATTTATGGATTCCCTTATTAGATTTGACTCTAATCCGTCAGATTTATGTCGTCCTATTTCTAGGGTTGCAATCAACTCCACTTAATTATTCTAGATCTACTCCTAAAAGGGATTTTTGCTTCACTGAATAAGTACATCAAACTTGAATTAATATCCTGAAAATATTAAAGCAAGAATTAAGAACACATAATTAAGAACAAGAACAAGTATTTATCATGTAATTCAGATAATTAAATAATAAGATTCATCATAAATTTCATCCTCCCTAGGTATTTAAGGGAGTTTAGTTCATAATGTAAAAGGGAAACATCTCAAAATTAGGAAAACAACAAGACATAAAGAACCCAAAAACTTCTAAGGAAATTGGATGGAGATCTTCAATCTTGAAGTAGATCCTGCTTCTGAATTGATTCCAACGACTTCCTTTGAGTAATTTCTTCGTTCTATCTGCGTGTCCCCTTAGTTCCTCTTCTAATGTGTATTTATAGACTTTAGAATGCCCATAAACCCTAAGAATTGGGTTTTTCTGCATAACAGGGAAACAGGGTATAAAATCGACACGGGCTGGCACATGGGCGTGTGGCCAGCCCGTATGGCTCACATGGGCATGTGCCCAGCCCGTGTGGATCTTGAAAACTCTGATTTTGGCCCATTTTTCGCTCCTTTTGCTGCCAAATGCTCTTCTAAGTATAGAAACATGAATTTAAGGGATTAGGAGAATCAAATTCACTAATTCTCATCATAAATCATCCAAAAATATGCCAAGCATGGAATTAAAATATGTTACATTTATGGTTTATCAGGGACACACGGCCATGTACTTGACCGTGTGTCACACATGGCTGAGACACACACCCGTATGGACTAAAATAGGCTATTTACCAAGCCATTTGATACACAACTTCACCTACACATATGGCACCGGAGCATAGCATAATATGCAATCCAAAACAACCAAATCAAGCCTAAATCTTACCATTTCACTACTAACCAATTCAAGGCACATAGGTACCACAATATACTAAATAAATTCATACCAATCCTTGTCTACTCAATCATCAAAATGACCATTATCAAAGATGTATTATTAGGTCTAATTTCACAAGCATACCAACTTTCTCAAATCATCAATTTGACATTCATAATACCAATTAGCAACAATGACCACAATTCTCATAATATAGTCATTCTTATATCCATCCATGAACTTAACTATCAACAAATATGCATATATGGGCACATAACCAAATTCACTAAATTAAGCCAACTCTCATAGCTATATTACAACTCAAAATATAAATATCTACAATGCTAATTCATTTAGCCAACATCATTACCAAAACATAACCAACATGACTCAAATACCTATACATGCCATATACTTAAAACATAGTTTCAAAAGTACCAAAGAGTCAGTGGATAGTGTGGTGAAGTCTCCGACGATCCCCGAATCCGAGCTAGCTTTGAAATTACTATAAAACATGGAAAAACAACAAAGTAAGCTATATATCTTAGTAAGCTTGTATGTTAATGATGAGCAACTATCATCATTCGTTAATCATTCATATAATGGAAAACAATGTACAACCATTCTAATAAATCTCAAGCTATCAAATGATCATTCATAAACTTACCAAGTAACTCATCAAATTCATAGTTTTCAATCCCCAATTCATTTCCATACGTACTTGTACTGTCTCGTGCTAATCTCATAATCAACCACTAATAAACCGTAATATATACATATTTTAATCCCACATTTAGCATACTTTTGGATGATTTAAGCATAGAATTATGGAATTTGGTGCTTTTAATCCTTTAATTTCATGTTTTATACTTAGGAAAGCACAGGAGGATGAAAAGAACGAGAAACAGGCTTAAAACAGAGTAAATGGGCCAAATTAAGTAATTGACATGGCCTGGGTCCAAGACCACACGGCTCTGCCTCCTTAACAGACCCGAACACGGCTTAGCCACGATTCACACGGGTGTGTTCCACGAGCATGTCCCTGACGTGACCTGTTTGAATTTCATTCGGATTAGGGTACTTAGAGGCAAAGAAAGCCATTCCAAAAGCCTATATAAACACCCTAGAGGCCAACCTTCATGGGGCGTCCAGTTAGGCCGAAGAGCCAAGCCAGAGAGGCCAGAATTGTGAGATTTACTCGAAGAAAGCCAATTGATTCATCTGAAGAAGCCAGAGTTATACTCAAGAGGGAGATCTTCCCTTCAATTTCCTTCAGGGGGTTTTAGGGTTTTTCTTATGTTTTGTTTTATATTTTCTTCTAATATGTATTCTTTTATGATTATGAACTAAACCCCTCAAATACCTGAGGGGGATGAAACCTAAGGTGGATCTTGTTATTGTTTTCTAAACTATATGATAAATACTTGATTTGGTCTTAATTATGTGTTTTTAATTCTTGCTTTACTATTTTAGGATATTGATTCAAGTACTGATGTGCTTAGGCAGTGGAGCAAAAGTCCCTGTTTAAGAGTAGATCTAGCATAATTAAGCGGAGTTGATCGCAACCCTAGAAATAGGATGATGAAAATATGCCGGATTAGGGTCAAACCTAATATGGGAGTCCATAGATCGAGTTAATGCAATTCTAGGGGTTTTAATTAGAAAGAGATTTCAATTAATCAACCTAGGGTTAGACGTTAGTAGCCTCGAAAGAGGTATTAATATAAATTACGGAATCCTACGGATCAAGTCAAGTGAATAAATCTTCTGGTTTAGAGTTAGATAACAAGTGAAGTCTAGGTGGATTCTTCCTTGGGTATTGTCTTAATCAATTGGTTTTTCCCACAAGTTTTTCCCCAATTCATTCTCTTTGTCTTTGCATCTTTAGCTTAGTTGTTAGTTAATTTTAGATTAATTAATAATTCCATTAATTCTTAGGCTAAATAATAAAAAGAAAGTTAGTATTAGTACTTTTGGTTCCTTTGGGTTCGACAATCCGGTCTTGCCACTAAACTATACTACTGTTCGATAGGTGCGCTTGCCTCAATCATTGTCACAGTTAGTTTCTAGGCTCGATCATTCTTTATATAAATTTTTAGGACTCTGACATACGATCAACCACATTCTTCTTTTACCCATTGAACCATTCAGAATAGAAGTCAGATACTGAAGGTCTCACTCGATAAGTACCTATACCATGGCCCATAGCCAAATCAAGGTAACTTATCCGAAATTCTAATATCATGGCCCGAAGCCAAATTAGCCGATATGCATGGACCGAAGCCAAATCAATTTATCTCACACACATGTGCTAAATCATGGCCCGAAGCCAACTCAAGTATACCTAAGGACATGCCACTAGCATCCTAAACTATTCCTAAGGTTCAATCGGGATTTTAACTTTTGAATCTTCATCGTATCATTTTCAAACTCGTCCGTAATCATATAATCACAATTCATGCTATACCAAAGCATATAAAATACATTAGAGATGAATTTATAACATGCGAACTTACCTCGGATGTTAAAACGACGAATCGAGTCGATTAATCAATAACCTTTGTTTTTCCCCGATCTAGATCTGAATTCTACTTTTCTTGATCTAAATGTATTCAAAATTAACTTATTAAATCATCTATTCATTTAATTTAGTCCAAAACATACTTTAAAACACATTTACACTTTTACCCCACATATTTCACATATTTCACAATTTAGTCCTTATTGCATAAAATCACAAATTAGTGAAATTCCAATTATACCCATGTCAGCTGAATTACTATTATGCCCTTAGTAGCCCATATTTGTCATTTATTTCACATACAGGTTAGGGGTGTTACAGCCGCGTAGAGTGAACATACGGGTTAGGCCCTCTAATGGAAGCGATAATTGAGGCATTTCAGTAGATTGTTGATGCTAACCCTACTCCTGCATTTTCCAATCTTACACCTGTGAATCGTGGGTTACTGCTTGAACATCTTTGGGCGTTGGGTGGTAAAAAATTTTCTAGAGTTAAAGGGGCCGATCTGACCATAGTTGAGTATAGGTTGGAAAGAGTTGAAAGGATCCTCAAGTAGATGTCCTATTCTGACGAGGAGAAATTGGGTTGCACAGTGTTCTTCCGACAATGAAGCTCATCATTGTTGGAATATTGTCAAGAGAGGTACAATTGTTGATTTTCTAACATGGGATTACTTCCTTGAGGTATTCAGGAGGAAGTTCATGGGTGAGCAGTATATGGAAGCTAGTAAGCGGGAATTTTTTGGACCATGTGTAAAGTGGTTTGTCTTTGGCTAACTTTGAGGCAGAGTTTGTGTGACTTAGTCAGTATGATTCTAAGATGGTTTTTACTTAGAAGGACTGTTGTAAGAGGTTCCCTTTTAGGCTCAATCAAGAGATTCAAGTTTACTTGGTGGCTTAAAATATAGAGTTGTTTGATGAGCTTGTAGAAAAAACCAAAGCTATTGAGGAGACTTTGGCTGAGCCAGGTCGTTTTGTGGTGGCTGAGACTGGTAAGAGGGCTTCTGATGGTGCTTCTGGGCGACCTCCCAAGAGAGGGTGAGATAATTACAGTTCTGGTAGGGGTGCAAGACGTGGGTCTCAACCAAGTTAATCTAAACAACAAAGTAATGTTGTGGCTAACACTGGTGGTTTGACTGGTGGTTCTGGATGGCCACTTTGTGTGCATTGTGATCGTAGGCATCTTGGAGAGTGTCGTAAGTTGACATGTGGTTGTTATAAGTGTGGTTTGAAAGAACATTTTTAGAGGGATTTCCTTAATAGAGTTGAGGTTTCAGAGACTCAGAGTTCGGCACCTATTTCTGCACCTAGTAGGGGCCGAGTTCATGGTAGAGGCAATAGGAGACTGGTTGGATAGTGAATTGTTACTCACACTGTTGCTTCGCAAGTTGAGTCTAGAGCTCCAGCTCGGGTTTATCCTGTTAGGGAACCTAAGGATCAAGATTCGACTAATGTTATTGTAGGTACTTTCACTTTGCAATTTGTTCCATTGTTTTCCTTGGTTGATTCTGGTTCTACACATTTGTATACTATGAGTGAATTAGCTTCTAAGCTAGGGATTCCTGTAAAGATGATTGATTTGGGTTTGACTATGTCGTAGTGAATAAAGTTTATCGTAGATGCCCCTTTATTATACAAGGGTACGTTTTCTCTATGGATCTCATAAAATTACCATTTTATGGTTTTGATGTTATTTTGGGTATGGATTGGTTGGCTGAACATAAGGCTAAGGTAGATTTGAGATGAAGTGAACTACATTAAGGAATAGTGATGGGTTGGAAATTATTGTAGTTGGTGAAAGATCGAGATTTTTGTATAATGTGGTTTCGACAATGAAAGCTGAAAAGATTATGGGAAAATGTTGTGAAACTTACTTAGCCTATGTAATGAATTCGACTAGTAAGGAGTTGAGAGTTTAGGATGTTCGCACTGTTAAGGATTTTCCTGACGTGTTTCATTAAAAGTTGCCTAGTTTGTCATCAGATTGTGAAGTCGAGTTTGGTATCGATCTCTATCCTAGTACTGTACTGGTGTCTATTGCACCTTATTTCATGGCACCAAAGGAGCTCAAAGAGTTAAAGATTCAGTTACAAGAGTTGCAAGATAGAGGGTTCATTCAACCAATTATATCTCAGTGGGGTGCACCGGTTTTGTTTGTGAAGAAGAAAGACGGTATGATGAGGATGTGTATTAATTATAGGCAGTTGAATAAGCTAATTATTTAGAATAAGTATCTTTTGCCTTGAATTGATGACTTGTTTGATCAGTTTCGAGGTGCAACAGTGTTCTCAAAAATTAATCTTAGATTTGGGTATTATTAGTTGAAGGTGAAGGGGACTAACGTTCTGAAAATCACTTTTAGGACTCGGTATAGGCATTATGAGTTTTTGATGATGCTGTTCCGTTTAACTAATGCCCCTGTTACGTTCATGGATTTGATGAATTGAGTGTTCCATTTTTACTTGAACCAGTTTGTGGTGGTCTTCGTAGATGATATTTTGGTGTATTCTCGTTCTGAGAAGGATCATGATGAGCACCTAAAGGTTGTTTTGCATATTTTGATAGAGAAGCAATTATTTGCTAAGTTAAGTAAGTGTGAATTTTAGCTTAAGGAAGTTGCGTTTTAAGGGCATGTGGTAGGAGTGTTATCAAAGTGTGGTGGTTCTTAGCTTTTTCGTAGATTTTTTGAAGGGTTTTCACTTATTGCTGCACCTTTAATGAAACTACTTCAGAAAGATGTGGTTTTTGAGTGGACTAATGAAAGGCAGAAGAGTATTGAATAAGGCAATTTTGACTAAGGCACCTATGTTGATACAACCAAAACCTGGAAATAATTTTGTGGTTTATAGTGATGCTTCGTATTTAAGTCTTAATTGTGCATTGATGCAAGAGGGTAGAGTTGTGGCTTATGCTTCGAGTCAGTTGAAGACGCATGAGTGCAACTATCTTACCCATGATTTGGAATTAGCTGTTGTGCTATTTACACTTATGATTTGGCGCCACTATTTGTGCAGAGAGAAATATGTGATTTGTACTAATCATAAGAGCCTTAAGTACCTCTTCACCCAAAAGGATTTGAATTTAAGGCAAATGTGTTGAATTGAGCTTTTGAAGGATTATGACTGTGTGATTGAGTATCATCCTAGCAAGAAGACTTTTGTTGCTAACACATTAAGTAGGAAATTGATTTTGGAATTGAAAGATATGTTTGCACGGTTGAGTTTTGCTAGTGATGGTGGTTTGTTAGCTAAACTTCAAGTGAGGCCAACTTTGTCTCAACAGATTAAGGAGAAACAACTATTAGATGGAGATTTGTTGAAGAGGATTTGTCAAGTTGAGCAATGGGTTAAGGGAGACTTTAATGTTGATGCAAAAGGTATCTTGAAGTTCTTAGGTAGGTTGTGTGTGCCGCAAGATGTGGATTTAAGACAAGCGATCCTTATAGAGGCGCATAATAGCCTTTACGCTATACATCTCGATAGTGGTTGTAACACCCTGGTTTAGGGGCTATGCAGTTTGAGTATAATGTAGGTGTTGGAAGGTTCTTGGGTGTGCTTGGATGTGTTTAGAGGTTTTAAGAATGCTTGGATGGAAGGGGAGTACCTTGGAAAATTTTAGATTTTTAGGGTAAAAAGGGGAACTGGGCAAGAAGGCCTTAAAATAAATTTTTGGAGTTTAGGACGCAAGAACAGCTTGGTGGAGTGGCATGGAGGCGCTGCTTGGAGCTTTGGAAGGGGACGCCTAAGGGAGCAAGGGTTCGAGCTGTAAAGGCAGCACTCTTGTTTTTATTTTGCACTAATTAGGGGACTGGGCCAGGTATGCCTTATAAATTAGTGGCCAGGTTGGTGGACATGGAAGTCCAGTTGGCAAAGTGGCTCTCATGCGCCACTTAGGCGCTGGAGGAGAGAAAGGGCACGGGTTCGAGGGCTGGAGCTGCATTTTGGTGTTTTATTTTTGTTATGTGATGATGGGCTGGAGTAGGAAGGGTTTAAAAATTAAATGGTGTGGCTTTATGGCATGAAAGTCAATGTGGCCGAGTGGCCTGGGCGTTGGAGGAGGGGCGTGCAACAGCAAGGTTCCGGTGTTCAAACCTTGGAGGCTGCAATTGGGTTTTTATTTTTCTTCTTTGGCTTTTTGCTAATTGGACGGCACATGGGAGTTTTTATATAAGGATTAGACGAATGCTGGTTAATCTTTTTCTTTGAATTCGGCTGATAGGTAGGTGATGACTTTTGTTATTTTATTATTTTAGATAATATAGGATTATTTTAGTTAGTTTAAATTAGAGATAATGGTTGTTATGGGGTTTTTGTTTTGATTTGATAAAGAGATAAAAGTATGGATAAATTAGTAAGGGATTGGTTTAATTCAAATTAAATTGAATTAGTGGCCATAGGTGATGGCCGGAACTTGGGTTCTTCAGGTGGGGGAGTAGCCGAATATTATTTAAGGGTGGTGTGCTCTCCTTTTTCCAAATTTTAGTTCACTCTTCTAAATCTTACTTCTCCTTAAATTCCTTTTTATATTTTTCTAGTTGACCGAACCTCCAAGTAATCTTTATTTCTTTTCGTGCTTTGAAATTGAAATCCTCCCAAACACCATTAACCCTTGTCGATTTCTCCTTTGGCCTTGGTAGTCAAATATTTTATTGTGTTCTCTTAATCCCTTGATAGCCGAAACCTTTAGTCCTCCATCTCTTCTAGTTTACCACGCCTGAAGCCGAACCTGTGAAGTGTGGTGCTGTCGACATCTAAAGCTTGTGGGTAAGTGTTCTAGTTACTTGTTTTAGTGGCCAAAACCTAATGGTTGGCCTTAGTTTTGGTATGGTCGAATGTCTCTAGGGCCAAGGTGATGCTTTATTTTGTGTTGTTTGTAGCCAGCGCCAAGGAGCTTTAAGGGGAAGTCTCTCGAGATTAGACTCATCAAGGTAAGTGGTGATAGGGTATTCGGCCAAAGGGGCCTTTTCATGGATTTTGTTATTAGCCGATTCTAATGGTTTTTGTAATAGGGACTTTCGGCAATCCCGTAGGACCATTGGCGTTTCAGGATTCAGGTAAAAGAAGGTAAGTGATTCTTTGATATTCGGCCTTAGGCCATTGGTTGTGGTTATGGGTTGACCAAATGGTGACTATGGTTTATAGGGCATACCAACAAGAGTAAAGGAAAGCCTCCGGGATCTCAGTTCATTTCGGTAAGGATGTTAATAAGTGATTTGAATTCGTTAATAGTAGATTGTGACTTCGTTGATTAATCGGTTGGTCCTGAATAAGTATCGTCGATGGATGCGAATGCCAGTCAAGGTAGGCAAGGGAAAGCTCCCATCCCGAAGTTTAAGAAGAGGTCCGTTTCTGCTGTACGAGATTGGCCACCGGGGTGTGGGCCAGTAGTAGGAGAAAACTATAAGCAAGTGGCCGTAGTTTCGTTGAGCGATAGCGTTGGGATCGAGGGTTTAGAGCTTCAGGTTATAAGGTGTGTAGTTAGCCATTGTTTCCGGGTTTTGTGTGATATCTACTTATGTTATATGCTTACTAATAAGCGCAGTGGTAAGAGTGTAATAGATACCCTAAAAAAAGGGTATGACGCTGATCAGGTAAATAGCAAATTGTTAATATTGTTGTCATTTATTTAAATATGAGTGTATGCCTATGTTTGTGAATGACATGCACATGCATCATATTGTCATTATATCATGTTACATGTGCATGGGTGGGTTATGAAAGAAGGACAGGGTGTACTTCGAGTACGTGGTTGATGTCAGCTTTGTGCTACATCGTGGATTGGCGCTGACTGAGGTCGCGTTGTGGACTTAGCGATTAAGTTCGCGTGGTTACCTGGATTGATATCGGCTCTGTGCCTTATCGTGGCTTGATGGGTTGCTATGTGCCCCATCGTGGTTTGATGTTAGCTATACGCTACATCGTGGATGGCATTGGTTGCCTTTTTGGAGGGAAAAGGAGAGGGTGACTTGATAGTCCCCTGGTGTGTGGTAGGCTGGTTAAGGGGGTGTGTAGCGGATGGACCTTAGGATTGGGTTGGGTTTCATATTGCATTGTTCCGTTATGAAATGATATGGAAATGGGCCAAGCCCAATATGACATGTGGATTGGTATGTTATGAGAACATACGTGGAAATGGGCCAAGCCCAGTAATCAGTGAATTAATGAGAAAAGGGCCTAACCCGGTACGTGAATGTGGATTGAATGTGGGCCAAGCCCAGATTGTGGTAATGTTTAAATGATTATATTTACACGTTGCATTTGATAATTGGGATGTTATGTGGCTAGCATGTGGGTGGATTTCGATGGTTTAATTACACACTGACATGTTGATCGGACCGGGTTGGAGTGGATACAAAGGTGGCCATGCAGAAGAAGTTTTCATGCAGAAGCAGATTTTATGCAGTAGATGTTTTATTTGATTTAATTATTCTATATTGTCAGTTTTGGGTATTTATTTGATGTAATAAGGGCCACTTTTATTTAGAGTATTCTATTTACGATTATTGAAGTTTATATTATACATAGAGATATTTTCTTCAAATGATTTATAATATAATAAATTATAATAAAGTTTTAATTCACATATTTTATAACGAGCTTATATTACTAAATAATTTTTAATGGACACACTCTCTGAAAGTTAACAAAATTTTCAAGTTTTATTCTAAAGTCAAAGATTTTTCAACCGTTTTCCCGCAGTGACATACCAGATCCGGTCAGGGCTTGTGGGCCGGGTTTTGGGGTGTTACAGTTTGGTATCAGAGCCCGGTTCCAAAACTCGGCTTTGAGGGTTTTGGGCCCAAAAACAATTTAAAAAAAAAGGGCTTTTCAAAATATGGGCTTTTATTTCAGGCTTTCTGGCATGGCACCTGTACCTCCGACCCGAAGTCCACCAGGTAAGTACCCCTATTTGTTGAAATGATTTATATATGAATTGTGATGGGTTTATTTGGACTCGTAGAATAGAATGATAGGGCTATTGGACCCTAGGACTAGTCTACTCAAACACTTGCATAAGATTTAAAGTGCCTAATAAACAAACCTGTGAAATAAGTCGCCGAGTTAAGGTGTGGCAACCTGTGTGCGCATGTCTAGGATTGGATCCGGAAGAGCTTGGTACTTAAGCAGTCCTCGTGACTCACCTCCTCTTCGCAGGAATCCTACCTGGTGCGTAGCTGCGGTTCACCTTAACCAAGAGGACTTGTTCACCGGCTAAACCAATTATTAAATCCCGAAAGGGATTGGCCTTACTGTTTTAAAATCTTTAGTTTTAAAATTTCCAAAATTACCCCTTTGGGTTGTAAACTTTAAATCTGATTTTGAAAGACATTTTCTCGATTTACCAAAATTACCAAAATGCCCCTAGTAGCAAAATTGCAAAAATACCCCTGGTTTCCAAAATTCTATCGTGCCTTAAATTTGGCAAATTTTCAGAAATACCCTCCAGTTGTGGAAATTTCAAAATGTCTTGATTTATTATAGTTTTAAAATTTCTCTGGTTTATTACAAAAATGTCCCTGTAGGAAAATGACGGAAATACCCCTGGGGTAGAAACGGGCAGAAATGTCCGAATAATGAATGTGGGTGGTAGATACCACTGAATGTGCCTCTACTGAGGAATGAATGTGTTTTGATGATGAATGAATGTGTCCCTAGCGAGGAACGAAGGTGATTCTCTGAATTAGGGTAGCGAACTCGAACTGAACCTCTGTGTGATTGAAAGAACTACTTCTAAAATCTTTCTTTCATAAAATATGCTCGTGGTTAAATAGTGGAACCAAATTTCTAATGCATAAAACTTCTTAATCAGATTAAATCGCGACGACAGAGACTAGGGGACGCGGTAGAGGTAGAATGGCAGCATCGGAACTGATAGGGTCTGGCCATGGGTCAGAAAGTGAAGTGCCGCCAGCAGTGGACGTAGAGGAGCAAGATCAGACAGGAGAAGATGACGCAGTATCGCCGGCCATGTTACGAGTGCTAGAACGAGTAGCTGGAGTTGGTAGGGGAAATGGAACTCGAAAGTCAGTATCAGAAAGGCTTAGATCGAATGGAGCCGAGATCTTTAGGGGAGTGTCAGGAGTGGCTCCGAATGTAGCAGAGTATTGGCTAGAAGCAGTCGAAAGAATCATGGACGATTTGGACTGCACCAATGAAGAAAAGCTGAAGGGTGCTGTTTCATTACTTCGCGACGAAGCTTATCGTTGGTGGCTCACTGTCAAACAAGGTGTACCGGCAGATCGACTGGATTGGGATTTCTTTAAGGCTAAGTTTGAAGGAAAGTACATAGGAGCCAGTTATTTGGACTCGCAAAGGAAAGCGTTTCTAAATCTAGTACAAGGGAATAAGTCGATAGCGGAGTATGAAGCTGAATTTGTGCGGCTAAGTCAGTACGCCAAAGGAATCGTGGCTACTGATTATGAAAGGAGTGTTCGATTCGAAGATGGGCTGCGAGATGAGTTACAGGAGTTGATCGCTCCGCAGAGAGAAAGGGACTTCGCCATTCTGGTGGAGAAAGCTCGGATCGCTGAAGAGGTTAAGAAGACTATAAGGGAAAACCGAGAGAGGAATAGGAATGAGAATAAGAGAAGCATCGGACTGTCAGCATCGTTGGGTAATGTTCAAAAAAGACCAAGGATCGAGAATCATGTTCATGCACCAGTGGGTGAGAATCGGAATCGTTCGTGTGTTAAGTGTGGGAGAGCTCATTCAGGGGAATGTTGGGGAAATAGTAAGAAATGTTTCCGGTGTGGGTCAAAGGCCCATTTGGTTAAAAACTGTCCTCAGGCAGCGGGAGGTCGAAGTTCGAGCCATGGAGGAAGTGGTACCGGCAGAGGATCGGATGCGAGTCAGCCAAGGACTTAATATCAGGTACGTTCTTTAGACCCCTTTTATTGCCTGGTCAAGGTGTAGTTTAAGTTCATTCGGGTATGGCTAGCGAAGTATAAGAACTTTGGATGTGAACCTTAAGACTGTGTCTAGAAGGCAAGATAGATTTACTAAGATCAGAGTGCGCAGCATAAGCATAAGGTGGTAAGATAGGCATTTTGCTTATCACATTAGCCATTCCGGTTTTCAGCTTTTACAGTTAATAACACATCAATAAAGAAGACGTGTGAGTAATACACACCTGGTAACGCGTAAGACTATACCCTCTACGTTGACGCTTTCACTAGCAGGAACGAAAGCTATTTGCCTATCCCAGGCAGACGTCGGTTCTCTACCACAGCCCGGCGAAAAATCTCGAATTGCCGACACCGCACGCCTTTTGAACTTAGGAGCCGCAACTATGGGTTCGCTTCCCTCCTAGGCTTGACCGTTTCTTGTATCCATGAAACAAACTTGATCAGAGATCAAAGAGGACCTTTGATTGACTAATCAAGAGATTCAGTTAAGATAGAATATAATAGAAAGAGTCCACATACACAAACTAAAGTACTCTTTACCTTAAGAATCCGAATGAAGAGATGAGATTCGGAAATCGACTGATCCTCAGACTTTGGACTCAAATTGTATGGCTTAAACAACAGAGCCGATTGATACAACTTCCTGACCAAGATCCCTAACCCCTCGCTTCGCGATATTCGGCTTAAAATAAAGATGTTGATTGCCACACAAGATGGTTCAGCTATGGAGAAAGGTGTAAAACGAAATGCAAGTAGAAGAAGATGAAAATCGAATTTCGGCCTGAAGGAGAAGGAGTAGGGGAAGGAGATGATACCCAAAGTTTCGATTGTGAAGTTTAAGAGAAAGAATAAAAAGGGAAGAGGGAATTCAGAAAAGGGAATAGCTTCAATAGGTTTCGGCTAGTGATGAAGGAATAGAGAGGGAATTAAAATGAAAAGAATAATGATGGTAGGAAACAAGGAATATGCTGAGGTTCGGCTATGGCACTAACACCAATATGATATTCGGTTATCAACTAAAGAATGAAAGAGAAGAAAAGAAGTAAGGGTGTTTCGGTTTTGGTTAGAAGAGAACTGAAGCAAAGAGTTCAAGAATGCAAAAGAGAAAGAGGGTGTCTCCCAATTTGGTTTTGCTAACACAATACTCAAAATGACCCTTAGAAGAAAACGGCACAATGCCACACCTCCTTGACCGATTGAACCACACCGAAAAAGAAAAAGGGCCAAGTGTTATCAGCCTTAAGAATTTCGGCACACACCCTAGCTTAGCACCAAACCGATTCTTTCCCCCTCTCCAAGCTTCCCACAACCGGCCACCACTCTACCAACTTGAAAATCCCTTGACTTTCTCCCCCATTCCCTCTTCTTCACTCATTCAAACCATGTTGACCCGTTCACACTCCCCAAGTCCCTCCTGGCCATTCATTCAAACGGTTTGGCTCCTTCCACACCCATCCTTGAAGAGCCCTTGCCGAATCCACCACTCTAGCCCCCTGAGTGCAAAAATTAAGGCACTAAAGTGAGGCTTGCGGCGTGGATTATGTTACAAGGGAGCCTGAGTTCGAATCCCATCGCAAGCAAAAAGGGATATTTATTTTGCTAAGTTGGATTTAAACTCTGCCGAAGGAGGGATTCGACATTAGGAAGCTCGCAAGAGGGAAGGTGAGAAGCTGGCTTTAAATAGAGCAATCTATGAGGAGAGTAAGCATACCTGGGTTGTCGTTTGGGCATAGGAGTGTTCAGAGTGCGGATCAACTCCAGATTCCTATCAGGTGTGTATTTTGCCCTACTCTAGCTGTAGAGCGGCAAATGCCAAAAAGCCGGTCACACGGCGATGGTAGCCACACGAGCGTGCGAGCGCACGTGTGGGAGCTTCGACGTGATAGTTGACGCCCTCATGGGTGTTCTTATGAGTCTAGGCTGCCTTGGGCCAAGTGGGCCCAATGGGCCCGTGGGCCCATATGAACAAATTGTATGATTGTGTAGTAGATAGTGAACTGGTCTATGTGAATCTCATATCTGAAGCTAGATTTGCGCTAAATGGGCCACATGAGCGTGTGGGCCCATTTGGGCTGAGAATCGAAATACCCCTGGTTTGAAAAATTACTAAAATACCCCTGATTTGTGAAATTAATGAAATACCCTTGGTTTGCAAAATTACCAAAATACCCCTAATTTGTAAAATTACCGACATACCCCTGATTTGTGAAATTACTGAAATACCCCAATTTATGAAATTACCGAAACACCCTTGGTTTGCAAAATTACCAAAATACCATTGGTTTGCAAAATTACCGAAATACCCCTAGTTTGCAAAATTATCGAAATACCCCTAGTTTGCAAAATTACCAAAATACCTCAGTTTGCAAAATTATCGAAATACCCTTAGAATATCTCGATTTACAAAATTACTAGAATACCCTTGGTTTATAAATTTACCGAAATACCCTTAATGGGTAAATTACCGAAATACCTCCAAAAGGGTGAAAATGCCTATTACACCCTCGATTATGGTTGAATATTGTGTATATGATTCTGGTTACATTTTTATACGTTGATAGATTGCATTTAATAACTTGTTGCATAGGTTGGGTTTGATGATTGGAGGAAGTGTAGCCTGGTGGCTCTGCCACATACTATTTTTGGTGGCTATGCCACGTATATACTATTATTTTGGTGGCTCAACCACAAATATCGTGATTAGCAGCTTGTCTGCAATATTGGTGTGATTGGCAGGGTGGGTTGACTTGATCCCCACAAGTGACGATTGGTTGGTACGGGGGTGTGATTAGTTGGATTGGGTTGGGCTGCATTTCATTATTGCATTATCATGATTATGGGGCTTAGGCCCAGATTGATACTATAAGGGCTCAGGCCCAGTAAGTGACTGTTTAGGGGATTACACACTGAATTCTCGTAACTCACCCCCTTTCTCTTAACCCTGTAGGTAATCCCCAGCGTTAGAGGATTTGGAGCTGCGGAGGACTTGGCGGTGGCCATACATTGGAGTTACTTTTCTCGTAAATTAGTAAATCAGGTTTTACTTTATTTATGATTATTTAATTTGGGTTTAATATTATGTAATAAGGCCATTGGATTTTATTTTTCTTTTAAACTTTCATTTCAGCTATTTTTAAACTGTTAATAATTAAACTCTAGGTTTTCTCAAAACGACAATAATCGTTTTTCTTTCAAAATATCAAGTTTCTGCAATTTCGTAATTAAACTTCAGTAACAAACAAAGTTTTTAAAAATAATTATAACATTTTTACAAGAAAACAATTAAAGCAAATCTGAATTTCACAAACAACAAAGTTCGAAGTTTCAAAAAGAATACGAAGTTTTTAACGAACGCGTAGCTTTTAAACAACCCTTTTATGTGACACGCTAGATCCGATCATAACGTTTAGGCCGGGTTTGGGGTGTTACAAGCACACACCTACAAGCCATTTGCATATATAATCAAGCCTTAAAACGTACCTAAAACATGCATAATAATACTAAATTCCATTCAACCAATATGCCATATAAGCATCTGAAATGCAAACATACAATTTATCTAAACATATACATGTACTTAACATATTTCATTCATCAACACTTAATTCATTTTCCATTACAAAACTCATCATAAATTGACCACATTTATACCATTACAAATAGTTCATATCTACTTCAAAGCATAACTCCACTTAGTCTTATATAAAAATATCAAATATGGTCACTCCAAACAAACCTAAACATATACATATTTATGCATACCATATTAGAATCGCCATATCAAAATAACCTTACCATTTGGACCATTTCTCACATGCATAAAAACCATCTAAATAACACAAATCTAGCCATTTCCAAATGGTTCCAACAACCAACATATATGTAAACTATATTTCAATCATGCACATCTATTCAAAACCTTTCCAAAGCATACCATAACTTGAACATGTTGAGGTCAATTCATTACCTACCATTTTGGCCACTCAAACATGCATTAACACATTGTCAAAATGACACACATCAATAAGGCATCAAAAGCACCAAGGTTACATCAACCAAAATGACATATACATGCCAAATTCATCAACTATTACAAATCACAAGTCCACCTGTACATGCCATTCTAACCTTGATTAGAATATCAGAATCTACAAATTTAATCTTTGGATAGTGTGATAGGTCTCCAACGAGCTTCTAAACCGATCAAGCTTTTGATAATCTGTAAAGTAAGAGCAAGATAACTATGTAAGTAATGAATGCTTAGTAAGCTCGTAGAACATGAAACATAACTTACCACTTCAATACTATAATACATAGATAAACACCAACACTTTAAACTTGGTATAAACATATTGAACAACATTCAACTCACATTTGAGTATATTCATCAACATCACATATACTTTTTATATATAACATATTGGGATTTATAAGTCGTAATATATAATCATCAACCTTTTTATAAGACTATGAATCATTCTATTTACTTACTTTCCATTCCATTCCGAATGCTTAGCATAAGCCTAAACAACATTATCATTTCATGAATTAGTGTATTTATTCATGAAGTAGGTATATTCATCCATAGCATACGTAAATTTCTCACATATAAGTACATCATTTATCACATCAAACCTTTTATAACATCATAATACATTCCAATTATGAACTTATCGTTTCATTCTCTTTTCTTACCCGTTTCATATGCATAGCACAAGCATAAGCATAAACATCAATCATATCCACAAGCTTGGCACAAGCCTAAGCACATCAATAGCACATGTTAGTTCATTTAAACGTAACTTATATGAATTTAACATGGATAACCATTATAACTGAGCATGATTCAATTGGATTTATCATCTATCATAGCATAACATGCTTTTCATGTATCTCACCATTTCAATGTACTTCATAAATACATGTCTTGGTTCATATTGAACACATACCTTTCTTTTACTTTTTCATGCCCGTTGAACCGTTTAGAATATCATTAGATACGCGGAGTAGCTCATACATAGTGTGGTAAATATATAATCATATATCATTTCTCACACGAGTTGTGAAATGGGTCTAGTCACACAAGCTATGAAATGGGCCTATTCACACGAGCTTTGGGATGGAATGTATACTACACGATACTGCTCACACGAGCTATGGAGTATCTGCAACACATGGCAGACCTCAGCCATTGGTGGGACATTCAAGACCAACACCCAAAACATGGAAACCCTAATGACATGTCATTTCTATCCTATGAATTCCTAAGGTTCAAGCGGGGCTCGATAGTTATTGAAAACGTCATTGGATTTCCATCGTTTCATTACATGATAAATTGCATAATAATATATATATTGATTCAATCATAATAGAACCACATATTAAACATTCAATTAAATAAACATTTAAGTTATTATAATTCATACGAACTTACCTAGCTAAATTGCAGAAATGTCAATATATAAGGGTTTTTTTGGTAATTTCCAATTCTCCTTGATTGTCCACTCGATCTTGATCTAAATTAAGAATTTTATTCAATTTATTAATATAGATAATAAAACAATTTATTTTATGCAATTTAGTCATTTTTGACATTTTTACAAAAGTACCCCTAATATTTTACTTTTATTCAATTTAGTCCCTAAGCCTAAAACATGCAATTTAACTATTTTTATAGCAAATTCATTTCAGTCGAATATTCATGGCACCCAAAACAAGCCAAATTTGGAACAATTTCAAATCAAATCCTTGTATTTTTACTATTTCAACAATTTAGTCTCTAATCGATAAATTCTTCAAAATTACTTAACAAAATAATTTTAAATATCAACCAACATTTCAAATTCATCATTTAACATCTAAAATCACAAATATTTATCAATAGCAACATTCAATATCTTTAACAGTTTCAAAATCAAAGGTACGGGCTAGCTAGACCTAGTTGCAACGATATCAAAAACATAAAAATTATTAAAAATAAGGCCAAAATCACATACCATGCTAGCTTTTTAGCTTGCAAAAACTTTAAGGTTAAAAATGGCTTCTTTCTCCAGGTGAAGAAGAAATGTAAAAGATGATGAAAGATTTTGGTTTATTTAATTTTAAGTTTAATTGACTAATTACCATTTAACCCTTAAAAGCTCAACCAAATCTCACCAAATGCCAAGCCATGTTCATCCACTATCATTTAAACTGGTTCAATTACTACTTTAGGCCGTTATTTCATGCTTTTATATCCATTAGATATAAATAATGCTATAGCCATTAAATTTTACGTCTGTACAATTTAGTCCTTTCCAATTAATTAATGACTTAACATCAAAATTTCTTAACGAAACTTTAATACAACCTTAATAACGCTCCGTAAATATTTATAAAAATATTTACAGCTGAGTTTATAGAAACAAGGTCCTAATATCTCATTTTCTAAAACTACTTGACCTTAGAGTCTTACCACTTGAACTTAATTAATCATTCGAATAGCATAAATTACCATATCAAAAATCTTTTTAAAACCATATTTGACTCGTAAATATTATTATTTAATATTTACAAACTTACTCATTGAATTTGTGGCTTCGAAACCACTATTTTCGACACCACTAAAAAATGGGTTGTTACAATAGTTGCATTTCATAAATATTTTCATTCACAATCCTTATGGGTATGATAACTTGACATTTACTTGTCACTTTATTACTTGTGATTGTGTACACTTGCATATTTTGTTGTTCCAGGTTGCAAACCCCTCAAGATTTCCAAACACGAATGTCAAAAAATATTTTCTAGAATTACAAGGGAAGACATTCATTCAAAAACAAAGTTTTGAACCATTGATGAGTTTTTGTAAAGAAATTTGGATGCTAGTTCGGTATCATAGATGGAAGGGATTTTGCATAACCCTGAAAGAGAATGTTGTTATCCTAATTGTTCAAAATTTCATTGCATCCTTTAGGGATCAAGACTCTAGGAGATCATATGGGGCCATTTGGGAAACTATAATTGTAAGGGGCACAGAGGTTAATGTCACCCCTCAAAAAATTTGTGAATTTTACAATGTTCCATACTATGAGACTGATATTCTTGACAACATTGATTTAACTAATTTTAATGACATAAATATGGATAACATTGTAAATTACCTAATTGGAAATAGGGATGAATAGAACCACCGAGTTGATATCAAGCTACCAACCAATTTTAATGAAGTGATAATGTTTCCTAAAGTTAAGATGTGGATGCAATTTTTGTGCACTAGAATTACACTTGTTGTAATGACTCAGAAGTTAGTGGTGTTAAAAAATGTGATTTCGAAACCCCAATTCCTTATACTGGACTCGTAAATATTTTTATTGAATATTTACAAAGTTATGTTAAAAGTAATTAAATTTCGGCCAGGTAATTGGATCGAATTAGGGATTATTTAGCGTACAAGGACTAAATCGTGTAAGTGATAAAAGTGTGATTTATTATTAAATTATAATGTAAAATATAGCTAAGGGACTTAAAAATAAATTATACCTTTGTTCTTAAATCTAATATAATAAAACATTATAACCTAATATTAAGCAGTGGGAAAAAAATATATTCCTTTACAATTTTCACTTTCGAAACAAACAGTTTAAGGGAGAAGATGAAAGTGTAAAGGCTTCCAAACTTCAAGATTTCATTTTTATGTTGTTTCAAGCTGGCCTACGTTGTTTTTTTTTGTTGTTATTTTTAAAATCTGAGGATGTTACTTTAGTTGAATAGTGATAGTTTTAGGGACCAAGATAATTTTTAGGTTACAAGTGAAAAATGACTAAATTATAAGGCAATGGTTAATTTTGTGCAATAGGTACCAAATTGAAAATTTTTTGAAATTTTTGGGTAGAAATGAGAAATAGGGAGTTAAAATTGGCCTAGAGTGAATTTAGGATAAAAATTTGAGGCTAAATGTGGAAGTTATGTTAGTCCCGATTTTAGGGACAAAATTGAATAAAATGGAAAAGTAGTATAAAGTAGCAATTGGTTGTGAAATTGTTTGTGTACTAATGAAATGTGTTGTTTGTTTTATTCCATAGCTAACATTGACCTAGATTCCTCAAAAAAAAGAAGGGAAAAGACAAGGTCATCGATGAATAGCTCGAAGTTTATGGTTTGTTTTTCTATAGTTTGAACTAATTATAAATTGATGCATATTGATTTGTTCGTTCATGGTAAGAATATGATGTGAGAATTCTTGTTCACTTGGGATTATTTGAATCAAATAATGATTATGAGGATTGAAATGAATATGTTTGATAAATGTGTGTATGTTTATCAATTATGAAAATTGTCTATGAATTGGGAAAATTATGGCTACTATATATCTTGAATAAATGTGTTGGTTAGATCCATGTATCGTCTTGGTCTGAGTCATATCAGTCACCGGAATAGGGTTACGGAGCGTTACCAAAAATTTTTGGAACATTTACAGACATGTCATGTTGATCATTATTCATTCACCAAGATTATCCTTAACGTCCCTTAAATGGACCCTCGAGGCCTAATACAAGCATTAGTATCGATTCGGGACTTAATCGGAAACTCTAAAAATTTTTTGCAAAAATAAAAAAATTTTCCAAGGTGCAGGGCTCACACGCTCGTGTGGTCCAAGGGACAAGCCCGTGTGACCCTGGGACACACTCGCGCTACAAGCCGTGTTCGACCCCATGTAACTCTCTGACTTGTACACACGGCCATGCCCATGTGCTAGGCCGTGTGGTTAATTAATTTTTTCCAAATTAGGTGCAGGTTTCATACAGCCAAGACACACGTCCGTGTTCTAGGTCGTATGGCACACAAGGCTGAGACACACGCCCGTGTCCCTGCCCGTGTGCTCAATTCTGATCATTCTGTTTCTCAAAATTTAGGGTGCTAGGGACACACGGCCTAACTACACGCCCATGTACCAGGCCGTGTGTCACACACAGTCTAGACACATGCCCGTTGTCTGCCCGTGTGGACAAAATAAAGCCATTTCTAGCTTCATTTCTCACCCAAAATCACACCAAAGTCCTGCACTTAAAACTCACATCCAATACCAACGATTTCAAGCAATTAAATTAAGCAAACTCCATTATTCAACAAGACATATCATTAATGCATATGTGTTTATAAACTTACCTTGGATTAACTTAGGCTTGAACATCATTTGATCACATTACTTAACACAACAAATATGAATATATCATAATAGCCTACTTAATCATACCAAAATAAGCCATTACTAGCCATTCCAATGGCTAGGTTACAAAACATCATTTTCAAGCCACTATTGGCTAAGTTGTCCTATACATGCCATTATACCAAAATGATTTTACTAAGTATACCCAAAATGACTAGTAGATAGTGTGATGATGCTCCAATGATCTCCAACTTGATGAAGCTCAAAACTAACTATTATTTCGACAAAGGCAAGCGTACCTATCGAACAGTAGTATGACTGTGGTGAGTCCGGAATATCGTATCCTCAAGGACCAAGAGTACTAGTAGTAACTATCTTTTTTATTATCTAACCTATTAATTAAGGGGATTTATTTTTAATCTAAAATTAACTAACTAATTTAACTAACTAATCCAAAAACTCCTAAAGAACTTGATGTGAGATCTTCAGTCTTGATGGAGATCCTTCTCCTAATGATGTTCCCGACGGCTATCTTGAAGTGTTTTCTCCTTCTACTCACATCTATTTGACGTCCTGTCGACCTCCCCTTTTAGGTTTCTCCCTAGGATGTTTATATAGGCTTTGAGATGCCTTCCTTGTAACACCCCAAACCCGACCTAGACGTTACGATCGGATCTGGCATGTCACATGAAAGGAATGTTTAAAAAAAACTGTGTGTTCGTTAAAAAGTTCGTATTCTTTTTGAAACTCCGCGTTTTGTGGTTTGTTCATAAAAGCCGATTCATTTCAATGCCCATTTTACAAAGTTGTTATTAATTTGAATAAAATTGTATTTGTTGTGACAACCGAGCTTAAGTAATTTTGAATAAAAATAGTTTATTATCATTTTAGGAAAATCCCATATTGAACATTTAATAATGAACAGTAACCAAATTGAAAGCTAAAACCAAATAAAATACCAAAGGCCTTATTACAAACCCAAATAAAAAAACCGAAATTTAAAATAAATACCCAGACCAAAAGTCCATGTAAAACTGAATGTATCTAATGCATGGCTACCTCGAGTCCATCCGGCTCCTCATCCGCGATCTACGAGTCACTTGAAAAGATAAGGGAGAAGGTGAGTCACCAAGACTCAGTGCATAATCCCCCTCCCGGTTAATGCAACATGCTTACACAAATCATAACCAAGCAAATATATCATGCACCCAAACCTAGCCATTCATAACTCCGTTTCTACCCCGTGTGGTACCAAACCACTGGTGGTGCCAAACCACTGGTGACCCAAAGTCACTGATATCCAATAATAATGCGGTGCCAAACCACTGGTGACCCAAAGTCACGAATAATCCATCTGTGGGGCCAACCCACGTTGTGATACCAAATCATTGGCGACAATCCCGTTATGTCAAATGTTGGGCCAACCCACTGTGGTGCTAAGCCACTGGGACGAGTCGCTATGAGGTGCCAAACCTCTGGTGACCCAAAGTCACGAATATCAATAATCCAAGTGTGGGGCCAACCCACATTGTGATACCAAATCACTGGCGACAATCCCGGTATATCAACTGTGGGGCCAACCCACTGTGGTGTTAAACCACTGGGACGAGTCGCTATGAGGTGCCAAACCTCTGGTGACCCAAAGTCACGAAATTAACCGTGGTACCAAACCACTGGTGGTGCCAAACCACTAGTGACCCAAAGTCACGGATATCAATCTTCCCCCTCCTCTCATCATACCCATGTCCATGCCATGTTCATCAGTCATAATAATTCGTGTATGCAGTCTGCCAAGTATGCAAATCATATATCAAAGATAACGCATGAAACGTATGACCATCATAATCAGAACAACAAATACGATATAACGAAGCTAATCAACCTCTAAAGGGTATAACAGTAATTTTTACCTACCAAGGGCATTTTCGTAATTTACCCACTAAGGGTATTTTCGTAAATTCGCACTTGCAATGGCCTTTCCGAAGGCCTAATGTCGCCACTAGCAACTCAGCTACCATTTCTGGTTCTTACCGGACTATTGGGCCTAAAACCCGATTTCGGCCCATTCGGGCCCACACGCTTATGTGGCCCACCTAGCACAAATCTAGCCATGTATATAAGTTCCACCTAGTCTAGTTCAACATATACTAAACAATCATACAATTTACTCATTTGGGCCCATGGGCCCATTGGGCCCACTTCAGCCCATCGTGGCCCAAGCAGCCCCAACCCACAAGAATACTATTGATGGCCTCAACTATCGCGTCGAAGCCCCACACGTGCGCTTGCACGCTCGTGTGGCTACTATTGCCGTGACCGGCACTTCGGCATTTGCCGCTCTACAACTAGAGTAGAGAGAGTTACATACCTGATAGGACTCTGGTGTTAAACCGCGCTGCGACCACTCCTGTGCCCAAACGCCCTCCAAGATGTGTTTACTCTCCTCCTAGGATGCTCTTTATATAGCTAGCTCTTCACCTTCATTCTTTGTGTCTTTCCGATGTGGGATCCCTTCGTCAGTAGAGTTTAAATTCAACTGAAACTCTTGCCGTCCAATCCTCAAAATAAATACTCCTTTGCTTCTCACGAGATTCGAACCCAGGCTCCTTGTAGTATAATCCACGTCGCTAACCACTTGGCCACAAGCTCCTCTTGTGTCTTAAACCATGCGCAACTAAATATAAACTATGGCCCAAATTCTAAGATCCAAGTAAAAAGAAACCAAAATGCAAAAGCCAAGACTTGAACCTTGGACCTCCTTCCTTCCTTGTGGCGTCACCCCCTTGTCTCTTATGTGGCATCACTTTGCCACTACACCACACACTCCACTTGTGTCATTTTCAACATATTTTATTCTTAAGGCCTACCTGCCAACTTCCAGGGTTTTTTTCACCTAAAACCAAAATTTCCCCAAAGCCAATATTTGATCCCGGGACTTCATAGAAGCCCTCTAATCTTCCAAAATCACGTACCTAATAAGTCTAACTTGCATTAATACCGTTCTCTAAAATTTTAAATGCTACTACTCCTAAGGCCCATTGGGCTCAATCCTACTAGGCCCAATTTCAGGATGTTACAAATCTACCCTCCTTAAAGAAATTTCGTCCTCGAAATTTCCAACTATAGGTACAGTCACACATCCTAACCTACAACACTACGCTCACGCTGCGCACTCTGATCTTAATAAAACTAATATACTTTCTATCTAAATCTTGGAACCCGTCACATAACCAACTATCTAACACCGAAGCAAACAGATATTTTCCACACATACATACAATTCCTATATTCAAGCATCACATCCACACATCACAGAATAATACAATCATTTAGCATATAATAGAATAAAGTAAAAAGGAACTTACGGATTTGGTGCCGGAGACTCGGGTGCCATACTTCCAGAAAAGAGATATATATTTTTCTAAACCATCCTTTGAAAACATTTTTCAACCCAAACCCACAGCCGAGTTTTTGAACCTAGACTCTGATACCATAATTGTAACACCCCAAACCCGACCTAGACGTTACGACCGGATCTGGCATGTCACATGAAAGGAATGTTTAAAAAAAACTGTGCGTTCGTTAAAAAGTTCGTATTCTTTTTGAAACTCCGCATTTTGTGGTTTGTTTATAAAAGCCGATTCATTTCAATGCCCATTTTACAAAGTTGTTATTAATTTGAATAAAATTGTATTTGTTGTGACAACCGAGCTCAAGTAATTTTGAATAAAAACAGTTTATTATCATTTTAGGAAAATTCCATATTGAACATTTAATAATGAACAGTAACCAAATTGAAAGCTAAAACCAAATAAAATACCAAAGGCCTTATTACAAACCCAAATAAAAAACCGAAATTTAAAATAAATACCCAGACCAAAAGTCCATGTAAAACTGAATGTATCTAATGCATGGCTACCTCGAGTCCATCCGGCTCCTCATCCGCGATCTACGAGTCACTTGAAAAGATAAGGGAGAAGGTGAGTCACCAAGACTCAGTGCATAATCCCCCTCCCGGTTAATGCAACATGCTTACACAAATCATAACCAAGCAAATATATCATGCACCCAAACCTAGCCATCCATAACTCCGTTTCTACCCCGTGTGGTACCAAACCACTGGTGGTGCCAAACCACTGGTGACCCAAAGTCACTGATATCCAATAATAATGTGGTGCCAAACCACTGGTGACCCAAAGTCACGAATAATCCATCTGTGGGGCCAACCCACGTTGTGATACCAAATCACTGGCGATAATCCCGTTATGTCAAATGTTGGGCCAACCCACTGTGGTGCTAAGCCACTGGGACGAGTCGCTATGAGGTGCCAAACCTCTGGTGACCCAAAGTCACGAATATCAATAATCCAAGTGTGGGGCCAACCCACATTGTGATACCAAATCACTGGCGACAATCCCGGTATATCAACTGTGGGGCCAACCCACTGTGGTGTTAAACCACTGGGACGAGTCGCTATGAGGTGTCAAACCTCTGGTGACCCAAAGTCACGAAATTAACTGTGGTACCAAACCACTGGTGGTGCCTAACTACTAGTGACCCAAAGTCACGGATATCAATCTTCCCCCTCCTCTCATCATACCCATGTCCATGCCATGTTCATCAGTCATAATAAATCGTGTATGCAGTATGCCAAGTATGCAAATCATATATCAAAGATAACGCATGAAACGTATGACCATCATAATCAGAACAACAAATACGATATAACCAAGCTAATCAACCTCTAAAGGGTATAACAGTAATTTTTACCTACCAAGGGCATTTTCGTAATTTACCCACCAAGGGTATTTTCGTAAATTCGCACCTGCAATGGCCTTTCCGAAGGCCTAATGTCGCCACTAGCAACTCAGCTACCATTTCTTGTCCTTACCGGACTATTAGGCCTAAAACCCAATTTCGGCCCATTCGGGCCCACACGCTTGTGTGGCCCACCTAGCACAAATCTAGCCACGTATATAAGTTCCACCTAGTCTAGTTCAACATATACTAAACAATCATAAAATTTACTCATTTGGGCCCACGGGCCCACTTCAGCCCATCGTGGCCCAAGCAGCCCCAACCCACAAGAATACTATTGATGGCCTCAACTATCGCATCGAAGCCCCACACGTGCGCTTGCACGCTCGTGTGGCTACTATTGCCGTGACCGGCACTTCGGCATTTGCCGCTCTACAACTAGAGTAGAGAGAGTTACACACCTGATAGGACTCTGGTGTTAAACCGCGCTGCGACCACTCCTGTGCCCAAACGCCCTCCAAGATGTGTTTACTCTCCTCCTAGGATGCTCTTTATATAGCTAGCTCTTCACCTTCATTCTTTGTGTCTTTCCGATGTGGGATCCCTTCGTCAGTAGAGTTTAAATTCAACTGAAACTCTTGCCGTCCAATCCTCAAAATAAATACTCCTTTGCTTCTCACGAGATTCGAACCCAGGCTCCTTGTAGTATAATCCACGTCGCTAACCACTTGGCCACAAGCTCCTCTTGTGTCTTAAACCATGCGCAACTAAATATAAACTATGGCCCAAATTCTAAGATCCAAGTAAAAGGAAACCAAAATGCAAAAGCCAAGACTTGAGCCTTGGACCTCCTTCCTTCCTTGTGGCGTCACCCCCTTGTCTCTTATGTGGCGTCACTTTGCCACTACACCACACACTCCACTTGTGTCATTTTCTCCATATTTTATTCTTAAGGCCTACCTGCCAACTTCCAGGGTTTTTTCACCTAAAACCAAAATTTCCCCAAAGCCAATATTTGATCCCGGGACTTCATAGAAGCCCTCTAATCTTCCAAAATCACGTACCTAATAAGTCTAACTTGCATTAATACCGTTCTCTAAAATTTTAAATGCTACTACTCCTAAGGCCCATTGGGCTCAATCCTACTAGGCCCAATTTTAGGATGTTACAAATCTACCCTCCTTAAAGAAATTTCGTCCTCGAAATTTCCAACTATAGGTACAGTCACACATCCTAACCTACAACACTACGCTCACGCTGCGCACTCTGATCTTAATAAAACTAATATACTTTCTATCTAAATCTTGGAACCCGTAACATAACCAACTATCTAACACCGAAGCAAACAGATATTTTCCACACATACATACAATTCCTATATTCAAGCATCACATCCACACATCACAGAATAATACAATCATTTAGCATATAATAGAATAAAGTAAAAAGGAACTTACGGATTTGGTGCCGGAGCTCGGGTGCCATACTTCCAGAAAAGAGATATATATTTTTCTAAACCATCCTTTGAAAACATTTTTCAACCCAAACCCACAGCCGAGTTTTTGAACCTAGACTCTGATACCATAATTGTAACACCCCAAACCCGACCTAGACGTTACGACCGGATCTGGCATGTCACATGAAAGGAATGTTTAAAAAAAATTGTGCGTTCGTTAAAAAGTTCGTATTCTTTTTGAAACTCCGCGTTTTGTGGTTTGTTTATAAAAGCCGATTCATTTCAATGCCCATTTTACAAAGTTGTTATTAATTTGAATAAAATTGTATTTGTTGTGACAACCGAGCTTAAGTAATTTTGAATAAAAACAGTTTATTATCATTTTAGGAAAATTCTATATTGAACATTTAATAATGTACAGTAACCAAATTGAAAGCTAAAACCAAATAAAATACCAAAGGCCTTATTACAAACCCAAATAAAAAACCGAAATTTAAAATAAATACCCAGACCAAAAGTCCATGTAAAACTGAATGTATCTAATGCATGGCTACCTCGAGTCCATCCGGCTCCTCATCCGCGATCTACGAGTCACTTGAAAAGATAAGGGAGAAGGTGAGTCACCAAGACTCAGTGCATAATCCCCCTCCCGGTTAATGCAACATGCTTACACAAATCATAACCAAGCAAATATATCGTGCACCCAAACCTAGCCATCCATAACTCTGTTTCTACCCCGTGTGGTACCAAACCACTGGTGGTGCCAAACCACTGGTGACCCAAAGTCACTGATATCCAATAATAATGTGGTGCCAAACCACTGGTGACCCAAAGTCACGAATAATCCATCTGTGGGGCCAACCCACGTTGTGATACCAAATCACTGGCGACAATCCCGTTATGTCAAATGTTGGGCCAACCCACTGTGGTGCTAAGCCACTGGGACGAGTCGCTATGAGGTGCCAAACCTCTGGTGACCCAAAGTCACGAATATCAATAATCCAAGTGTGGGGCCAACCCACATTGTGATACCAAATCACTGGCGACAATCCCGGTATATCAACTGTGGGGCCAACCCACTGTGGTGTTAAACCACTGGGACGAGTCGCTATGAGGTGTCAAACCTCTGGTGACCCAAAGTCACGAAATTAACTGTGGTACCAAACCTTGGACCTCCTTCCTTCCTTGTGGCGTCACCCCCTTGTCTCTTATGTGGCGTCACTTTGCCACTACACCACACACTCCACTTGTGTCATTTTCTCCATATTTTATTCTTAAGGCCTACCTGCCAACTTCCAGGGTTTTTTTCACCTAAAACCAAAATTTCCCCAAAGCCAGTATTTGATCCCGGGACTTCATAGAAGCCCTCTAATCTTCCAAAATCACTTACCTAATAAGTCTAACTTGCATTAATACCGTTCTCTAAAATTTTAATCGCTACTACTCCTAAGGCCCATTGGGCTCAATCCTACTAGGCCCAATTTCAGGATGTTACATTCCTTGGCCCACAAGTAACCCTTTTTTGAATATAATTAAACCTAGGGTCGGCAGGGACACGCGCCTGTGACACGCCCGTGGTCGATAGTCCAAGCCGTGTTTGATCCTGCTTGTCACACACGGCCGTGTGGTCCGCCCGTGTGCAGTGGTCCAAGCCGTGTAGGCCCATTTTGTCCCTTTTTGTCCCATTTCTCGTTCTTTTCGACTTCCTAAGCTCTCCTGAGTATAAAACATGAAATTAAGAGATTAGGAGCATCAGATTCATCAAATTCAATCTAAATTCATCCAAAAGTAAGGTAAGCATGGGGTCAAAATATGTGTAAATTATGGTTTATCAAATATCCCCACACTTAAGCATTTGTTTGTCCTCAAGCAAAACTCTCAACTCACGATTAAAACTAACTTCCTCAATTTATAATCCTTATCAATGATGTTTCATCATAATTCATAGATAGTTCATACATTGATAATTTAACCAAAAGAGTCCTAAAGATTCAAACAATCTAAGTCATAAATTTTTATAGCTCGAAAACATAGGTGTCTCCTCTTACCTAAATTGTTACCTCTGATTCAAAATCGACAAGAATTGACATCCTCACTAAAGATTCACTCAAATCACTCAAGGTGTTTAAGGTTCAAATTAAGCACTCAAAAGTCACACATTAAAAGTTAATCCCATAGGCTTGCATGAAAATCAAATCTCCACCACTATAAAATGAGATGATACACAAATCAAAAGGTCTTAAAGGGTTGTAATGGGGCTTGGGTTAAAGATGTGTATACAGGCTGAATTACAAGGTTAAAATTGAGATCAAATTTACTAATCACCTAACTAGAAAAATAACTAATACATTGATTGAAAACTTATCACTAAATAAAACAAGCTTCTTCTAACGATATGGAATTAACAGTTTCAGCTCATAATCACTAATAATGAATAAATCTTCAACTTTTTTTTAAGAACATACAATGATAAGAAAGAACTTTAATAACTAAAATAGAGAACATAGTTAGGCAACTGCTCAATTCAAATCTCGACAAAAAGGGACGTCAAAAGATTAGGGGAATTAAAAATTTGGTTTTTGGGTTAATATTAATGGGTGAGTCAAGAAATGGTTTGTTAGGCTAAAAAGGGGTTCACTAGGGGTTAATTATGGAAGTAGGCTTTTTGGTGGAATAAGTGGGTTAAATCCTAGGTGTCTTTATCATCTCAGTATATCAAATCAAAAATGTGGTCTTGACATGTATAATCGGAGCAAGTTCTAGAATAACAAATCAATGTTAACACACTCATAATCAATATAGTGAGCAAGAAAAGATATATGCTCTAAAAGGCTCAAACTCTCACAGAATTTATGGTTTTTGATGTCAACCTTGTAAATTTCAAACTTCAAAGTAATATATAAGATTAGGGAAACAACATAGTAAAAATTTTTAATTCTGAAAATAGACATATCATGCTTGATTCTCTAATGTCTTAAAGTTTAAACCATCAATGCACAATTATCTATGACTTAATCTGAGACATATCAATGAAAATCATACATCAATAGAAGTTTCATTTTAATAGTAATATGAGAAAATTACTTAAGAACAAAGTATAATTCAGTATTGTTGACACCTCCCCACACTTAAGATGTACATTGTCCTCAATGTACAAAGATAGATATCTACAATAGAAAATCATAAGATAGGGAGAGAAGTGAACTTCCTGAATTTTGGATGGAGTCAAGGAAAAGAAACGATAAAGTTAGGCATAAATGAACGTGGAGGTGGATACTCAGGTGGAGGTGTGGCTGTTCCTTAATAGCCCTTTAAACCTAAATTAAAGAAATCAAAATATAATAATATAAATTAAAGATAAGAAAGATAAAGGGACATAATTTAAAAATGAAAATAAAAGAAAAAGAAAAAATAAATGGACTCAAAGGTCCTTATCCTGTCGAGTTAATGAAACGGTCGGTCATGAACTTATGTAGATCGGTCTCGCACAGGGAGATTGTGCTAGGGTCCTTTCGCTTCTTCGACATGGGGATGGTGGTGTAAAGAAGGAATGAGGAAAAGAGGGAAGGGAAAATGAAAGGAAAAAGATAATAGAAAAAGAAAGGGGTGTGGTGGTTAAGGTTTAGGAGAAGAAGAATTTGGGGAGAAAGTGAGAAGAAGGGGGTTTTAAATAGGAATCAGGGACCTGAATACTGCCCACGCCCGTGTTCCATGGGTTTGTTAGGTCACACGGTCGTACCACACGGCCGTGTGCTGCTTCGTTCGTTTCTCCTACAGCCGTGTAGAGGTTTCCACGCTCATGTTGTTTGATCAGTATCGACCACGGCCAACTGACACGAGCGTACCGAATGCCCATGTAGATTTCTCAATTTCAACCACGACTTAGGGACACGGGCGTGTCGCACGCCCGTGTGACTTTCTCAGTGTCGACCACGACCGTATCACCCGGCCATGGCGTTTAGGCGGAACCTGTATCTTGGGGAAATTTTTCGCATGATCTCCACCACGCCTATGTATCTTTTCGTAGTGTCCACACGGCCACGGCCACGCCCGTGTGTAAGGCTGTATGGAGAGAAAAACCTACTTTTTATTAAATTGGTTAGTTGTTAGTTAGATACTAAAAATCAGAAATAATGACATTAGTGAAGTTAGTGCTCGGGTTGCCTCCTAAGAAGCGCTCATTTAAAGTCCCAAGCTAGACTTACCTCTCATTCGCATATATCATGGTGGTTTGAAGAGTTGAAACTCCTAATTATTGCTATCAATTCGGTTATCGATATATAGTTTAAGTCGAGTGGTGTTTACCTTAAAAGTGCTGAATGTAGGATTAGTTACCTCTACTATTCCGTATGGGAAGATATTCAGTACCGTGAAAGGAATCTTTTCGTTGTATTCAGGTTTAAAGTGGAGATTCGAGGGCCTATCTTATCCAGCAATACCTGATCCCCGATCTGAAATTGGTTTGTCCCATGGAGTGGCTTTGGTTCATCGTGTTTTCTTGGTTTCTCCTTGAAATGTGTCTTCCACTCGTCTAGTTCATCGATCTGAAGCCTTCGCTCCTCGTGAGTTATTTCTTTGTTGGCACAAGGTCTAGGATATGGCTCAGTTGTGTAATTTCGTGGTGCTTCCTGAAAAGAAGGTTGAACCGAATGGTCATTAATAGAATTTATGTTCTCATATTTATTACTCAATGTCCTAGCCGAGTCAAGAGCCTGAAGAGTGATAATTTCGTCACCTACACGAAGTATGAGTTCTCCTGTACCAACATCAATTTTAGTTCTAGCAGTTACTAAAAAGGGTCTTCCTAAAATTAAAGGAACATTATTATCCTCATCCATGTCTTAAACAACAAAGTCTACTGGGAATATGAACTTATCAATTTTCACTAGTACATCTTCTATTATACCCCTAGGAATTCTAATAGTTTTATCAGCTAATTGAATGCTCGTCCTAGTTTGTTTGGGTTTCCCAAGACCTAGTTGTTTAAACATTTTATAAGGCATGACATTGATGCTTGCCCCTAAATCAGCTAAGCATTATCAACAGATAAACTACCAATTAAGCACGGAATTGTAAAACTCCCTGGGTCTTTTAACTTTCGTGGTAGTTTATTTTGTAGAATTGTCGAGCACACTGCATTTAACTCCACATACGACGTATCGTCTAACTTCCATTTGTTTGTCAAAAGCTCTTTTAAAAATTTCCTTGAATTGGGCATCTGCGAATGAGCTTCAAGAAACGGTAAGTTAATATTTAATTTCTTTAGAAGTTTAAGAAATTTACCGAATTGGTCATCTATGCAGTCTTTCTTCATCGCATTGGGGTATGGCACACGAGGTTGGTACTCTGTAATTAGCGATTTTGGTTTATCACAGCTTACCTTAACCTTACCTTCCTCTACCACATTTTCTTGCCGCGGGTTTGGTTCGTCTAACTCTTTACTTTTGTGAGCGGTAACGGCATGAAGTTGCTCTTTTGGGTTTGTTTCAGTGTTGCTTGGTAAGCTGCTTTGTGGTCACTCAGTGATCAGCTTAGCAAGTTCTCCTAATTGGTTCTCGAGCCCTTGAATCGATGCTTGTTGATTTTTGAGTGCTGTTTTGGTGTTTTGGAAATGAGTTTCTGATACCGCGAGGAATTTTGTTAGCATCTTTTCAAGGTTCGGCTTCTTCTCTTGTGGGTAGGGTTGTTGTTGAAAGCCTGGGAGGGGTTGTTGTCTCTGATTTCCTTGGCCACCCCATGAGAAATTGGGGTGGTTCCTCCAACCTGGATTATAAGTGTTACTATAAGGGTTATTTTGAGATCTTGAATTATTACCCATATAGTTCATCTGTTTACTTTCTATGCCAGGGTTGTAGGATGGGTATTCTGTATTATTCATTCCTCCTCCACTCATATCGCACTGCATCATTGGATGTACCTGTGAAGAACCTCACAAACCATCAATCTTTTTACTTAAAAGTTCTACCTGATTTGATAGCATGGTTACTGCGTCGAGGTTGAAAACACTGGCAGCTTTTGTTGGCTTTGTCCTCGTAACTTGCCACAGATAGTTATTCAGTTCCATCTCTTCTATAAACTCATAAGCCGCTTCAGGGGTCTTATTATTTAGGGTTCCACCGGCGGTTGAATCAATCAACTGCCTAGTTGAGGGGTTCACACCGTTGTAAAAGGTTTGAACCTGTAACCATAAGGGTAACCTATGGTGAGGGCATCTCCTTAGTAGATATTTCTATCTCTCCCATGCGTCGTAGAGTGTTTCTAGATCCATCTGCACAAAAGAAGAAATATCATTCCTCAACTTAGCCGTTTTAGTCGGCGGAAAATATTTAAGTAAAAATTTTTCGGTCATTTGGTCCCATGTAGTGATTGATCCTCGTGGTAACGAGTTCAACCACTGTTTAGCTTTGTTTCTCAATGAGAATGGAAACAACCGAAGACGAATGGCATCATCAGAAATGCCATTAATTTTGAACATATCGCATAATTCCAGGAAATTTGCCAAGTGATTGTTTGGATCCTCATCCTGCAAACCATCAAACTGAACAAATTGCTGAATCATCTGTATAGTATTAGGTTTCAGTTCAAAATTATTTGCAGCAATAGTAGGTCTAACAATACTTGATTCAGTTCCTGTTAAATTAGGTTTAGCATAATCAAACATGGTACAATGAGCAGGGTTTTGATTCACCGGGTTTGCAGCAACTACAGGAGGTAGCGGATTATTATCAGCCATCTCTTCGGTAGTAGTTGGTTCGTCTTCTTGCTCTTCTTCTATGTATTGTAGGCTTCGCCTTATTTCTCTATGATTTCTGCGAATGGTACCTTCTATATCACTGTCTAAAATCAAAGGTCCTGAAGGGTTCCTTCTAGTCATAAACTAGAATTACCTGCCAGAAGCAAATAAAGAAAAATTAGCAAAGTTAAAATAAAATAAATGTAAATTGTAAATAAATAAAATGGCTAAAGCAATAAAAATTTAGTGTTCCTAATATCTTAGTCCCCGGTAACGGTGCCAAAAACTTGATGGACCTCAAAACTAACTATTATTTCGACAAAGGCAAGCGCACCTATCGAACAGTAGTACAACTGTGGTAAGTCCAGAATATCGTATCCTCAAGGACTAAAAGTACTAGTATTAACTATCTTTTTATTATCGAACCTATTAATTAAGGGGATTTATTTTTAATCTAAAATTAACTAACTAAACTAACTATTAACGCGACAGAGAATAAATTGGGAAAATACTTTTAGACAACTTTTATATGAGATAGGCAATAACTAAGGAAGAATCCACCTAGACTTCACTTATTACTTTTGATTCACGCGATTTATTCACTTGGCTTAATCCGTAGAAATCCCTAGATTATATTAATACCTCTTTCGAGGCTACTAACAACTGACTCTAGTTGATTAATTGAAATCTCTTTCTAATTAAAACCCCTATTGTCGCATTAACTCGATATATGTATTCTTTTATTAGGTTTAACCCTAATCCGACAGATTTTCATCGCCCTATATCTAGGGTTGCAATCAACTCCGCTTAATTGTGTTGATCTACTCTTAAACAGGGACTTTTGCTCTACTGAATAAGCACATTTGACTTGAATCAATAACCTGAATTATCAAACAAGAATAAGCACTAACAATTAAGAATAAGCACTAACAATTAAGAATAAGCACAAGTATTTATCTCATAAATCAAATAATAATAAGATTCGTCTTAGGTTTCATCCCCTTAGGTATTTAAGGGATTTAGTTCATACTAAAAGAGGGAAACATCATAAAAGAGGAAAAACAACAAAACATAAGAAAACCCAAAAACTCCTAAAGAACTTGATGGGAGATCTTCAATCTTGATGGAGATCCTTCTCCTAATGTTGTTCCCGATGGCTGTCTTGGAGTGTTTTCTCCTTCTACTCGACGTCTATTCGATGTCCTGTCGACCCCCTTTTAGGTTGCCCCCTAGGGTGTTTATATAGGCTTTGAGATGCCTTACTTTGCACACAAGTAACCCTTTTCTGAATATAATTAAACCTAGGGTCAGCAGGGACACGCCCGTGGTCGATAGTCTAGGGCGTGTTCGATCCTGCTTGTCACACACGGCCGTGTGGTCCGCCCGTGTGCAGTGGTCCAGGTCGTGTAGGCCCATTTTGTCCCTTTTTGGCCCATTTTTGTTCTTTTTGACTTCCTAAGCTCTCTTGAGTATAAAACATGAAATTAAAAGATTAAGAGCATCGAATTCATCAAATTTGATCTAAATTCATCCAAAAGTAAGCTAAGCATGGGGTCAAAATATGTGTAAATTATGGTTTATCACCAACCTTCGCGAGCTTTCGAGCACTATAAAATAGGGAAATATGAAACGGAGTAAGCATTACATGCTTAGTAAGTTCGTATAACAGAAACTAAACCTACCATTCCCATTTATTAAATCTAAGCATACAATATCATGTTTTCCATCCATTAGAAAAATTTGCCTAAACACATGTATTCAATCACACATGTTAGTCACCAAAATCTTCATATCAATCAAGTAAACATAAATGAGCTCATCAAGCAATATTCTTTCAAGTCATTATCATTTCATCGCAAAATTCTCATACCAGATCAAGATTTGTGTCCATTGAATAATTGAAATTCCGATGGATACTCAAGTAGTACACTCGAGGTGTAAGAATCGATAATCTGTCAATTCTTATTCAAAGGTACCCATGAGGGCACTTAACCAAGGAACATACTCTCGAGCCATATATCATATAACAGGATCACCAGTCCAGCTAAATCCTTTATAAAACGTATGCTCAGAAGAGCTCGATTAGGATTACCAGTCCAGGTAAACCCTAATCATAACATATACTTGAAAGGTATTATATCATGATTACCCGTCCGGGCTAAATCCTTTCTATAGGATTACTCATCCGAGCTAAATCTCATCCCCAACAAATGTAGAACCTCATCCATTTAGGGAAAGCACATATATTTATCAGAATTCAATATCCAATCGGGGCTTAACCCTTTATCACCATTCAAGCATGTATTAAATCGCTCCTTATAGCATTCATGCAATGTACATTAATATAAGTCACATTACATACAAGCACAACACTCAATTAAATATATTTACATGCCTGATTAAGTTACACGAACTTACCTCGACACTTGTTTTCATAAGTAATCTACTAATCCGAAACCTTTTCCTTTCCTTGATCTAACCTCGAATTTGAGTTTTTCAGATCTTATTGAGTTTGAAAGTTTTCATCCTCTCTCCTAGGGTTTCCATAGAAATTTTAAGGAAGAAGATGGATAAAAAGATGATAATTTCCTTTTTAATTATTTGCCATATTTTAATTTTATTGATTTCCAATTTAGTCCCTTGCCTTTTCTAATTTTTCCATGGATGAGTCATTATAATGTCTACATACTTTTCTTTAATGGTCTAATTACCATATAAAAACCTCTAGTTTTGAATTCCATAGCTATTTGATCCTTATAAGTACCAGAATTCAACTTTCGCATTTTATGTGATTTAGTCCTTCTTGTAATTAAGCACTTAATCGATAAAATTTTCATATCAAAATTTTCATATGACATGTCTATCATAATACAGACCATATAATAAAATAAAAATAAACTTTATTTTCGGATCAGATTTGTGGTCCCGAAACTACTGTTTCGAGTTCACTAAAAAATAGGTTGTTACAACTCTCCCCCTTAAGGATTTTCATCCTCGAAAATCTTACCAGTAAAATGGTTCGGGTATTGCTTCCTCATAGTATCCTCCGGTTCCCAAGTAGCTTCTTCAATACCATTTCATTGCCAAAGAACTTTTACTAAAGCTACCTTTTTATTTGTTAACTCTTTGGTTTCCTGAGATAAGATTTTGATTGGTTCTTCACTATATGTCATATCAGGCTGGATCTCTACCTCTATCGGAGAAATAACATGTGAAAGGATCGGATCGGTATCGTCGTAGCATAGACACATGAAAAACATTATGAATCCGACAAGTTCTGGTGGCAAAGATAACTGATAAGCAACCGTTCCAATTCATTCTGTAACCTCATATGGTCTAATGAATCGTGGACTCAATTTCTCTTTACGACCAAACCAGAGTACTTTCTTCCAAGGTGACACTTTCAAGAATACCTTGTCACCAACCTTAAATTCTATCTCTTTTCTTTTTAGATTGGCATAAGACTTTTGTCGATCAGAGGCTGCTTTTAAACTGTCTCGAATTACTTTCACCTTTTCCTCGGTCTTTCAGACCAAGTCAACTCCGTGTAACTTTCTCTCACTGTGTTCAGTCTAATACAATGGAGTTCTATATTTGCATCCGTACAAGGCTTCATACAGTGCCATTTTAATACTAGACTGATAACTATTATTATAAGCAAACTCAACCACAACACCCCTCACCCGTATTCATCACCAGAATAGGGTTACGGAGCATTATTGGACTTATAACACATATAACCGTACTTTTCTCATGCTTTCAATCATTTCATACAATCATCATTCTGTAACATCCTGAATTTTTGGGCCTATGCTTTTAATGGGTGAACATGTGTAATGTGTTAATATTATTAGGGGTCCAAATTGGACTCAGGATGTGGTCAAGGCCTTGGTGAAATTTTTGTTTGGGCATATAGAGTTTTAAAAGGTGGTATCTGTGTTTAAATTATCAAAATGGGCTTGTGGCCCAGTGGTCAGTGGCGCCACTTAGGGAGCAAGGAGGTGACGCCACACAAGGGAGTAAGGGGCCCAAATTTAAGTTTCATGGAGCCCAATTCTTTTAATTTAAGCTAGCTAATTTTAAGCATTATGGTTAGGTGGAGTGGATGGCAACAAGGCTATTATTTATGGGATTTTTAAAGTTTAAAATATGTGGATATTATGCTGATAAATGAGGGAGGAGTTGGAGCTAATTAAGTCTCTTTTAGATGAGTTAGTAGATTAAGATAAAGGAGAAAAGATAGGATTTATCTTCAAGGTTAGTAAGTGTCGAAATTTCTATAAATAGGGGGGATAATTAGTTAATTCTGGCATTTGAACCCTACTCTTTCTTCTCTTCCTGTGCCGAAAATTTGAAGGCCATCTCACTTGTTTTCTTTTCTCATCTTTTCTCTTCCAAAAGCCGAAAATCACCATTATTTTCTCACCTTTTCTTTCTTTTTCTTTGAAATTTCCTTTTAGCCGAATCTTCTGATCTCCATTATTATTCTTCTCCCATTCACTAAAAGCCGAAACTCCTCATTCAATTCTTCTAAAAGCCGAAAAACACATCAGCCATCTTTTGTTCATACTTTTTCGAGATTTTCTTAAAAGCCGATATCCCTAGATCTCATCTCCTGTGATTGCCGAAATCCTTCTGTGGTGTCTGCTTGTGCCGAATCTTGAAGAAAACTATAGGTAAGTGTCGATTCGTGAGATTTCAATCTTTTTTCGGCTTTTAGAGATCTTAGCCGAATGGCTATATGGGTAACTAATCGGCTGTTTTCTTTCATTTGCGACATTCCGGGATTTGAAGAGGACTCAATCGTTTAGATTTCTAAGCCAGAGTTCAGTAGCACTCAGATCGTATTACTTTCAGGATTTCAAGGTAAGGAGATCTGTTAATTTAAACGTATAATTCGGGTAAAACTCTAACCCTTGGCTGAATATAGGAGAGGCCCTATCTTCGCGTTCTTCCGACTTTTGAGCAAAGTTGTAGACAAAGGGCATTAGATCTGATTAGTGAGGATATCGACATAGAGAGTAGTACTACGCATTAATCAGGTGTGTAAACTTTTCACACCGTTAGATTGTTTGTCAGTATGTGTGTAACACTTCCACACCATTTAGATTGCCAGTTCAAATATGTTTATTAATCTGTTATATTCTGATAAATGCCGAAATCCCGGCATAATGTTTGTAACCCAAGGAGGGTAAAAGCGAATCACCATGTTAGTGATCTCTGTCATTCCTAAGTGAATGTTCCTGTTAAGATGAAATATGTGATAAGTATGTTGTTTTCTGTGATTGCATGGGGTTGGGTTTATTGAAAGAGGAAGTGTTCTGTTGTAGCGGCTTCTGCCCTGACCTGTTGTAGCGGCTTCTGCCGTGACCTGTTGTAGCGGCTTCTGCCGTGACCTGTTGTAGTGGCTTTTGCCATGACCTATTGTAGTGGCTACGGCCATGATCTGACGATGAGCAGCATGACTGACACCAATGGTATGTAGCGGTGTGGGTTGATTGTAGAAATCCCTAATGGTGTGACTAGCAGGTAAGGGTGGCGTGTAGCGGATGGAAACCTAGGATTTTAGTTGGGCTTTGCATATTTTCTGATATATTATTTTCTGCTATTCTGATATGTGGGGCTAAGGCCCAAATCTAATGGTGCATGAGGGTTGCACACTGAGTCTCGCGACTCACCCTATTATTTAACAATTTCGGGTAGCACATAGTTCATCGGATCGGGCTGGAGAGGAGCGTGAGGTGGCCATGCGAGAGATTACTTGGATTCAGCAAAGGACTTTACTTATCATATTTATTTTTAGTATTTTTAATTAGTGGGTTTTAAATTTCATTGTAATAAAGCCACGGGCTATTCATTTTTTATTCATGGGCCACTAGCTTTATTTTTATTTGTGTTTAATTTTGGGCTTTTATAATTGATAAACGTGGGAATTATTTTCTTCCTTTAATTAATTTAAGGTATGTAACAAATTCAGTTTTTTTTGTAAGTTCATCAAGGCATTTTTATGAAATTTACATCTTATATGAATCATTTAATTATTATGTTTTTCGGTATAAATGTTTAAACCTGATAATTGTTTTTTTCCAAAGTGCGACATGTTCGGTAAAATCCCTTAAGTGACATACCAAATCCGATTGTAGTGGTTGGGCCGGGTTTGGGGTGTTACAAATTGGTATCAGAGCCTGGTTCAAAACTCGGCTTTGGGGTTTTTAGGCTCAAAATGTTTTTGAAAGATGGGTTTTGAAACATGCATTTTTATAAATGATACAGGTCTGTTAGCTCAGCATGGCACCTGCGTCACCGGCCTAAGTCCGCCAGGTAAGTATTCTGAACTCACTGTGTGTTATATATGTATGTGGGCTTGATGGGCTTTAAGGGACGTAGATTATTTTAACTAGAACTTGATAGACTTTAGGCTTAGCTTAAACAACTTCTTAAATCTCATAAGACTTAATCTATCTAAACAAACCTGTGAACAAGTCACTGGGTTGGGGTGTGGCAACGGGCATGCGCATGTCTAGGATTGGATCCGGAAGAGCCTGGTATTTAAGCAGTCCTAGTGACTCACCTCCTCTTCGCTGGAATCCTACCTGGTGCATAGTGACTGTTCACCCTAGCCACGAGGGTTTGTTGACGGGCCAAAATCTATAAATAAAACTCGAAAGGGACCAGCCACCCTATTTCACAACCAAAATACCCCCAAGTTTTGTAAAATTCCCAAAATACACCTGATTTGTGAAAATTTCCCAGAATACCCCAGAATTATAAAACTACCAAAATTTGAGAAATTACCGAAACACTCCAGTTGGTAAAATTTCCAAAATACCCTTGGTTTGTAAAAATTTCCAAAACAACCGTGATTTTATAAAATACCCATGTTTTACAAATTTACCCGAACACCCCTAGATTTACAAAAGTAACCCGGTTTGCAAAATTAAATTTTCCAAAGTATTCCTGCTTTACAAAAAAAAACAACAACAACATCAAAATATCTCTATTTCGGGGAAAAAAAACCCAAGATACCCCATTTTGAGGAAACCACCAAAATACTATTGTCTAAAAAAAAAAACTTGTTTTCCAAAATGCCCTTATTTTTATAAAAAAAGAAAAAAAGAAAAAAATGTACCAACATACCTCTAATTCGTAGAAAATCACCAAGATAAGTTATTTTTGAAAATACCCTGTAGGGCAAAACTATGGAAAAACCCCTGGGTAGTGAAATAACGAAGATACCCTTATGTGATGAATGTGAGTTCATGGATGTTATATGTTTGTTGATGTGTGATGGTTGAATGTATGTGGTTTCTAGAATTAGGAGATAAACTTGAGACTGAAACTGTAGATAGGTTCGAATTCGAAAGAACTACTCTTAAAACTTCCCATAAGATTGTTCATGGTTATCAGTGAAAGAAATTAATAATTCATAAAATTTCTAATTCAGATAATACAAGAATCAACGATGAGCGCTAGAAGAGGAAGAAGAGGCTGCGACCGAGGCCGTGGAAGTGTTAGGACTGATGTGCTGACTCAGCTAGTTAGGGAGGTACTGAACGAGGTTAAAGAAATCGGTGAAACACTTCGGGTTGGGTGTGTGGACTGTAAGAAAAAAGAGATCATAGTTTTCTAGGGTTACAGTCTCGTTCTGTGAAGCATGTTAAGGTACGTCCAAACTTTCGGGTTTGTGAATATTGCAGAAGGCATCACCCGGGTGAATGTTGGAGGAAGTCAGGAACGTGTTTAAGATGCGGGTCTGAGGAGCATAAGGCTCGGGATTGTTCAGTCACCATTAAACCAGGTATGTTTTGTATGGATGCTATATTTTTGGGTATAAAAACTGTATGCGTGCAATGTTTACATATTATTAAATTAGAGTACGCAGCGAAAGCATAGTGGTGAGACTTGGGTAGTACGATTAATAGTTAGTTGGAAATTTCGAGGACGAAATTTCTTTAAGGGGGTAGAACTGTAACATCCTAAATTTTTGGGCCTATGCGTTTAATGGGTGAACATGTGTAATGTGTTAATATTATTAGGGGTCCAAATTGGACTCAGGATGTGGTCAAGGCCTTGGTGAAATTTTTGTTTGGGCACTATAGAGTTTTAAAAGGTGGTATCTGTGTTTAAATTATCAAAATGGGCTTGTGGCCCAGTGGTTAGTGGCGCCACTTAGGGAGCAAGGAGGTGACGCCACACAAGGGAGTAAGGGGCCCAAATTTAAGTTTCATGGAGCCCAATTCTTTTAATTTAAGCTAGCTAATTTTAAGCATTAGGGTTAGGTGGAGTGGATGGCAACAAGGCTATTATTTAGGGGATTTTTAAAGTTTAAAATATATTGATATTATGCTCATAAATGAGGGAGGAGTTGGAGCTAATTATGTCTCTTTTAGATGAGTTAGTAGATTAAGATAAAGGAGAAAAGATAGGATTTATCTTCAAGGTTAGGTAAATGTCGAAATTTCTATAAATAGGTGGGATAGTTAATTAATTCTGGCATTTGAACCCTACTCTTTCTTCTCTTCCTGTGCCAAAAATTTGAAGGCCATCTCACTTGTTTTCTTTTCTCATCTTTTCTCTTCCAAAAACCGAGAATCACCATTGTTTTCTCACCTTTTCTTTCTTTTTCTTTGAAATTTCCTTTTAGTCGAATCTTCTGATCTCCATTGTTATTCTTCTCCTATTCACTAAAAGCCGAAACTCCTCATTCAATTCTTCTAAAAGCTGAAAAACACATCAGCCTTCTTTTGTTCATACTTTTTCGGGATTTTCCTAAAAGCCGAAATCCCTAGATCTCATCTCCTGTGATTGCCGAAATCCTTCTGTGGTGTCTGCTTGTGCCGAATCTTGAAGAAAACTATAGGTAAGTGTCGATTCGTGAGATTTCAATCTTTTTTCGGCTTTTAAAGATCTTAGCCGAATGGCTATATTGGTAACTAATCGGGTGTTTTCTTTCATTTGTGGCATTCCGGGATTTGAAGAGGACTCAATCGTTTAGATTTCTAAGCCAGAGTTCAGTAGCACTCAGATTGTATTACTTTCGGGATTTCATGGTAAGGAGATCTATTAATTTAAACGTATAATTCGGGTAAAACTCTAACCCTTGGCCGAATATAGGAGAGGCCCTATCTTCGCATTTTTCCGGCTTTTGAGCAAAGTTGTAGACAAAGGGCATTAGGTCTGATTAGTGAGGATATCGACATAGAGAGTAGTACTACGCATTAACCAGGTGTGTAAACTTTTCACACCATTAGATTGTTTGTCAGTATGTGTGTAACACTTCCACACCATTTAGATTGCCTGTTAAAATATGTTTATTAATCTGTTATATTCTGATAAATGCCGAAATCCCGGCATAATGTTTGAAACCCAAGGAGGGTAAAAGCGAATCACCAAGTTAGTGATCTCTGTCATTCCTAAGTGAATGTTCCTGTTACGATGACATATGTGATAAGTATGCTATTTTCTGTGATTGCATGGGGTTGGGTTTATTGAAAGGGGAAGTGTTCTGTTGTAGCGGCTTCTGCCGTGACCTGTTGTAGCGGCTTCTACCGTGACCTGTTGTAGTGGCTTTTGCCATGACCTGTTGTAGTGGCTACGGCCATGATCTGACGATGAGTAGCATGACTGGCATCAATGGTGTGTAGCGGTGTGGGTTGATTGTAGAAATCCCCAATGGTGTGACTGGCAGGTAAGGGTGGCGTGTAGCGGATGGAAACCTAGGATTTGGGTTGGGCTTTGCATATTTTCTGATATATTATTTTCTGCTATTCTGATATGTGGGGCTAAGGCCCAAATCTAATGGTGCATGAGGGTTGCACACTGAGCCTCGCGACTCACCCTATTATTTAACAATTTCAGGTAGCACATAGTGCATCGGACCGGGCTGGAGAGGAGCGCGAGGTGGCCATGCGAGAGATTACTTGGATTCAGCAAAGGACTTTACTTATCTTATTTATTTTTAGTATTTTTAATTAGTGGGTTTTAAATTTCATTGTAATAAAGCCACAGGCTATTCATTTTATATTCATAGGCCACTAGCTTTATTTTTATTTGGGTTTAATTTTTGGCTTTTATAATTGATAGACGTTTGAATTATTTTCTTCCTTTAATTAATTTAAGGCATGTAACAAATTCAGTTTTTTTTTGTAAGTTCATCAAGGCATTTTTATGAAATTTACATCTTATATGAATCATTCAATTATTAAGTTTTTCGGTATAAATGTTTAAACCTGATAATTGTTTTTTCCAAAGTACGACATGTTTGGTAAAATCCCTTAAGTGACATACCAGATCCGGTTGTAGTGTTTGGGCCGGGTTTGGGGTGTTACACATTCAATTTGTCCCTTACAATAGCCTACGAGGCCTTAAACATGCTTTAGGAGTAGTTCAGGACTAAACTGATAACTTATAAAACTTCCATGAAACTTTGAAAATTTTTCTCAATACAGAGGACACACACCTGTGTCACGGCCACCAGGCACGCTCGTGTCTCCAGCCGTGTAAAAACAGGGGGTACATACTGACTTGGGTCACACGGCCAACCACACGTCCGTGTGTCTAGCCCATGTGCCCTTCAAAATGGCCACACACGCCCGTGTGCAAGGTTGTGTGTTAGGCTGTGCCAAAACAGTAGGGTATACTAACTTATGCAGCACAGCCAAGTCACACACCCATGTGCTAGGCCGTGTGCCAATTAGGGTGTATACTGACTTGTACCACACGGCCAGTCACACGCCCGTGTGTGAGACCGTGTGGAGCATACTGACTTGGTTCTAATATCAACACCAGGGGACACATGGCCGTGTAACATGACCGTGTGTCGTACACGGCTGAGATACACGCCCGTGTCTCTACACGTGTGGACAAAAATAGGCTATTTGCAAAGCCATCTTGCCACCCTATAAATACATGCATGGACAAGCATAGATTGCAACATTTTATAACCCAATAGGTAGCCAATCCACAACATTTCATACACATTTTATACCAATTCAACATAGTATTCAAATACCTAATTTATATTATGCATTTTCCATTCATATGCCTACTACTTATCAAGACATCATTTGCATATTTCCATTCCATCTACTACTTTCCAAAATATACCATATTTGAACACTTATACACAACCAAAACATTATATTAAGTTAAGCCAAATAACATGGCTTAAACTTATACCACAACATGTACCAAAATCACTACCTCAAGTAACCATAACTAAGATCTTTATAAATAGCCTATACCTGCCATATTTACAAATATCCTATACCGCCATATTTACAAATATCCAAGAGTTCAAAGGTATCAACAGCAGCTGCATAGTGCGATGCGTAACTCTGACTTTATCCGGATCGAGCGAGCTATCGAACCTATATAAAACATGGAAAAGAACCAGAGTAAGCTTTAAAGCTTAGTAAGCCTGTATAATTCAAAATTAAACTTACCATTTATACATAATCAAACAATTAAATAAAGTATACCAAATTCACTTGCCAAATGCCTATACACAAGCATTCATCAACAAGTTAGTCGTATAAGTGGACGTAATCATCCATTATCTCAATTTAGTACTCAAACATTGTATCATATCAAATTCACATATATCATGTACATCATTTATAACATTTCATTCTCAATCATATAAACAGTAATTCATTCTATAACAATAACAGTAACTCATCAATATAACACATGTCTTTTTCACATAACCAATAACAGAATTTATGCTCGTTGAACCTATTAGAATATCAAGAGATACTCGAGTGATATACATAACATATAAAACAGTAATCCATCAATTTATTATCATTTCCGCTCTTTCGAGCTATGATCAGTAAGCTCTTCCTGAGCTGATGGACAATAAGCTCTATTGAGCTGAAAATAGTAAGCTCTGACAAGCTGAAAATAGTAAGCTCTGACGAGCTGGAAACAGTAAGCTCTTATGAGCTGATATATCGGTAAGCTCATACGAGCTATGGTGAGTCCGCAACAAATGCAGGAGTTCGACCGAAACGGTAACCCTAGTGACATGTCACTCATATCCTACGAATTCTTACGGTTCAAACGGGGCTCGGTAACCATCATAATATATTAATAAGGCATTTGAATTTCAAGTAAATCATTTACTCAATTACATACATTCATTTGAAATAATTACAAGTATTTAAAAGTTTGATTCTAATTATACGAACTTACCTAGTGTTGCTCGAATAACAATTATCGGCTAATTGTCAACTTTTCCTTTTCCCCGATCTAGTTCTGATCTTTGTTTTTCTTGATCTATATAATATCAAAATTAACTCATTCAATATTCATTCCATTCAATTTAGCCCAAACACCACCTTATGGCAAAATTACACTTTTGCCCCTACTATTTTGACATTTTTATAATTTAGTCCTTAACTCGTAAAAATGAAAATTCATGCAATTAAATCCTTAACTATGCTACCCGAATTTTAATGGAGTCCCTAGCAACCCATATCTTTTATTTATTCACACTTTTACACACATAATTTTACATTTTCACAAATTAATCCCTTTTTGACATTTTTGTCAAAAATCACTTTAAAAAAACTGGTAAATCTATCAATAACTATTCAAAATCCATCATCAACCATCAATTTACTCAAGAATTCAACAATGGAAACATAATAAATCTTTAACAATTTTGAAATCTACGGTACGGGCTAGTTAGAATACGAAGCAATGATCTCAAGAACATAGAAATCATTAAAAATCGAGCAAAAACGAACTTACAATTTGATCTTGAAGTAGCCAAAATTTTCAAACCCTCACTAGCTTTTCTTCATGCTTCATTCAGCCAAAGATGATGATAATAACTAATGGTTTCATTTTGTTTTATTATTATTTCATAATTAATAACTAATTTACTATATTAACCTTAGGTATATAACATTTAAAATCACTTAAAACATGGACATAAATGTCCACTAACTTTAACAATGGTCTAATTTAAACATAAGGACTCCCACAATTTAATCTCATAACTATTTAATACTTTTAACTAATAGAATGACACTTTTGCACTTTATGCGATTTAATCCTTTTTCTCGAATTAACCATTCAAACAATAAAATTTCTTTACGAAACTTTCACCCAATAATTCTATCATGTTGTAGACCTTATTAAAATAATAAAATAAATATTTTGACCTCAGATTTGTGGTCTTGAAACCACTATTATAATTTGACCAAAAACGGGTTATTACATTAACCAAGGGTAAATACTTTTCCCAATTACCTTCAAACTCAAGTATACAACATCGAAGCATATCTTCCAAGATCTGTATTACCCGTTCAGATTGACCATTTGTCTGGGATGAAATGCAGTGCTAAAGTGTAACTGAGTACCCAGAGCTTCTTGCAATTTGTTCCAGAATTGAGATGTAAACCGAGGGTCCCTATCTGAAATAATGGAGACAGGCACTCCATGCAATCTGACAATCTCAGTGACATATAACTCAGCCAATCTATCCAAGGAAAAATCCATATGTACCGGAATAAAGTGTGTCAGACTTTGTTAATTGATCAACAATCACCCAAATGGCATCTTTCTTCTTTGGAGACAGGGGTAACCCCGATACAAAGTCCATAGTAATTCATTCCCATTTCCATTCTGGTATTGTAACCGGCTGTAATAGTCCAGAAGGCAACTGATGTTCAGCTTTTACTTGATGACACATCAAACATTTAGATACAAACTTAGAAATATCCCGTTTCATTCTTGTCCACCCATACATCTTTTTAAGATCATTATACATTTTATTGCTCCCAGGATGAATAGACATGTTACCATTATGAGCTTCACTCAAAATCATCTGTACTAGTTCTGAACCTTTCGGTACACATACTCTACCTCTAAATAACAAACAATCATCGATCCCAAGATGAAATTTCGAGTCAGAAGTCGATTCACTTTGTATCCGTTTTGCTTGAAACTTACTATCATTTTTCTGAGCTTCAAAGATCTGTTGCAAAAACATTGGTCTAGCTTTTAACTCAACTATGATTGAACCATCATCAAATAATGACAATCAAGTAGTCATGGCTCTCAAGGTATACAGGGATTTTCTGCTCAAAGCATCCGCCACTACATTGGCTTTTCTCGTATGGTAGTCAATAACAAGATCATAATCTTTCAATAACTCAAGCCATCTGCACTGTCTCAAATTCAAATATTTCTATGACATCAAATTTTTTAGACTTTTATGATCGGTGAATATATGGCATTTTTCACCAAATAAGTAATGCCGCCAGATTTTCAATGCAAACACTATGGCTGCCAATTCAAGATCGTGTGTTGTGTAGCTCTTTTCATGTGGCTTTAGCTATCTTGAAGCATAGGCTATTACTTTAACTTCTTGCATCAAGACACTGTAACACCCCTTACCCGTAACCGAAGTCGGTACAGGGTACGAGGTATTGCCTCACTAAAACACACACTAGCTTTCATTTCCAAGACATAAAAGTTTGTTCAAATTTAAAATTTTCCAATATTCATCTTAAAGTCCTTAATATGGACCTACGAGGCCCAAAACACACTTTAGAAATTGTTTGGGACCAAACCGAGTTCTTTAGAAAACTTTGGAAAATGTCACTAAAAACAGGGGCACACGCCTGTGTGAACAAATAACATGGCCATGTTAAAGGACCGTGTAACTCACACGCCCTAAGCATATAGAGACACGCCCATGTCCCAAGCCTTTGTGGATTTATTTCTCAATTCGAACCTACAGGGGTTTTCACACGGCTTGGCACACGCCCGTGCCCATGGCCTGTGTCCCTTACATTACCATGACACGCCCATGTCTCGGCCAGTGTGCAAAAACCTTGACATTCTGTTTCTGATGTCAACAACCCAATAAGGTCCCATGGCCCAGGCACACGCTCGTGTCCTAAGGCCGTGTGGCGAATTAAATTTCTAAATTCAAGTGCAGACTTCACACGGCCTGGGCACATGCTCATGTTCTATGGCCATGTCTTCCACACGGTCAAGACACACGGCCGTGTCCTAGTCCATGTGGTTACTACTAGGCATTCTGTTTTGCCAACTTAAGGTGTAGGGGGACACACGGCTGGACTACACGCTCATGGGGCATACCGTGTGTTACACACGGCCTAGACACATGCCCGTGTGTCTACCCGTGTGGACAATAACAAGGCTATTTACCAAGCCCTTTCTACCACCCTTACTTGCACCAACTTAAGCCACATCAAATAACCTACTCATTCATTCATTAGTATAACCAATACTCAACTATGCAATTTGCACATTCATGACAAACATCATCATTTTCACCAATAATAAATATTAGCCATCGTCCATGGCCTTACACAAAAGGAATCAATCTTCAAAACAAACCAACACATTTGGCCAAAACAATATGACACTTGACAAAGACCAAGTCCCTATACATGAAATACTCAGAATAATAAATCTAATTATACCAAATGTTCAGATTGATAGTGTGATCGAGCCTCCGACATCCTTTGATCTCCGAGCTAGCTTGGCGATACTATAAGAAAGTGGAATAGAAAGGGAGTAAGCACAAAGCTTAGTATGTCGCATGTAAACAATTTACAACAATTACCACACATTATCATACTCATAATATATTACAGCTTACACAAAATTCCCAAATGTTTGAAGGCATGACTTACTCCTTTTCATCCTTACTAATCATACAATATAAATCGAGTTCATTTCTCATAAATCTCATGTAGGTACTTGTATCACTTACAACATTGTCGTAACTATCCTCACTTTTGTCACAACCTTTATTTTACTCCGTTGAACCAGTTGGAATACCAAAGGATACCCGGCAAGCCTCACACAAGAGGGTGAAATGCCAATGCCATGTCCTAGACATGGTCCTACACTGGCTCACACATCGAAGCTGATGCCATGTCCCAGACATGGTCTTACACTAGCTCTCGTCTCAATGTCGATGCCATGTCCCAGACATGGTCTTACATTGGCTCTCGTATTGTGGCTGACGCCATGTCCCAGACATGGTCTTACACTAGCACACATATCACTCAAATGTCATGGCTTGGGTATCCAATATATTCCTAAGGTTCAACCGGGAGTATACCATATCGAATTTAGTCATGTATATTCATAACAATAAATAAACATTTTATGCAATATCAATTGTTTAATGCATAATAACAAAAAAAGTTGTATTATTTACATACAACTTACCTCGATATACAAAATGTGGGCAGCTTGTTCAATTTAGTCCAATAACTTAGTTTTCCCCTGGTCCAAGTCCGGACTCCATTTTTCTTGATCTATAATGATAAAATTCACTCATTTAATCACCACATTAATTAAGACATTTCAAAATTCCTACTTTGGTAAAATTATCGTTTTGCCCATAGACTTTCACATGATTACAATTTTATCCCTAGGCTCGTAAATCGATTTTAATCAGATTTCCTCCATTAGCAAGCCTAGCCAGATCTATTTTGAGCTTATAGCAACTCACAATTCCAATTATTTCACACATCTACTACCCATTTTACAACCTTTACAAAAAGGTCCATATTAGGTGTTTTCATGGAAACCCCTCTCACAAAAGTTGCTTATCTAACAACTAAGATTCATTTTCTTCCATAAAATTTCAGAAATCAACATGAATACTAACATGGTAAAACCCTATACTCTCAACCATTTTGCAAAAATAGTCCCCTCATTAGCTAGATTAAGCTATAGGGGTTCCAAAAGTACAAAAATTATCAAAAATGACCATCAAAAACACTTACTTGCAAAGGTTTAAGTTGTTTTGAAAATTTTAAGCTTCCATAGCCCTTTCTTGAGTGAAAAATTGGTGGAGGAGATAAAATGAAAAAGATGATATCCTTTTTCTCTTTATTTTATGCTTATTTATCAATTAAGTCACCAAATACTTCACCTAACCTTTGACAATGTCATTTCTTTGTCCCTATGGCTAGCCAACACTCTCATAAGGGCCGAATTGCACATTAAGGACCTTCAATTTAAGATTCTATAGCTATTTGGCACCTTTAGCTAGTAGAACAAAACTTTTGCACTTTATGCGATTTAGTCCTTTTTCAAAATAAAGCAGGAAATCACTAAAATTAATTCACCAAAATTTTCATGCACACATATAATCATGCTATAATACATAAACTAATATTAAAATAAATTTCTCTAACCTCGGATTAGTGGTTCTGAAACCACTATTCTGATTAGCCCCGAAATTGGGCTGTTACAGACATAGCCTAAATCATGCAATGACGCATCACTGTAAACTATAAATTCCTTACCCGATTCAAGCTGAACTAACACTGGTGCTTATGTCAATAAAGCCTTTAATCTGTCAAAACTCTGTTGGCATTTATCAGTCCACTCGAACTTTACATCTTTCTGTAACAACCGGGTCTTCTGAGAAGCTATCATTGAAAAACTTTTTACAACCTCCAATAATAACCAACTAGTCTAAGAAAACTTCAGACTTCTGACACATTCTTCGGTGGCTTCCAATTAAAAATGGCTGAAATTTTATTCAGATTTACCCTAACACCTTCAGCAAATACTATATGCCCTAAAAAACTAACTTCTCGTAGCCAAAATTCACATTTACTAAATTTGGCATACAATTGTTTCTCTCGCAAAGTTTGCAACACTATTCTCAAATGCTCATCATGTCCATTTTCATATCAAGAGTAAACTAAAATATCATCTATAAATACCACAAAAAACCTGTCCAAATATGGGCTGAAAATTCTATTCACTAGATCCATAAACACTGCAGGTGCATCCCCACGATTAATTACTTCATTTATGAATTTCATAGTAATAGAAATACATGTCCTACCGAAACAAAATTTGTAACTTGCTATCCTCTTGCCTAGCGGGCAAGGATTTACCTCCGTGGAAAAGATGATTCATTCTGATCCGCATGAAAGCCCAACTCCATTGCATTGCCAGAATCCATGTTGTATATTTGAAAAAGGTTGACCTCCTTGCTTCTCTCATGGTACAATCATCTTCCCACTGAGCCCCCTTTTTGTCAAGCTGAATGGCATCACAAGAAACTCATAGTGTCCATACCTGGTTTTAAAAGCTACCTTGGGTACGTCTGGATCTTTTACCAGTAGCTGATAGTAACCAGAACGGAGATCAATCTTTGAAAATACAGTGGCATGTTTTAACTAGTCAAACAAGTCATCAATACGAGGCAAAGGATACTTGTTCTTTATTGTAACCTTGTTGAGCTGTCTATAATCAATACACAGCCTTAACGATCCATCTTTCTTCTTGACAAACAAAACTGGTGCACCCCAAGGCAAGAAACTAGGTCGAGCAAAACCTTTGTCAATCAATTCTTGCAACTGTGCTTTCAGCTCTTTTAATTCAGTAGGAGCCATCCTGTAAGGTGCTATAGATATAGGTGTTGTACTCGGAACAAGATCTATGGAGAATTCTACTTCTCTATCCAGTGGTAAACCATGTAATTCTTCTGGGAATACATCAGAAAATTCACATACAACCAGTACTGATTGAATCTTTGACTCAGATACTTTAGTATCCAACATATATGCAAGGTAAGCATCATAACCCTTTCGGGTGTATTTCTATTCCGTTATTACTAAAATCACATTAGGTAATCCATCCAGATTATTAGATTCAACATGAAGTAATTCACCATTCTTACATTTCAATACAATATATTTCTACTTACAATTCACAATTGCATCATATTGGGTTAACCAATCCATTCCCAAAATCACATCAAGTTCATCAAATGGCAATAACATCAAGTCAGCCGAAAAGCAATAACCTTTTACCATCAACAGACAGTTCTTACAAACTTTATCCACCATAACACACTGGCCCAGGGGGTTTGAAACTTTAACCACAAGTTCAGTGAATTCAACAGGTAAATTTTTAATAGTCACTAAGTTCGTGCATATGTATGAATGTATGGAACCAAGATCAATCAAAGCAGTAATATCAGTATCAAGTAGAGAAAATATACCAGTAATGACGTCTAGTATAGAGGCATCTTATCTAGCATGAATAGCATATGTTCTTGCAGGTTCTCATGCCTCAGATCTAACTGTTGTATCCTTGGTAATACCTCGACTACCACCAACATTTCCGAGATGACGGGGCTGTCTGCCTCTTGAAACAGGATTACTAGGCTTTGGAGCTGGTTCTATTTCTGGACAATCTCTGAGAAAATGGTCAAGTGAACCACATCCAAAAAGAGCTCCACTTCTAGACCAAAATTTCCCATGATGAAATTTGTTACAAGGTTTACATTTTGGTTTAGGATTACCAACACTACCCACACTAGTCACAGATGAAAATGAAGACCTCGGTTAGAACGTTGAGAGCTCCGCTCTCTTCCAAGATATCCTGTAAAGGTGGTTACATGATCATAATATTTCTTTAATTTCTTAGAAGCAAATGATTATGACTTACTCATATTTCTTTTGCCAGAAACTCGAGCCTCTCTTTCAGCTTGTTTCTTTTCCCTACTCAATTCCTCCACTTTGTGTGCTCGACCGGCTAACACCACAAGTTCCCTTATTTCGAGAATTCCAATCAATAACTTGATATCTTCATTTAAACCCCCTTCAAAGCGTTAACACATCTCAGCCTCGGTTAGAACCCATTCTCTGGCATATTTTCTCAACTGAATGAATTCTCGTTCATATTCGGATACAGTCATGTTTCCCTATTTGAGTTCTAAAAATTGTTTCTTCTTCTAATCCATGAATCTTTGACTAACATATTTCTTCCTGAATTCAACTTGGAAGAATTCCCATGTAATGTTCTCTCTCAGTACAACTAAAGTTATTGTATTCCACCAATGGTAAGCTGTATCTTTTAGTAAAGACACTTCAAATTTCAGATATTCGGCAGATGTACAGGATAATTCATCAAAAACCTGAATGGCATTTTACAACCAAAATTTATCCTTTTCCGGTCGTCATCTGTGGTAGCTCTAAATTCTTTCGTCCCATGCTTGCGGATTTTATCTATCGGAGGCCTACCAATTCTAGCGGGTTCAGCACCGTATAGTACCTCAGGAATTGGTTGAGGAGTAGGTGGGGGAGGTCATTGTACAGCGGGGTTTGTTCTTAAATACTCGGTAAACCACTCATTCATCAATTGGAAAAAGGCTTGTTTTGCCTCCTTACCTCGGCCCTCAGACACAGGCCTTTCACTACTAGATGCAGACCCAACTCTTTGCACTGAAGCTGATGCATTACTCTCAGCTTCCTCAGATTCAGCTCTAGCTCAGTGAGATGACATTACTATATGAAAAACGCATTTAAAATGATCAGGAGTCATCACACTATCACAATTTATATAATGGCATGTATAGCTAAACTCGTGTTTACTACGTTAAATTCGAGAATCGGCTAAACTGTAGCTCTGGTACCACTAAATGTAACACCCCATACCCGTATCCGTCGCTGAAATAGGGTTACAGAGCGTTACCAAAAAATTTCAGAACATTTACAGACATGTCATGTTGATCACTATTCATTCACCAAGATTGTTTGTAACGTCCCTTAAATGGACCCTCGAGGCCCAATATAAGCATTAAAATCGAGTCGGGACTTAATTGGAAACTCTAAGAATTTTTCACGAAATTTAAAAATATTTCCAAGGTGCAGGGTTCACACGCTCGTGTGGTCCAAGGGAAACGCCCGTGTGGCCCTGGGACACACCCATGCTACAGGTCATGTTCAACCCCGTGTAACTCTCTAACTTGTACACACAGCCATGCCACACGCCCGTGTGTTAGGACGTGTGGTTAATTAATTTCTTTCGAATTTGGTGCAGGTTTCACACGGCCAAGACACACGTCCGTGTCCCTACCCGTGTGCTCAATTCTAATCATTCTGTTTCTCAAAATTTAGGGTGCAGGGGACACACGGCCTAACTACGCGCCCATGTACCAGGCTGTGTGTCACACACGGTCTAGACATACGCCCGTGTGTTTGCCTGTGTGGACAAAATAAAGCCATTTCTAGCTTCATTTCTCACCCAAAATCATACCAAAGGTCTGCACTTAAAACTCACATCCAATACCAACCATTTCAAGCATTTAAATTAAGCAAACTCCATTATTCAACAAGACATATCATTACATGCATATGTGTTTATAAACTTACCTTGGATTAACTTAGGCTTTAACATCATTTGATCACATGTACTTAACACATATGAATATATCATAATAGCCTACTTAATCATACCAAAATAAGCCATTACTAGCTATTCCAATGGCTAGGTTACAAAACATCATTTTCAAGCCACTATTGGCCAAGTTGTCCTATACATGACATTATACCAAAATGATTTTACTAAGCATACCCAAAATGACTAGTAGATAGTGTGACGGTACTCCAATGATCTCCAACCTTCGCGAGCTTTCAAGCACTATAAAATAGGGAAAAATGAAGCGGGGTAAGCATTAAATGCTTAGTAAGTTCGTATAACGAAAACCAAACTTACCATTCCCATTTATTAAATCTAAGCATATAATATCATGTTTTCCATCCATTAGCAAAATTTGCCTAAATACATGTATTCAATCAAACATGTTACTCACCAAAATCTTCATATCAATCAAGTAAACATAGATGAGCTCAGCAAGCAATATTCTTTCAAGTCATTATCATTTCATCGTAAAATTCTCATACCAGATCAAGAGTTATGTCCGTTGAATCATTGAAATTCTGATGGATACTCAAGTAGTACACTCGAGGTGTACAATTTGATAATCCATCAATTCTTATTCAAGGGTACCCATTAAGGCACTTAACCAATGAACACACTCTCGAGCCACATATCGTATAATAGGATTACCATCCAGGCTAAATCCTTTATAAAACGTATGCTCAGAAGAGCTCGATTAGGATTACCAGTCCAGGCTACACCCTAATCATAACGTATACTCGAGAGGTATTATATTAGGATTACCCATCCAGGCTAAATCCTTTCTATAATTAGGTCAATAGGATTACTCATCCAAGCTAAATCCCATCTGCAACAAATACCGGACCTCATCCATTTCGAGAAAGCACATATGTTGTAACACCCCTTACCCGTATTCCACTCCAGAACCGGGTACGAGGCATTACCGAACTTAACTTGCTTGTACTTACAACTTTAGGCTTTAAAACTCTATCCCCAACTTAAAACCTTTATTCAAATGCATAACATCCTTATCATGGGCCTATGAGGCCTTAAACATACATTCAGAAGGTCTTGGAATTAACCCAGAAACTTTTATGCACTTAGAAAAATTTTGTCTAGACAGGGGCCATATGCCCGGGTGAAATGGAACACGCCCGTGTGGGCAGGCCATGTTGTAACATCCTGGAACTAGGGGCTTGGCATTACTCTATGTTGCTATGTGTTGGCATGTTTTGTTTGTTATTTTGATGTGTTTGGGGGTCCCGAGAAGGCTCGGGGTTAAGCTTGAGCCTTGGTGAAAATTCTGTTTTTAGGCACTTTGGGGGGGGAGCTAGCAGAGGCAGGTCTTAAGAATAAATATTTGTGCTTATTGACACAAGAAAAGAGGTGGTAATGTGGCAAGGGGATGCCACTTAGAGTGCATAGAAGTGGCGTCACAAGGGAGAAGCAGTAGGGAGGAGGTTCGAATCCCACAAGTCTCACTTTGGTGCCTTAATTTTTGCACTTAGGGGGCTAGAGTGGTGGATTCGGCAAGGGCTCTTCAAGGATGGTGTGGAAGGAGTCAAACCATTTGAATGAATGGCCAGGAGGGACTTGGGGAGTTTGAACGGGTCAACAAGGTTTGAATGAGTGAAGAAGAGGGAGAGGGGGAGAAAATCAAGGGATTTTCAAGTTGGTGGAGTGGTGGCCGGTTGTGGGAAGCTTGGAGGGGGGAAAGAATCGGTTTGGTGCTAAGCTAGGGTGTGTGCCGAAATTCTTAAGGCTGGTAGTACTTGGTCCTTTTTCTTCTTCGGTGTGGTTCAATCGGTCAAAGAGGTGTGGCATTGTGTCGTTTTCTTCTAAGGGTCATTTTGAGTATTGTGTTAGCAAAACCAAATTGGAAGACACCCTCTTTCACTTTTGCATTCTTGAACTCTTTGCTTCAGTTCTCTTCTAACCAAAATCGAAACACCCTTACTTCTTTTCTTCTCTTTCATTCTTTAGTTGATAATCGAATATCATATTGGTGCTAGTGCCATAGCCGAACCTCAGCATATTCCTTATTTCCTACCATCATTGTTATTTTTATTTTAATTCCCTCTCTATTCCTTCATCACTAGCTGAAACCCATTGAAGCCATTCCCTTTTGCTGAATTCCCTCTTCTCTTTTTATTCTTTCTCTTAAACTTCACAACCGAAACTTTGGGTATTATCTCCTTCCCCTACTTCTTCTCCTTCAGGCCGAAATCCGATTTTCATCTTCTTCTCCTTGCATTTCGTTTTACACCTTTCTCCATAGCCGAACCATCTTGTGTGGCAATCGACATCTCTGTTTTAAGGTAAGGTTCTCCTTTATTTTTCTTTCTCATAATCGATCTCTCCATTCTCTCTTTTCGAAGGAAAGCCGAATCTACTTTGTTAACAATTGAATCTGGTTCTTTCACTCTGTGCCTGTTAGCCAAATATCGCGAAGCGAGGGGTTAGGGATCTTGGTCAGGAAGTTGTATCAATCGGCTCTAGTGTTTAAGGTAAGGAGAGGTTCTGTGCCCATCTCTTTCTCCTTTCTCTCGGTTTTTGTAGCTAAAGCCGAATGGCTAATTGGCTTGGTGTGTATATTTTGATTAACCCTTCTTCCTTTATCTTCTACTATCGGTTGGGAAGCTTATTCTGGGAAACGCCTTTTAGCCATACGATTTGAGTCCAAAGTCTGAGGATCAGCCGATTTCTGAATCTCATCTCTTCATTTGGATTCTTAAGTTAAAGAGTACTTTAGTTTGAGTATGTGGACTCTTTCTATTATATTCTATCTTAACCGAATCTCTTGATTAGTTAATCAAAGGTCCTCTTTGATCTCTGATCAAGTCTATTTCATGGATACAAGAAACGGTCAAGCCCAGGAGGGGAACGAACCCATAGTTGCGGCTCTTAAGTTCAAAAGGCGTGCGGTGTCGGCGGTTCGGGATTTTCCACCGGGCTGTGGTAGAAAACCGACGTCTGCCTGGGATAGGCAAATAGCCGTCGTTCCTACTAGCGAAAGTGTTGACGTAGATAGCTTGGTATTACGTGTTATCAGGTGTGTATTACTCACACGCCTTCTTTAATGTTGTATTATTAACTGTAAAAGCTGAAAGCCGGAATGGCTGATGTGATAAGCAAAGTGCCCTTATAGGTAAGGTTGGAGGCGCCAGGTAAATTCCTGGGTATTGCTATTGTTGATAATTTGCATGTATGTATATTATAATGTTATGCATGTATGAAAGATGATCTGTTATACACAGTGATATTGGTTGCGTACAAATTGTGCACGATGTAAAGAGCATGGGCTTGGGATTGAATGAAAGGAGTAGGGAGAATCAGTGACTACTGTCACGAGTGACTATTGTCACGTGTGGTCTAAGTACCATGATGGTTGAAACCACGAATAATCTAATCAGTGACTTGTCTCGGTGGTCAAGTACCACAGTGGGTTGGCCCCATGTATGCATAATAAATCAGAGATCGTCATGGTGGTCTAAGACCACAGTGGGTTGGCCCCACGAGTACGTATTATAGTGACTTTGTCACGAGTGACTATTGGCACGAGTGGTCTGGGACCACAGTGGTTATGAACCAGAGTGGCATAATGCCACGGGTGTTTTGGATGGAGAGCTAAACTGGGTTGGGCTGCATTGCATACATATGACATATGCTGTATTGAATGGGCTAAGACCCAGTTTGCTTTATACGGGGATTTACACACTGAGTCTCGATGACTCATTCGTTTGCTAATTTTGCAGGTAATCGGTAAATGGTGTGTTTTGGGCCGTGACGGACTCGAGGTGGCCATGCGTTGCAATTTCTTTAGTAAATTCAAACTTTATTTTAAATTTATTTTCTGGGATTTTTAATTTGTAATAAGGCCGTTTTAACTTTATTTCGGGATTTGTTTATAAGCTGATTTTGTACATGTTATGAATTACTTAAAAAGAAACGGGGTTTTTTAAAAGCATAAAGAGAAGTTTTTTTTTTTTAGATTTACAACAAGGGAATAATAAGCCGTAAATAATTAAAAATTGGGATTTTTCTTAACATTACAACTAATACTTTCAAAGAAATCACGCACCTCAATATTCATCTCAATTGACACCTTTCAAACATTCTTCTAAGTTTAGTTTTGATGAAATAAGCCTGTTTTTAGCACCTAATCTACTTTAATAAAACATAATATATATATATATATATATGTAATAATAAGTAAAAAGCCCTTAGCATGAATTTACCAAACAAGATAATTTCTCAAGTCGCGATGTTTTCCAAAGTTATCAAATTTATTTTCCTCTGTAACAATCTAGATTCGGTCGTAACATTTTGACTGGGTTTGGGGTGTTACAATTGTGGTATCAGAGCCCGATTTCAAAAACCCGACCGTGGGTATAGGGTATAAAAATGTTTTAAAAGATGGTTAGGAAATGATATGTTTTCGGGAAGCATGGCACCCAAGTCTCCGGTACCAAATCCGCCTGGTAAGTCTTTTGACTTTTGGTTGTTTTGCATGAAGTAAGTATGATATGCTATGATTGCTTGTGCTAAGAAACTCAACTCTAGAGGCTGAAACCTTAGGTATGCATGAAATGGCGAGAACTGCTCATAATGCTATTTTCATAAAACTACTCTGTAATAAACAGTGGAAGAAAACACTAACTCATAAAACTCTTAATCAGATCAAATCGTGTTAGTAGTAATGAGTACTAGAGGACATGGACGCGGTATGCGAGGCCGTGGAAGAGGCTGAGATATTGGGTCTGAGCCTTCAGAATTTGGGCATGGGCCGGAATGTGAAGTGCCCGCATCGCCAGTTGTGGAAGCGAAATTTCAGGACCAAACTAGTGGAGATGATGCTGTGTCTCGGGCTATGTTACGCATTCAGGAGAGAGTGGCTGGAGCGAGCACGGAATCAGTGGCTCGGAAATCTATGTCAAAGCGACTTCGAGCGAACGGGGCTGAAATGTTTAGGGGTGTTTCTGGTGTGGCTCCTAATGTAGCCGAGTACTGGTTAGAAGTAGTGGAACGGATTATGGATGATCTTGACTGCACTGCGGAAGAAAAACTGAAAGGAGTTGTGTCTCTTCTCCGAGGTGAGGCTTACCAGTGGTGGCTCACGGTTAGGGATAGTACAGTAGCGGATCGCGTTACCTGGGACTTCTTTAAGTCGGCGTTCCAGGGGAAATATATAGGGTCAAGCTATGTGGACGCTCAGCGTAAGGCATTCCTAAACTTGGTTCAGGGGAGTAAGTCAGTGGGCGAGTATGAGCGGAATTCTTGTGTCTAAGTCGGTATGCTCGTGGTATTGTGTAACACCCCAAACCCGGTCAAAACGCTACGACCAAATCTGGCGTGTCACCGGGAAGAAAATGTTTATGAAACTGAGTTGTTGTCTCAAGTCAGAAAGTAAACCTTTGTATATTTGTAAAAGAATTTAGTTTGAATTGAGTGAACTGTTAAAACATTTTGAAACTTAATTGTTAAGAAGATAGACTTGCTTTGTTGCCAATACCAGTTTGTTATTCACCCGATGGTAAAATTTTGTAAAATCCCGAAAGTTTGATATTTGGAAATTATCCATTTCATATCTTACTAGGCATGCCTTTAGTATTAAAACAAGATTTTAAAGCAACTTAACCAAATAAAAATTCCAAAGTAAAATCTAAATGGCCGTATTACAACTGAAAACCAAACGTAAAGTAAAATAAAGTCTAAAGTAAATAATAAAATAAAACCCAAAGTATTGAGCATGGCCACCTCGAGTCTATCTCGGCTCCATATCCGCGGTCTAGGGGTTACCTGCAAAATGGTAATGAAAGGGGTGAGTCGCCGAGACTCAGTGTGTAAATCCCCATCCAACTGGTGTTAAGCCCTTACACAATTTCATATGAAAATATGCATGTCATGCAGCCCAACCATCCTAGATATCCATCCAAGTCTCCCAAATCTACCCTCTTGTGGCACCAAGCCACTGGTGGTACCAAACCACTGGTGGTTCCAAACCACTGGTGGTTCCAAACCACTGTGACCGAAGTCACAAATAATCATGTGTGGGGCCAACCCACTTTGTGGTACCAAACCACTGATGACGATCCCTTTTGACATTATGTGGGGCCAACCCACTGTGGTACCAAACCACTGGGACGAGTCACAAAGATAAGAATATGTGGTACCAAACCACTGGTGGTTCCAAACCACTAAGACTTAGTCACAAAGTAATGATAAGTGGGGCCAACCCACTGTGTGGTACCAAACCACTGGTGATAGTCTGATAATCATATCTTCCCCCTCCTCTCATCATACCCTTTTATTAACAACATGTTTTACAATATGATATGATCATGTCTACGTGTAACATAAAATGGCACATGTGGATTCCAAAATATGCAATTAATGTTAGCAACCATAATAGACTTACCCGGCATCCTCGCCTTTACCCACAAGGGTAACACAGTAATCCATACCAACATTTCAGTTTTTCGCATAATATAGATATCAATATATTTACATATGAAGTGTGTAAGAGTTACACACCTGATTACTCGCAACATGATACCCTCTATGTCGACACTCTCGTCAATAGGCACTACCGCTATCTGCCTACTCTTTTGCTCAGATGCTGGCCCACACCCAGGTGGCCAATCGCAAACCGCAGACACAGCCCTTTTCTTAAACTTAGGGGCTGGGTTCACCGATCCAACCCCTCCTAACGCTTGGCTAGCATTCGAGTCCATGAACACACCTTGGTCACTAACCCGATTTAAATCAAAGAAAACGAATCAACAGAGGCTAACGCCTAAGGCTAAGGTTCTTACCTAGATCGATAATTCCCCGAGCTTTAGACGCGATCCACAGGCCAACCGAACCCCAGAGATCTCCAAAAGAATGCGTCTACCCTTCCACTTATAATCGGCCAACCACTACATAGAAGGCCAAGTAGCCATTCGGCTTTGACAAAAAACCCCGAAAGAGAAAGATAAAGATCCAGAAATAATCGCTACTAACCTTAACAGGAGATCCGATTAACACCCAAGAGAATTCGGTACTAGCACAGAAGAAGAGAAAATTCGGCAAATCAGAGAGGAAGATGAAAGAGTCGAAAAAGAACCCCCCAAAGGATCTTAGGAGTTTTCGGTTTTCAGAAGTGAACAAAAGAAAGATGAAGAAGAGAAGGCCACAAAGATTCGGTTTGTGGAGAAAGATCAGAGAAGGGGACCTTGGGTGGGATATTCGGCTATTGTGCAGAGATTGAAGATGATAATGGAGTTAGGGGTTTTCGGCTTTGAAACAAAAGAAAGAAAGAAGAAGAAATGGGCAATAGATGCGGCTATGGTGCTCAGAAGAAAACGAAGACAAGAAAAGAAAAGGTTTCGGCTTCCAAAGAGAACAAGAAGGGAAAAGAATGAAGAATTATAGAGAGTGTGTGCCAAGAGAATTTCGGCAATAGTGAGAGTTGTGTTTCCAAAGAAAAGAAAATAAAGAGAGGAAATAAACTTAAAACGAGAAAATGAACCCACTTGAACACCTTAGGTACCGTCAGCACAAGGCAAAACACCCCACATTCGGCATCTACCCCTCAAATCCGAAATTGAACAAAAGAAAATGACACTAGGTCCTATAACCAAAGTATGTTTCGGCACACCCCTTCGCAAACTCCAAAACTGAATTCTCCACCACCTCCTAGCCACTACAAAATTCGGCCAAGACACACCCCAACTCAATCCCTTTTTTTCCTCCTCACTTTTCTCTTGATCACCCATTCAAACAAATTTGAATACTTCAAACTCCTAATTTTTCTCTCTTCCATTCATCCAAATTTGTTGACTCCTTCAATCCTTATCCACCAAAGTCCATCCTGAGCCCAACTCCTCCTGGTCTTGGTGTCAAAAAATAACAAGCAGAAAGGGGATTCCCGCAGCTCGAACCAAGGCTCCATCCACTCACATGAGGCGTCACTTCCTTAAGCCTAAAGTGGCGCCTCCTTGCCACTTTACCAAGGCACTTCTTGTGTCACAACTTACCACCAACTACCCTTAACACCTAGCTCAATCAGCTCCCCCCTTCTAAGTGCCCAAAACGCAAATTTCCACTAAGGCTCTGGCCTATCCCTGGCTCATGCCTAGACCCTAGAATAGCCTAAACTAGCATGACTTCCATACTGTCTACATGAAAACAGATAAAATGCAAAGGCCCCGATTTAAGGATGTTACAGTTCTACCCCCTTAAAAATAATTTCGGCCTCGAAATTACCTGGTCAAAAGAGTTGAGGGTATTGCTGCCGCATCACATCCTCTGGCTCCCATGTGGCCTCTTCTGTACCGTGATTCCGCCATAACACCTTTACCAAAGGAACTGATTTCCTACGCAAGACTTTAACATCCCGATCCAGGATCTGCACTGGCTCCTCCTCGAAAGATAAATCTGGGCTCACTTCAATCTCTTCCACTGGCACAACATGAGGCGGATCCGAACGATATCGTCTAAGCATGGAAACATGAAACACGTTATGGATCTGACTCAATTCTGATGGTAACTCGAGCTGATAAGCTACTGGTCCCACACGCTTCAACACCTTATAAGGTCCGATAAACCTAGGGCTCAACTTGCCCTTCCGACCAAATCTCAACACCTTCTTCCACGGCGACACCTTCAGGAAAACTTTGTCACCCACTGCAAATTCTATATCCTTCCGCTTAGGATCGGCATAGGATTTCTCCTTATCCGAAGCTTCCTTCAGACGAGCTCGAACCAGCTGAACCTTAACCTCTGTTTCAGCAACCAACTCTGGACCCAACAACTGACGTTCACCCAACTCTGTCCAACACGTAGGGGTACGACACTTCCGTCCATACAACGCTTCATATGGTAACTATTGTTATACGCGAACTCTACCAACGGTAGAAATTCTTCCTAGCTACCCCTGAAATCCAAAACACAACCCCTCAACATATCCTCTAAAATCTGAATTACCCTCTCTGACTACCCATCTGATTGAGGATGAAACGATGTACTAAAATCCAACCTTGTACCCAATGCCTGATGCAACGCTTTCCAAAATCTTGACGTAAACCTAGGGTCCCTATCAGAGATAATCGACACCGGCACTCCATGAAGTCTCACGATTTCTGCCACATACAACTTAGCCAACCTTTGGAGTGAGTAATCGACCTGAACTGGTATAAAATGAGCCGACTTTGTCAAACGGTCAACAATCACCCAAACCGAATCCTTTTTAGTAGGCGTGAAGGGTAGCCCACTGACAAAATCCATCGTAATCCTTTCCCGTTTCCACTGCGGAATCTTTACCGGTTGCAACAGACCTGAAGGTAACTGATGTTTGGCTTTGACTTGCGGACATGTCAGACACTTACCCACAAACTCCGTTACTTCCCGCTTCAGACCCGGCCACCAAAACTGCCCCTGCAAATCTCTGTACATCTTACTACCTCCAGGATGTATAGCGTACGGACTGTTATGTGCCTCCTAAAGAATCTTCTGTCTCAATTCCACATCCTTCGGCATGCAAACCTTCCCCTGGAAACACAACACTCCCTCGCTGCTTAGGCTATACCCCTCTAATCCACCATTCTGCACTTGCAAACATCAAGCGCTTAAAACTTCATCTACCAATTGTTTTTCCTTAACCTGGTTTACCCATGTCGGCTTCACTTGTAGTTTCGCTAGTAGACTCCCGTCGTCATACAGACTAAGGTGAGCAAACATTGCTCTTAAGTCTGACACCACCTTACGACTCAACGCGTCTGCCACCACGTTGGCTTTACCCGGATGGTACTCAATTGAGCAGTCGTAGTCCTTTAACAACTCAATCCACCTTCGCTGCCTCAAATTCAACTCCTTCTAGGTAAGGAGGTATTTCAAACTCTTATGGTCTGTGTACACAATAGACTTTTCCCCATACAAGTAATGTCTCCAAATCTTCAAGGCGAAAACCACAGCAGCCATCTCTAAGTCATGCATCGGGTAATTCACTTCGTGAGGTCTCAATTGTCGAGAAGCATACGCCACTACTTTCCCCTCTTGCATCAACATACATCCTAACCCCGTATGCGACGCATCACAGTAAACCGTAAACTCTTTCCCTGCTTCAGGCTGAATCAAAACCGGTGCTTCCGTCAAAATCCTCTTTAACTTCTCAAAACTCTCTTGTTGCTTGTCTGACCACGCGAATGGAACCCCTTTCCTTAGCAACTTGGTTAACGGCGCCGCAATCAAAGAAAGCCCCTCCACGAACATTCTTTAATACCCCGCTAAACCCAGAAAACTCTGAACTTCTACCACAGACTTAGGTGGTTTCCAGTCCAATACCGCCTCAATATTCCGAGGGTCTACCCTAATCCCCTCAGCTGACACCACATGACCCAAGAAGGTTACTTTCTTTAACCAGAACTCGCACTTACTAAACTTTACGAATAACTGATTCTCCCTCAGAACCTGTAAAACCACACGAAGATATGCATCATGCTCCTTCTCAGATTTCGAGTACACCAAAATGTCGTCTATAAACACTACGACGAACTGGTCCAAATACAGTTGAAAAACCCGATTCATCATGTCCTTAAACGCTGCTGGCGCGTTGGTCAACCCGAACGGCATTACCAAAAACTCGTAGTGACCATAACGAGTACGAAGCGCCGTCTTATGAATGTTAGCCTCCTTTACCTTAAGTTGGTGATACCCCGACCTCATGTCTATCTTAGAGAAAACTGATGCTCCCTTAAGTTGATCGAGCAGGTCGTCTATACTCGGCAACGGATACTTATTCTTAATCGTCAACTTATTCAGCTGACGATAGTCTATACACATCCGTATTGTTCCGTCCTTCTTCTTAACAAAAAGTACGGGCGCCCCTCAAGGCGATACACTCGGCAGATAAAACCCCGATCCAGCAACTCCTGAATCTGCGGTTTCAGCTCCACTAACTCCTTTGGCGCCATTCTATATGGGGCAATAGACACTGGCGCGGTTCCGGATAGCAAGTCTATACCAAACTCAACTTCGCGATCTGGAGGCAATCCCGGAAGCTCTTCTGGGAACACATCAGTAAATTCTTTCACCGTTCGGACATCCCCCACAGTTGAGTCCTTGACCTCCAAAGCACAAACATGAACCATGAATGCCTCACATCCTTTCCTCACCATTTCCTTGGCCTTCAAAGCAGAGACCACATTAGCTAGGTAGTTCCTTCTCTCCCCTATCACCACCACTTCTTCTCCCTCATCGGTTCTCAACACCATAGGCTTGGCTGCACAATCCAGATTCGTCTAATACCTCACCAACCAGTCCATTCCTAAGATCAAATCGAACTCCCCGAATGGCAGTTCTATCAGATCAGCCAAAAACACTACCCCTTGGAGTTCTAAGGATACGTTCCTATATAATTTGTTCACCACTACCGAGTGTCCTAGAGGGCTAATTATAGTCATCTCCCTAGAAGAAGTCTCATAGGCTAAGTTCAAAGTTCCCACTATACTACTAGCAACATATGAGTGCATTGAACCAACATCAATCAGAGGAGTGTAAGGCAACCCAATAATTAAAAACGTACCAGTTATGACGTCTGGTGCGTCGCTCTCCTCCCGACGCCTCGCAGCATAAACCAACCCAGGCTGTCTTGCATCTGAGCTTCCAGCACCTCTGCCCGGTGCCCCACGACCACGTCTGTTACCATTACCTCCCCTAGTCGAACCACGACCCCTCTGTGGTTGTTGTCCACCGCTTCTGAACTGAGCACGCCCCTGACCCTCAGACTGTATCCTAGCTAGCTTATGCGGACAATCCCTTACTCGATGATCCATCGACCCGCACTCGAAACACCCTCTGTTACCTATCCAACGCTCCCTCGAGTGAGACTTCCCACATCGAGCACACCGTGGTGGCCACTGAGTAGCAGCAGCAGGCCTTGCAGCTTGACTCAGCCCGCCTATTCTAGCCCTCTTCTGGAACCCCCCAGCAGACCCTGATGGCCCAAAACTCCTCTTGTTTCTATTTCTATCCAGGTTCTGCTTCATGGACTCCTTCACCCCCTTGATTATCTTGGCCTTCTCCACCAGAGCAGCGAATTCTCTCTCTCGCTGTAGAACGATCAACAACCGCAGCTCATCTCTCAACCCATCCTCAAACCTAACGCAGCGTTCATGCTCCGTAGCCACGATACCCTGAGCATAACGGCTCAACCGTAAAAATTCCGCCTCGTATTTGAATACTGACTTACTCCCCTGAACCAGCCTCAAAAACGCCTTACGCTGTGCATCTGTATAACTGGACCCGACATACTTCCTCTGATAAGCCGCCTTAAAGAAATCCCAAGTGACATCATCAGCCATCGCACCATCCCTGACCTTGAGCCACCACTGATAAGACAAATCCCGAAGAAGAGACACTATCCCTTTCAACTTCTCCTCAGCTGTAAAGTCCAGATCGTCCATTATGCGCTCAGTCGCCTCTAGCCAATATTCAGTGACGTTGGGAGCTACCCCCGAAACACCCCTAAATACTTCTGCTCCATTAGCTCAGAGTCGTTCAGACATAGATTTTCAGGCCCCCGTACCTCCACCTGCTCCAGCAACTCTCTCTAGGACCCATAGCATTGCCTGCGACACTGCGTCATCACCATCCATTTGATCCTAAAACTCCGTGTCCACAGCCGGCAGCGGCGGTACTTCATTCTCTGACCCATGGCCAGACCCTACTGGTTCTGACACAGTCATCCTATCCCTACCACGACCACGTATATTACGCCCACATCCTCGAGTGCTCATGACTAGCGTTCACGAATTAATCTGGTTTAAGAATTTTATGAGTTAGCTTTCTTCCACTATTTATTACCGCACAATTTTATGAGCAATTTATTATAGTAATTGTTCTCGCAAGTCCACACAATCCTATAGGTTTCAATCTCTAAAGTGAATTCCTATTACTAGCATTCATACCACAATCATTTAAGCCATATAAACAGCAGTTAGGGGACTTACCGTTGTGGATCGGTGCCGGAGACTCAGGTGCCATGCTTTCCAAACATGTATTTCCATCAAAATAATTTTGTAAACCATTTTAGTGAAAACATTTTGGGCCTTATACCCACAACCGAGATTTTGAACCAGGCTCTGATACAACAATTGTAACACCCCAAACCCGGTCAAAACACTACGACCGAATCTGGCGGGTCACTGGGAAGAAAACGTTTATGAAACCGAGTTATTGTCTCAAGTCAGAAAGTAAACCTTTGTATATTTGTAAAATAATTTAGTTTGAATTGAGTGAACTGTTAAAACATTTTGAAACTTAGTTGTTAAGAAGATAGAGTTGCTTTGTTGCCAATACCAGTTTGTTATTCACCCGATGGTAAAATTTTGTAAAATCCCGAAAGTTTGATACGTTTTGGAAATCTTCCATTTCATATCTTACTAAGCATGCCTTTAGTATTAAAACAAGATTTTAAAGCAACTTAACCAAATAAAAATCCCAAAGTCAAATCTAAGTGGCCTTATTACAACTGAAAACCAAACGTAAAGTAAAATAAAGTCTAAAGTAAATAATAAAATAAAACCCAAAGAATTGAGCATGGCCACCTCGAGTCTATCCTGGCTCCATATCCACGGTCTAGGGGTTACCTGCAAAATGGTAATGAAAGGGGTGAGTCTCCGAGACTCAGTGTGTAAATCCCCATCCAACTGGTGTTAAGCCCTTACACAATTTCATATGAAAATATGCATGTCATGCAGCCCAACCATCCTCGGTATCCATCCAAGTCTCCCAAATCTACCCTCTTGTGGCACCAAGCCACTAGTGGTACCAAACCACTGGTGGTTCCAAACCACTGGTGGTTCCAAACCACTATGGCCGAAGTCACAAATAATCATGTGTGGGGCCAACCCACTTTGTGGTACCAAACCACTGATGACGATCCCTTTTGACATTATGTGGGGCCAACCCACTATGGTACCAAACCACTGGGACGAGTCACAAAGATAAGCATATGTGGTACCAAACCACTGGTGGTTCCAAACCACTAAGTCTTAGTCACAAAGTAATGATAAGTGGGGCCAACCCACTGTGTGGTACCAAACCACTGGTGACAGTCTGATAATCATATCTTCCCCCTCCTCTCATCATACCCTTTTATTAACAACATGTTTTACAATATGATATGATCATGTCTACGTGTAACACAAAATGGCATATGTGGATTCCAAAATTTGCAATTAACGTTAGCAACCATAACAAACTTACCCGGCATCATCGCCTTTACCCACAGGGGTAACACAGTAATCCATACCAACATTTCAGTTTTTCGCATAATATAGATATCAATATATTTACATATGAAGTGTGTAAGAGTTACACACCTGATTACTCGCAACACGATACCCTCTATGTCGACACTCTCGTTAATAGGCACTACCGCTATCTGCCTACTCTTTTGCTCAGATGCTGGCCCACACCGAGGTGGCCAATCGCGAATCGCAGACACAGCCCTCTTCTTAAACTTAAGGGCTGGGTTTACCGATCCAACCCCTCCTAACGCTTGGTTAGCATTCGAGTCCATGAACACACCTTGGTCACTAACCCGATTTAAATCAGAGAAAACGAATCAACAAAGGCTAACGCCTAAGGCTAAGGTTCTTACCTAGATCGACAATTCCCCGAGCTTTAGACGCGATCCACAGGCCAACCGAACCCCAGAGATCTCAAAAAAGAATGCGTCTACCCTTCCACTTATAATCGGCCAACCACTACACATAAGGCCAAGTAGCCATTCGACTTTGGCAAAAAACCCCGAAAGAGAAAGATAAAGATCCAGAAACAATCGCTACTAACCTTAACAAAAGATCCGATTAACACCCAAGAGAATTCGGCACTAGCACAGAAGAAGAGAAAATTCGGGAAATCAGAGAGGAAGATGAAAGAGCCGAAAAAGAACCCCAAAAGGATCTTAGGAGTTTTCGGTTTTCAGAAGTGAACAAAAGAAAGATGAAGAAGAGAAGGCCCCAAAGATTCAGTTTGTAGAGAAAGATCAGAGAAGGGGACCTTGGGTGGGATATTCGGCTATTGTGCAGAGATTGAAGATGATAATGGAGTTAGGGGTTTTCGGCTTTGAAACAAAAGAGAGAAAAAAGAAGAAATGGATGCGGCTATGGTGCTCAGAAGAAAACGAAGATAAGAAAAGAAAAGGTTTCGGCTTCCAAAGAGAACAAGAAGGGAAAAGAATGAAGAATTATAGAGAGTATGTGCCAAGAGAATTTCGGCAATGGTGGGAGTTGTGTTTCCAAAGAAAAGAAAATAAAGAGAGGAAATAAACTTAAAACGAGAAAATGAACCCACTTGAACACCTTAGGTACCGTCAGCACAAGGCAAAACACCCCACATTCGGCATCTACCCCTCAAACCCGAAATTGGACAAAAAAAATGACACTAGGTCCTATAACCAAAGTAAGTTTCGGTACACCCCTTCCCAAACTCCAAAACCAAATTCTCCACCACCTCCTAGCCACTACAAAATTCGGCCAACACACACCCCAACTCAAACCCGTTTTTTTCCTCCTCACTTGTCTCCTGATCACCCATTCAAACAAATTTGAATACTTCAAACTCCAAATTTTTCTCTCTTCCATTCATCCAAATCTGTTGACTCCTTCAATCCTTATCCACCAAAGTCCATCCTGAGCACAACTCCTCCTGGTCTTGGCGTTAAAAAATAACAAGCAGAAAGGGGATTCCCGCAGCTCGAACCAAGGCTCCATCCACTCACATGAGGCGTCACTTCCTTAAGCCTTAAGTGGCCCCTCCTTGCCACTTTACCAAGGCACTCCTTGTGTCACAACTTACCACCAACTACCCTTAACACCTAGCTCAATCAGCTCCCCCCTTCTAAGTGCCCAAAACGTAAATTTCCACTAAGGCTTTGGCCTATCCCTGGCTCATGACTAGACCCTAGCATAGCCTAAACTAGCATGACTTCCATATTGTCTACATACAAACAGATAAAATACAAAGGCCCCGATTTAAGGATGTTACCTATTGTGTCTACAGATCATGGGCGTTGTGTCCGATTTGAGGATGGTCTGAAGGATGAGTTGCGAGTATTGATAGCTCCGCAACGGGAAAGGGAGTTCGCTGTTTTGGTTGAAAGGCTAAGATAGCTAAGGAGGCAAAGCGATCTGAAAGGCAGAATCAGGATAGGGATAAGGGTAGGAATAAGAGAAGTTTTGGACCGTCAAGGTCTACTGGGAATTTTCAGAAGAGGAATAGGTTGGATGGGCCGGGCCGAGTTGTGAGGCCCGCTGCTACTGGTCGGCCACAACAATATGCTACGTGTGGGAAGTTCCATTTTGGAGAATGCTATGCAAAAAGTAATGGATGCTTTAGATGTGGGTCAGTGGATCACCGGGTAAAAGATTGCCCGCAAGAGCCAAACAGAACACAACCAGCAGGTCAGAATTATGCTCAGCCTAGTAGGGGTGGTCAGCAGCCACAGAGAGGCCGTGGTTCAGCCAGAGGAGGAAATGGTTTTGGTCGTTGACGTGGAGCACCGGGCAGAGGTGCTGGGAACACAGATGTAAGACAGCTTGGGTTGGTCTATGCAACTAGACGCTGAGAGGAGGGCGATGCACCAGATGTCATAACTGGTACGTTTCTTATTTACGGATTGCCTTTTACTGCAATGATTGATATTGGGTCAACACATTCCTATGTTGCTAGTACTGTGTCTAGAACTCTGAACATAGACTCTGAAATTGCTTCTAGGGAGATGACTGTACTTAGCCCTTTAGGACAATCTGTAGTGGTAAACAAACTCTTTAGGAGTGTGCCTCTAGAAGTACAATGGATGGTTTTCCCGGCTGATCTGATGGAACTGCCGTTCGGGGAGTTCGATTTAATCTTGGGTATGGACTGGTTAGAGAGATATCGAGCAAACTTAGATTGTGCTGCTAAGCGCATGGTGTTAAAGACTCCTGAGGATGATGAGGTGGTGGTGATAGGTGAAAGGAGGAACTACTTGTCTAATGTAGTGTCCGCTTTAAAGGCTGAAAGAATGGTTAGAAAAGGATGCGAGGCATTCTTAACTTTTGTTCGAGCTTTGGAGGCCAAGGAGTTGACTGTAGGGGATGTCAGAACAGTGAAGGAGTTCTCTGATGTTTTTCCAGAAGAGCTTCCAGGGTTACCTCCGGATCGCAAGGTGGAATTCGGTATTGATCTTCTTTCGGGAACAGCTCCAGTGTCTATTGCCTCATATAGAATGGCGTCGAAGGAGTTGGTGCAATGAAAGCCCAAATTCAGGAACTGTTAGACCAAGGTTTTATCCGACCAAGTGTGTCACCATAGGGAGTGCTAGTGTTATTTGTTAAAAAGAAGGACAGGACAATGCGGATGTGCATTGATTATTGGCAGTTGAACAAGTTGATGATTAAGAACAAGTACTCATTGCCTAGGATAGACGATCTGTTCGTTCAGTTGCGAAGCTCTTCGGTCTTTTCAAAGATAGACTTGAGGTCAGGTTATCACCAACTTAAGGTCAAAGAGGTAGATATCCATAAGACAGCTTTCCGAACTCGTTATGGTCACTGCGAGTTCTTGGTTATGCTGTTTCAGTTGACCAATGCACCAGCTACGTTTATGGACATGATGAACCGGGTATTCTAACCCTATCTGGACCGGTTTGTCATGGTGTTCATAGACGATATTTTGGTCTATTCAAGTTCGAAAGAGGAGCATGATTCACATCTTTGGGTGGTTCTGCAAATTTTGAGAGAGAAACAGATGTACGCCAAATTCAGTAAGTGTGAATTCTGGCTGAGGGAAGTTACCTTTCTGGGACATGCTGTGTCTGCTGAGGGGATTAGAGTAGATCCTCAGAAAATCGAAGCCGTGTTGGATTGGGAACCGCCTATGTCTGTGGCAGAAATTTGGAGTTTTCTTGGTCTGGCTGGGTATTACAGAAGGTTTGTTGAGGGATTCTCGTTAATAGCTGCACCGTTAACCAAGTTGTTGCGGAAAGGGGTACCGTTTGTCTGGTCAGATAAGCAACAAGAAAGTTTTGAGAAGCTGAAGAAGATCTTGACTGAGGCTCCAGTGTTGATTCAGCCTGAGGCTGGGAAGGAGTTTGTTGTCTACTGTGATGCGTCGCACACAGGGTTGGGATGTGTATTGATGCAAGAAGGGAAAGTGGTGGCATATGTGTCTCAGCAATTGAGACCACATGAAGTGAATTATCCCACACATTATCTGGAGTTGGCTGCGGTAGTGTTTACACTGAAGGTCTGGAGACATTATCTATATGGGGAGAAATCCATCATTTATACAGACCACAAGAGCCTAAAATATCTCCTTACCCAGAAGGAGTTGAATTTAAGGCAGCGGAGGTGGATCGAGTTGTTAAAGGATTATAATTGTTCGATTGAGTACCACCAGGGTAAAGCTAATGTAGTGGTAGACGCGTTAAGCCGTAGGGTGATCTCAGACTTAAGGGTAATGTTTGCTCATCTCAGCTTGTATGATGATGGAAGTTTATTAGTTGAACTTCAAGTGAAACATTCTTGGATCAGTCAGATAAAAGACAAGCAATTGTTTGATGAATCGTTGAGTGCGAAATTTTAGCTAGTAGCAGGTGGTGAGACAGCAGATTTTAGTGTGAACAGTGATGGGGTATTATGTTTTCAGGGAAGGGCTTGTATGCCGAAGGATTCTGAATTGAGATGGAAGATTCTACAGGAAGCGCATAGTAGCCCATGCACTATGCATCCTGGTGGAAGTTAGATGTATAGGGATCTGCGAGAACAGTTTTGGTGGCCGGGTCTAAAGTAGGAAGTGACTGAGTATACGGGTAAATGCTTGACGTTTCAGCAGGTGAAAGCGGAACACCAATTGCTTTCGGGGTTGCTACAACCAGTGAAGATTCCACTTTGGAAGTGGGAGAGGATAACGATGGACTTTGTGAGTGGGCTACCCCTTACGCCCACGAAGAAAGATTCAGTGTGGGTAGTTGTCGATCGGTTGACGAAGTCCGCTCACTTCATACCGGTTCAAGTTGATTATTCATTACAGAAATTAGCCAAACTTTATGTGGTAGAGGTTGTGAGATTTCATGGGGTACCTATGTCTATCATATCAGACAGAGACCCCAGATTTACGTCGAGGTTCTGGAAGGCGTTGCATCAAGCGTCGGGTACGAGATTGGATTTCAGCACAGCGTTTCATCCACAGACTGATGGTCAGTCGGAAAGGGTAATTCAGATCTTGGAAGACATGTTGAGAGGTTGTGTTATTGACTTCAGGGGTAGTTGGGAGGAGTTCCTACCGTTGGCAGAATTCGCATGCAACAACAACTATCAACCCAGTATTCAGATGGCACCCTATGAAGCGTTGTATGGTCGGAAGTGTCGCACTCCTACTTGTTGGACTGAGTTGGGTGAGCAACAGTTGTTGGGTCCGGAATTGGTTTCTGAAACAGAGGAAAAGGTTAAGTTGATTCGGACTCGATTGAAGAAAGCTTCAGACAGGAAGAAATCTTATGCAGATCTGAAGCGTAAGAATATAGAGTTCTCTATGGGTGATCAGATTTTCTTAAAAGTGTCACCATGGAAGAAAGTCTTAAGGTTTGGTCGGAAGGGCAAGCTGAGCCCTAGATTCATCGGGCCTTATGTGGGACCAGTAGCTTATCAGCTCGAGCTACCTTCGGAATTGAGACAGATCCATGATGTATTCCATGTCTCGATGTTAAGGCATTACTGTTCAGATCCATCTCATATAGTGCCAGTGGAAGAAATCGAAGTAAGGCCTGACTAATCTTTTAAGGAGGAACCAGTTCAGATCTTAGACCGTGATGTTAAACTATTGCGGAGAAAGACGGTTCCATTGGTTAAAGTGTTGTGGCAGAATCATGGTTCTGAGGAAGCCACGTGGGAGCCAGAGGACGTGGTGCGACAGCAATACCCTCACCTCTTTTGACCAGGTAAATTTCGAGGCCGAAATTTCTTTAAGGGGGTAGAACTGTAACATCCTGGAACTAGAGGCTTGGCATTATTCTATGTTGCTGTGTTTTGGCAATTTTTGTTTGTTATTTTGATGTGTTTGGGGGTCCCGGGAAGGCTCAGGGTTAAGCTTGAACCTTGGTGAAAATTCCGTTTTTAGGCACTTTAAGGGGGAGCTAGCAGAGGCAGGTCTTAAGAATAAATATTTGTGCTTGTTGTCACAAGAAAAGAGGTGGTAATGTGGTAAGAGGACGCCAGTGCATGGAAGTGGCGTCACATGGGAGAAACAGTAGGGAGGAGGTTCGAATCCCACAAGCCTCACTTTGGTGCCTTAATTTTTGTACTTAGGGGGCTAGAGTGGTGGATTCGGCAAGGGCTCTTCAAGGATGGGAGTGGAAGAAGTCAAACCGTTTGAATGAATGGCCAAGAGGGACTTGGGGAGTTTGAACGGGTCAACAAGGTTTGAATGAGTGAAGAAGAGGGAAAGGGGGAGAAAATCAAGGGATTTTCAAGTTGGTGGAGTGGTGACTAGTTGTGGGAAGCTTGGAGAGGGGGTGATAAATCGTAAAAGTAACATATTTTAATCCCACATTTAATATGCTTTTGGATGATTTATTCCTTGTTTTATGTAAAAAGGTGCTTTTAATCCTTTCTTTTCATGTCTTATACCCAGGAAAGGACCCCAGGATAAAAAGAACACAAAACGGGCCTAAAACGGAGTAAATGGGCCTTAGCACGAAATTGACACGGCTTGGCCCAAAGCATACACGGCCGTGCCTCGACGAACACCTAGAGCACGGCCTCAACTCCATCACACACGGCCATGCCTCAATAGAAGTCCGAACACGGTCAGGTCTCGATACATACGGGCGTGTGCCATGCCCGTGCCTCTGTCGCTGGAAAGAGCAATTTTAGTCGGAAAAGGTTACTTATGGAGAAAGAATCGCAATCCAAGAGCCTATAAATATCCCCCAAGTACCAACTTTAAGAGAGAGCGAAAGCTAGGCCAAGGAGCCAAGCCGAGAAGGTCAAAGTTAGGGAATAATGCGAGGATAGCCAGTTGATCCATCCCAAGAAGCTGGAGTTATACTCAAGACGGCAGAATTTTCCTTCAATTCCTTCAGGGAGTTTTAGGGTTTTCTTATGTTTTGTTTTATTTTTTCTCTTGCTATGTTTTGTTTATTCATTATGAACTAAACCCTTCAGATACCTGAAGGGGATGAGACCTAGATGGATTTTGTTATTTGATTTTTAGGTTATATGATAAATTACTTAGTTTGTTCTTAATTATGTTGCTTAATCCAAATCTAATGTTCTTAGGTGGAGGAGGAATAGACCCTGCCTAAGAGGAGATCTAACATAATTAAGCGGAGTTGATCGAACGCCTAGAGATAGGGTTATGAGATTTTGTCGGATTAGGGTGAAACCTAATATGGGAGTCCATTGACCGATTTACTGCTATCCTAGGAGGTTATTATAAGCAAACGAGAGTTCCACTAATTAAGCTAGGGTTAGACGTTATTCGCCTCGAGAGAGGGTTTAATATAGGTTAGGGAGTCTCACGGATCAAGCTAAGTAAAAGAAATCATATAATCTAGGGTTAGATAATAAGTGAAGTCTAGGTGGATTCTTCTCGAAGGTATCGTCGAAATCAACTAAGTTTTCCTTCAACGTTATTTTCCAATTCGTCTTCTTGTCTTTGTGTCCTTAGTTTAGTTGTTGTCAATTTAGTTTAAAAGTAATCTTCACTCTAACTTTAAGGCTAAATAATAAAAAGAAAGTGAGTACTAATACTTTAGTTCCTTTGGGTTCGATAACCGGTCTTGCCTAAACTATACTACTATCCGATAGGTACACTTGCCTTAATATCGTTGTCAGAGTTAGTCTCCAGGTTTGATCATTCTTTTATAAATGTTTAAAGCTCTGATTTGCAGTGATCAAGTTTTTGGCACCGTTGCCGGGGAACTAAAATATTAAGAAAACTCAATTTTTATTACTTTAGCTCTAATTTTTATTTTTTCGCAATTTATTTTTCTTTTCATTTCTATTTTTGTTTTTTGAAATTTTCTTTCTTTCTTTTCCAGCAGGTACCTCTAGTTTATGACTAGAAGGAACCCGAGAGGACCTTTGATATTCGACAACGAAATCGAAGCTACCACTCGTAGGAATCGTCGGGAAACCAGGCGAGCCCTAGATTTCACAGAGAGAGAGGAAGAAGATAGGTCCAATCCTACTGAAGGGATGGACGAAAACAACTCACAAACACGCGATATAGGGGAAAACAATGCTCCACGCATAATGTTCAATTATGCGAAACCGCATTTAACAGGAGCAGAATCAAGTATTGTTAGGCCTGTAATATCTGCTAACAATTTTGAATTAAAGCCTATCACAATACAAATGATTCAACAGTTTGTTCAATTTGATGGTTTGCAGGACGAAGATCCAAACACACACATAGCTAACTTTTTAGAGTTCTGTGATACCTTCAAAATAAATGGCATTTCTGATGATGACATACGTCTTCGGTTATTCCCTTTTTCATTAAGAAATAAAGCCAAACAGTGCTTAAACTCGTTACAACGAGGGTCAATCACTACATGGGATCAGATGACCGAAAAGTTTTTGATGAAATATTTTCCACCGGCCAAAACGGCCAAATTACAGAATGATATCTCTTCTTTTGTGCAGATGGTTTTAGAGACGCTATACGATGCATTGGAGAGATTCAAAGATCTCTTAAGGAGGTGCCCACACCATGGCCTACCCTTGTGGCTACAAGTCCAAACCTTTTATAATGGTGTAAACCCCTCAACGAGGCAACTTATAGATTCAGCTGCCGGTGGAACGTTGAACAACAAAACTCCTGAAGCAGCCTACGAGTTCATTGAGGAGATGTCATTAAACAATTATCAGTGGCAAGCTTCAAAGACCAAACCGACAAAATCGACAGGAGTTTTCAACATCGATACCATGACCATGCTATCAACACAGCTAGAGATGATGAATAAAAAGCTTGATAATTTGTGTTCTTCACAAGTACATCCAGTCATGCAGTACGACGCAAGTGGAACTGCGGCGAATCCTGAGTACCCACCCTACCAACCGGGAGCAGAAGATGAACAGATGAACTATATAGGTAATAATTTTCGATCTAATAATAATCCTTATAGTAATACTTACAATCCAGGTTGGAGGAACCACCCAAATTTTCCGTGGGGAGGACAAGGAAACCAAGAAAATCAAAGGCAACAACCTCCTCAAAACTTTCAAAATCAGCCCTACCCACAAGAAAAGAAAGCAATACACGAGAAAGAATCGGCAAACATAGAAAAACGCCTGCAAGATATCGAGAGAACCCTTAAAAATCAACAAGCATCAATTGAAAAATTTACTGAGTCATTTGGGGAACTAACTAAGACGGTGGGAATGCTTACTAAGATGATCTGCGAAACACGTGCAGAAAATTTTCCTAAAGGGACAGAACAGGTAAAAGCAGTCACACTGAGAAGTGGAAAGGAATTAGGTGAAATGAAGAAACAAACCCCAAACAAAAATAAAACAAGTGATAAGGGAATTGAATATGTAAATCCAGTACGCAAAGAGAACAAACCACCAATCCCATATCCAGCACAGTTAAAGAACGAGCGAATTGGTGCATAATACGGTAAGTTTCTTGAACTTTTTAACCAAATACATATCAACTTACCTTTTGTTGAAGCTATTTCACAGATGCCAAAGTACGCAAAACTCTTAAAGGAACTCCTGATGAGTAAACGAAAACTTGAGGAGGTGCCAACGGTGGAACTTAATGAAGAATGCTCAGCCATCCTCCAAAATAAGCTACCAACCAAGTTAAAAGACCCAGGAAGTTTTACTATCCCTTGTTTAATTGGTAGATTGAATATTAAGAAAGCATTAGCTGATCTAGGCACTAGTATAAATTTAATGCCTTATAAAATGTTTAAACAACTAGATCTTGGGGAACCAGAACCCACTAGGATAAGTATTCAGTTAGCAGACAGATCTATTAAATATCCTAGAGGGGTTATTGAAGATGTTTTGGTACAAATTGATAAATTTATTTTCCCTGTTGATTTCAGTATACTAGACATGGATGAAGACATTAATGTTCCCTTAATCTTAGGGCGTCCTTTTTTAGCCACTGCTAGAGCTGTTATTGATGTAGGAGATGGTAAACTCGCACTGAGGATAGGAGATGAAGAAATCATTTTTCAAATTTATAATGCCATGCAATATTCTAAAGAGCAAGATGATTCCTATTATTTTGTTGATACTACTGATCATATCATTCAAAATTCATTACAGGAAATCATACATGACGACACGATGGAACTGTGCCTAACTCAAGAAGAGGGGGAAGAAGATGAGGATGATGAGCTGATTCTGAATACATCGTCATCCAAACAAATGAAAGAAGAAAGAATTGACAATGATGACGAAATAAAACAGAGACCTTCCATCGAGGAGCCACCCAAATTGGAATTGAAACAGTTACCAAAACACTTAGAATACGCATTCCTCGGAGACAATTTTACATTACCAGTAATCATCTCTGCAGAACTAGAACCTAAGGAAAAAGAGGAGCTGATAAAGGTACTAAAAGAGCACAAAAAGGCCATAGCTTGGAAAATTTCTAACATCTAGGGAATAAGCCCCGCATTCTGCACCCACAAAATTTTAATGGAAGAAGAATACAAGCCGTGTGTGCAACCCCAGAGACGGTTAAACCCCAACATGAAAGAAGTGGTCAAAGCTGAGGTCATTAAACTCCTAGATGCAGGAATAATTTATCCTATCTCTGACAGCACTTGGGTAAGTATTGTGCATGTAGTTCCAAAGAAAGGAGGAATGACAGTAATGCCGAATGAAAAGAATGAGTTGATTCCCACAAGAATAGTCAAGGGTTGGAGAGTCTGTATATACTATAGAAAGTTGAATGATGCTACCAGAAAAGACCACTTCCCACTACCCTTCATAGATAAAATGTTAGAAAGATTATCCGGGCATATGTACTACTGCTTTTTGGATGGACTCTCCAGTTATTTCCAAATCCGCATAGCTCCTGAAGATCAAGAAAAGACGGCATTCACATGCCCATACGGTACGTTTGCTTATCGTAGAATGCCTTTTGGATTATGTAATGCACCTACTACTTTTCAGCGTTGCATGTTGGTAATCTTTGATGAACTCGTAGAAGACATCCTGGAGGTATTTATGGATGATTTTTCGATATTCGGTAATTCTTTCCATCTTTGCCTTAAAAATTTAAAACGAGTTCTAATGAGATGTGAGGAAACAAACCTTGTTTTAAACTGGGTAAGAGAAGGGATTGTGTTAGGGCATAAGATTTCTAGTAAAGGGATCGAGGTAGATAAAGCAAAAGTTGAAGCCATAGAAAAACTACCTCCCCCTAGTTCTGTTAAGGCTATCAGAAGCTTTTTAGGACATGCAGGGTTCTATAGAAGATTTATTAAAAAAATTTTTAAAATAGCTAAGCCTTTGACAAAATTACTAGAAAAAGATGTTCCTTTTGATTTCAATCATAAATGTTTAGATGCATTTAATTGCACCTGATTGGAACTTACCCTTTGAACTAATGTGTGATGCAAGTGATTTTGCAGCAGGTGTAGTTTTGGGACAACGAAGAAACAAGCATTTTCAACCAATTTACTATGCCAACAGAACACTAACACCCGCACAAGAAAACTACACCACCACAGAGAAAGAATTGCTAGCTGTAGTTTTGCTTTTGATAAATTTAGACAATACCTAATATTGTCTAAAGTTGTCATTTACACCGACCATTCAGCTCTTCGTTATCTTTTAAACAAACCTGATGCTAAACCTAGGCTCATACAATGGATTTTACTTTTACAGGAATTCAACCTGGAAATACAAGATAAGAAGGGAGTTGAGAATCTTGCAGCGGATCACCTTTCTAGACTTGAAAATCCACACACCAAAGAGCTCGATGAAGGCGGAATAAATGATTCGTTTCCCGAAGAACAACTCCTTTCTATAACACATTCTGAGGTACCATGGTTTGCAAATATTGCAAATTATTTAGCAGCTAACATCTTACCAAGAAAATTAACACACCACCAAAAGAAGCGATTCTTTGCTGATGTGAAAAATTATTTTTGGGAAGATCCTTTTCTTTTCCGCATTTGTGCAGATCAGGTAATTCGAAGATGTGTTACAAAGACAGAAGCAAATAAGATCTTGGAGCATTGCCATTCAGGACCATCAGGAGGACACTACAGTGGCATAAAGACAGCACACAAGATACTCGAATCAGGTTTTTATTGGCCCGCTCTATTTAAAGATGCCAACAGGTATGTTACCTCGTGTGACCGATGCCAACGAATAGGTAACATTTCTAAACGAGATGATATGCCTCAAAGATATATGTTATCATGTGAAATATTTGACATATGGGGTATCGACTTTATGGGACCATTCCCTAATTCGTTTGGGAACAAGTACATCCTAGTGGCAGTTGATTACATGTCAAAATGGGTAGAAGCGAAAGCTTTACCTACCAATGATGCTAGGGTAGTAGTCAAGTTTTTCAAAAAACTCTTTTCACAATTTGGCACACCGAGAGCCATCATTAGCGATAGGGGTACGCACTTCTGCAATACCCAATTTGAAAAAATTCTAAAGAAATATGGAGTGTATCATAGAACAGCAACCCCATACCATCCTCAAACCAGTGGGCAAGTAGAGGTGGCAAACCGAGAACTTAAGCGCATTCTAGAAAAAATCGTTGAATCAAATAGAAAAGACTGGGCATTAAAAGTAGATGATGCGTTATGGGCCTATAGAACAGCTTTTAAAACACTTTTAGGGACATCCCCATACAAACTTGTATACGGGAAAAGTTGTCATTTACCGTTAGAATTAGAACACAAAGCTTTTTGCGCAACAAAATTTTTAAATACTGATCTCAAAATTGCAGGTAAGAGGAGAATGATGCAGATGAACGAGCCGGACAAGTGGAGAATAGAAGCCTATGAGAACTCAAAATTGTACAAAGAAACAACGAAGCGATGCCACGATGCTCGTCTCAAGAGATCAAGGGAATTCGAAGTAGGAGACTTAGTCCTACTGTACAACTCAAGGCTTAAACTATTCCCGGGAAAGTTGAAATCAAGATGGTCAGGACCATTCATGATCAAAACAATATTTCCATATGGCACCATCAAGGTAACCCATCCCACTAAAGGCACATTCAAGGTAAATGGTCACCGACTTAAAATTTATAATGGTACAGATTTTGGAGGTATGAGAGAAGAGCTTATGCTCCATGAGCCATCTTTTAGAACCAAAAATAGGGAGAGTCTAGCTTAAGACTATAAGCGAGCGCTTCTCGGGAGGCAACCCGAGCACTAACATACTAACATAGTTTTTATTTCTCTAACACCACACTAAAATAGTCTAACAGGAAAATGCAGGATTTTTAACACGGCCTTGAACACGGGCGTGTCCATGGCCGTGTGCAAAACAAGGGGTGATCTACGGGTGTGCCAAGAGTCGTGCCCAAACAGAGAAAAAATTCTATAAATAACACGGGCTGCGACACCAGAACACGCCCGTGCCTTTCAATCGTGCGAGGCTATTAACTTGTCGAACACGGGTAAGACACGCTCGTGCCTCCACACCGTGCAAAGCTACTGACTTGTCGAACACAGGGAAGACACGCTCTGTCACCTCACCGTGCCCACAGTTTTGCTTTATCAAGCACGGGCATGCCACTGAACCTGAACGCGCCCAAACCTGAAAAACGCGAAAAACACGGGCGATTTCAAATTGACACGGCCGTGTCAATAGACCGTGCCCCCTCCCTTATAAATAGAATCCAACCGTCATCTTCCCCAAAAATAAACCCTAAATCATATTTAACCCCCTCCTCCCAAAATCGGCCAAAAACTCACCCCCTTCCATTAAAACCACCTCTCCTTACCTTTTTCTTCCAAAAACAAACCAAAACCTTCGCACGACTGCACCACAGCCGTGCTACCAAACCTCATGCCCACGCCACAGCCGTGCTCGCGCTATAGACCCCCAAGCCACCATTGTGCCCCGCCCGTGCCGATCATCTCCTCCACCCTTGGTACCATGTCATCGTCACGAGTCAAACAATCCGTCCCAAGCAAGAAAAAAAAGGGACTCGGATCATCGTTCGCAAGTGCCTCCGCTGAAACCCGACACCCATTTCTCCTATTCCACCAAGCAACACAAGATGAAAAGTATAAAGCAATCCGAGGAGGACCCATAGGCACCGGTCACCGCATCGACTGGAATGCAGTGCGACAAGTTGGGCTCGAAACTAACATTAAAGCACTTCTCTCAACTGAACCATGGGAGAATTTCTACCAAATCAACGAACCCACATATATGGAACTTACATTAGAGTTCTACACCACCTTCATCTTGCAAGCAGTGACGACTCAGTTCGACGACCCAGGTGCTATCCAATTCCGTCTAGGAGGCTCGGTACACCGATTAAGTGTACCCCAATTCAGCACGACTCTCGAACTTTACACACCGAAATTCATACAAGAAAACCCTCTTGCCGAATTAAACAGAGAGCTCCACCGCACTCCGCTCGAATGTTGGCAAAGTCTACGCCCCACTACATGGCAATACGACCCCAGCCGCTCTAAGGTGACGGCACTTCCCCCAGCCCTAATGTATTTACACGTTATTCTCACGCACACCATCACAGGACGCAGAGAGAGCACAGGCGTCGTAAACAAGCACGACGTCTACTTCCTATCATGCATGTCTGAAGGACATGTTTTCGACTTGGCATATTTTTTGGCATGTGCAATTCAACATCAGACGGAGCAACATAGGAAGGGGATTCTGTCAATGGGGCCCTACATTACAAGGCTAGCTCGGCACTTCAACCTCCTCAACACCGACGAGCAGATCACCTCCCTCACACTGATGGGCAACATGGTTCCTCAAGGCATCCAAACCATGCTACATATGAGGATGATAACAGAACGACGAGGGACCGATCCTCCGCAGTACAAACTAAAGACACCAATCAACGAGGAAGAGAACGAGGACATTCCTTATGATGTCCCACCACCATCAGAGGAGGCAACGAATCCAAGCCAGCATCCAAACCGAGCAACAACATCACTAGTAGACATCTCTGCTCGACTCGATCAGTTCGAGACACATTTCGCTTGGCGCTTTGACGGATTAGAGGCGACGCTCCAACAAATATGCCAGAACCTAAACATTTCATCATCAGCACCACCACCGGACCCAACCATAGATGAGGACCTCTGAGTCCTTTTAATTTGTTTTATTTTCTTCATTTCTTTTCAAGACTTTATTTTATACTGCTTAAATTTGAAATTTTATTATTATTACAAACTTTAATCATTGGCTATTCAATCATTCAAGCATCCCTAACATCATATCTCTTCATCAAAAAGATCACTAACAAGTGACTTTGCAGAATAAATCATTTATTCCACCGACACAAAAAAACAATTAGGCAAAATGCAAAAAGTCACCTGATGCCACACACTGTCCACATCCTCAAGGATCTCGTCAGAAAACTCAGGGAGTATTCTATCCCCTCCCTTTTGATTTTAAATATAAATGCATTATCTATCTTTGTACATTGAGGACAATGTACATCTTAAGTGTGTGGGGGGGTAAAAGGACCTAACTTTTTGCATTATTCTCAAATCCCTGAGGGTAAAAGTGGAATAAAAGTGCCTAACTTTTTTCATTATTCTCAAATCCCTGATTTAGTCTTGTTTTTATGCAAAGTTGTCATATTACTAATTAGGATGAAATTTCTAATGATTTGTGATGATTATTGACATGTTTTAGAATAAGTCATAGTTAATTATACATTGATGTTTAATTTAAAGAATACTAGATAATCAAGCATGATAAGTCTGTTTTTCAGGAATTAAAATTTTTGCTAGGCTGTTGACCTATTTAAATACTGCCTTGAAATTTAAAATTCATAAGGATGATGTCAAAACACCCATAATTTTTGTAAGTAGTTGAACCTTATAGAGCATACATTCTTTTTCATGCTCATTTTTTTATTATGAGTGTGTCAACCATGAACAGTTATTCTAGAACTTGCCTCGTTTTTACATGTCGAGACCACAATTATGATTTGATATACAGAGATGATAAAGGCACCTAGGTTTTAACCCACTAATTCCACTAAATAGCCCACCTTTACAATTAACCCTTAGTGAACCCCGTTGATCCTAACAAACCCTTTTTATTGATTTACCTACTAATATTAACCCAAAACCCTTGTATTTGTTATCACCCTTTCTTTTGACTACCCCTTAATCGAGACTTGAATTGATCAGTTACCGAGGTTTATTATTCTAATAGTTAAATTTATCATAAATTATTTAGTTTGTTCTTAAAAAAAACCTCAAGGTATTCAATATTAGTAGTGTGAAAAGAGAGCTTACACAATCAAAGTTTTCAAAAAGAAAAAGCTCGTATTATTAGGATTATTACATTTCAGTTAATGAAGTTTCGAAAAAAAATTTTAGGTAGGTACTTGTCAATTCAATCTTGATTCTAACCCTCTAATTTCAGCCTATGACCACACCTTTTACCCTAGCCCCATTACAACCCTAACAAAGACCTTTTGATCTGTTTGTCATCTCATATTACAATGGTAGAGATTTGATTTTCAGGCAAGCCTATGGGATTAACTTTTCAGGGTCGACTTATGAGCGATCTTTTTCTAAACCTTAAACACTTTAGAGTGATTTGAGTGAATTCTAAGTGAGGATATCAATCCTTGTCGGTTTTGAATTAAAAGGGTAGTTATTTAAAAGAGGAAAGACACCTATGTTTTCGAGGTACAAAATTATGACTTATCTCGTTTGAATCTTTGGGACGCTTTAAATCAAATTTTCCATGTATGAATTCTCTATGAATTAGGATAAGACATTGTTGATAAGAATTATAGATCATGGAAAGTTCATTTTAATTATAAGTTGAGAATTTTGCTTGAGGACAAGCAAAAGCTTAAGTGTGGGGGTATTTGATAAACCGTAAAAGTAACATATTTTAATCCCACATTTAATATGCTTTTGGATGATTTATTCCTTGTTTTATATAAAAAGGTGCTTTTAATCCTTTCTTTTCATGTTTTACACCCAGGAAAGCACCCGAGGATAAAAAGAAAACAAAACAGGCCTAAAACGGAGTAAACAGGCCTTAGCACGAAATTGACACGGCCTGGCCCAAAGCACACACGGCCGTGCCTCGACGAACACCTAGAGCACGGCCTCAACTCCGTCAGACATGGCCGTGCCTCAAGAGAAGCCTGAACACGGTCAGGTCTCGATACACACGGGCATGTGCCATGGCCGTGCCTCTGTCGCTGGAAAGAGCAATTTCAGCCGGAAAAGGATACTTAGGGAGAATGAATCGCAATCCAAGAGCATATAAATATCCCCCAAGTACCACCTTTGAGAGAGAGCGGAAGCTAGCCCAAGGAGCCAAGCCGAGAAGGTCAAAGTTAGGGAATAACGCGAGGATAGCCAATTAATCCATCCCAAGAAGCCAGAGTTATACTCAAGACGGCAAAATTCTCCTTCAATTCCTTCAGGGAGTTTTAGTGTTTTCTTATGTTTTGTTTTATTTTTTCTCTTGCAGTGTTTTGTTTATTCATTATGAACTAAACCTCTCAGATACCTGAAGGGGATGAGACGTAGATGGATTTTGTTATTTGATTTTTAGGTTATATGGTAAATTACTTAGTTTGTTCTTAATTATGTTGCTTAATCCAAATCTAATGTGCTTAGGTGGAGGAGGAATAGACCCTGCCTAAGAGGAGATCTAACATAATTAAGCGGAGTTGATCGAACGCCTAGAGATAGGGTTACGAGATTTTGCCGGATTAGGGTGAAACCTAATATGGGAGTCCATTGATCGATTTACTGCTATCCTAGGGGGTTATTATAAGCAAACGAGAGTTCCACTAATTAACATAGGGTTAGACGTTATTCGCCTCGAGAGAGGGTTTAATATAGGTTAGGGAGTCTCACGGATCAAGCTAAGTAAAAGAAATCATATAATCTAGGGTTAGATAATAAGTGAAGTCTAGGTGGATTCTTCCCGAAGGTATCGTCGAAATCAACTGAGTTTTTCTTCAACGTTATTTTCCAATTCATCTTCTTGTCTTTGTGTCCTTAGTTTAGTTGTCGTCAATTTAGTTTAAAAGTAATCTTCACTCTAACTTTAAGGCTAAATAATAAAAAGAAAGTGAGTATTAATACTTTTAGTTCCTTTGGGTTCGATAACCGGTCTTGCCTAAACTATACTACTATCCGATAGGTATACTTGTCTTAATATCGTTGTTAGAGTTAGTCTCTAGGTTTGATCATTCTTTTATAAATATTTAAAGCTCTGATTTGCAGCGATCAGGGGGAAAGAATCGGTTTGGTGCTAAGCTAGGGTGTGTGCCGAAATTCTTAAGGCTGGTAGCACTTAGCCCTTTTTCTTTTTCGGTGTGGTTCAATCGGTCAAAGAGGTGTAGCATTGTGACGTTTTCTTCTAAGGGTCATTTTGAGTATTGTGTTAGCAAAACCAAATTGGGAGACACCCTCTTTCTCTTTTGCATTCTTGAACTCTTTGGTTCAATTCTCTTCTAACCAAAATCGAAACACCCTTACTTCTTTTCTTCTCTTTCATTCTTTAGTTGATAATCGAATATCATATTGGTGTTAGTGCCATAGCCGAACCTCAGCATATTCCTTGTTTCCTACCATCATTGTTCTTTTCATTTTAATTCCCTCTCTATTCCTTCATCACTAGCCGAAACCTATTGAAGCCATTCCCTTTGCCGAATTCCCTCTTCTCTTTTTATTCTTTCTCTTAAACTTCACAACCAAAACTTTGGGTATCATATCCTTCCCCTACTTATTCTCCTTCAGGCCGAAATCTGATTTTCATCTTCTTCTCCTTGCATTTCGTTTTACACCTTTCTCTATAGCCGAACCATCTTGTGTGGCAATCGGCATCTCTGTTTTAAGGTAAGGTTCTCTTTTATTTTTCTTTCTCATAATCGATCTCTCTATTCTCTCTTTTCAAAGAAAAGCCGAATCTACTTTGTTAACAATTGAATCTGGTTCTTTCACTCTGTGCCTGTTAGCTAAATATCGCGAAGCGAGGGGTTAGGGATCTTGGTCAGGAAGTTGTATCAATCAGCTCTATTGTTTAAGGTAAGGAGAGGTTATGTGCCCATCTCTTTCTCCTTTCTCTTGCTTTTTGTAGCCAAAGCCGAATGGCTAATTGGCTTGGTGTGCATATTTCGATTAACCCTTCTTCCTTTATCTTCTACTATCGGTTGGGATGCTTATTTCGGGAAACGCCTTTTAGCCATACGATTTGCGTCCAAAGTCTGAAGATCAGTCGATTTCCGAATCTCATCTCTTCATTCGGATTCTTAAGGTAAAGAGTACTTTAGTTTGCGTATGTGGACTCTTTCTATTATATTCTATCTTAACCGAATCTCTTGATTAGTCAATCAAAGGTCCTCTTTGATCTCTAATCAAGTCTGTTTCATGGATACAAGAAACGGTCAAGCCTAGGAGGGGAGCGAACCCATAGTTGCGGCTCCTAAGTTCAAAAGGCGTGCGGTGTCGGCGGTTCGAGATTTTTCACCGGGCTGTGGTAGAGAATCGACGTTTGCCTGGGATAGGCAAATAGCCGTCGTTCCTGCTAGCGAAAGTGTTGACGTAGATAGCTTGGTATTATGCGTTATCAGGTGGGTATTACTCACACGCCTTCTTTAATGTTGTCTTATTAACTGTAAAAACTGAAAGTCGGAATGGCTGATGTGATAAGCAAAGTGCCCTTATGGGTAAGGTTGGAGGCGCCAGGTAAATTCCTTGGTATTGCTATTGTTGATAATTTGCATGTATGTATATTATAATGCTATGCATGTATGAAAGATGATCTGTTATACACAGTGATATTGGTTGCGTACAAATTGTGCATGATGTAAAGAGCATGGGCTCGGGATTGAATGAAAGGAGTAGGGAGAATCAGTGACTACTGTCACGAGTGACTATTGTCACGTGTGGTCTAAGTACCATGATGGTTGAAACCACGAATAATCTAATCAGTGACTTGTCTCGGTGGTCAAGTACCACAGTGGGTTGGCCTCATGTATGAATAATAAATCAGAGATCGTCATGATGGTCTAAGACCACAGTGGGTTGGCCCCACGAGTACGTATTATAGTGACTTTGTCACGAGTGACTATTGTCATGAGTGGTCTGGGACCACGGTGGTTATGAACCACAGTGGCATAATGTCACGGGTGTTTTGGATGGAGAGCTAAACTGGGTTGGGCTGCATTGCATACATATGACATGTGCTGTATTGAATGGGCTAAGGCCCAGTTTGCGTTATACGGGGATTTACACACTGAGTCTCGACGACTCACCCCTTTGCTAATTTTATAGGTAATCAGTAGATGGCAGGTTTTGGGCCGTGACGGACTCGAGGTGGCCATGCGTTGCAATTTCTTTAGTAAATTCAAACTTTATTTTAAATTTATTTTCTGGGATTTTTAATTTGTAATAAGGCCTCTTTAACTTTATTTCGGGATTTGTTTATAAGCTAATTTTATACATGCTATGAATTACTTAAAAAGAAACGGGGTTTTCTTAAAAGCTTAAAGAGAAGTTTTTTTTTTAGATTTACAACAAGTGAATAATAAGCCGTAAATAATTAAAACTTGGGATTTTTCTTAACATTACAACTAATACTTTCAAAGAAATCACACACCTCAATATTCATCTCAATTGTCACCTTTCAAACATTCTTCTATGTTCGGTTTTGATGAAATAAGCCTATTTTTAGCACCTAATCTACTTTAATAAAACATAATATATATATATATGTAATAATAAGTAAAAATCCCTTAGCATGAATTCACCAAACAAGATAATTTCTCAAGTCGCGATGTTTTCCAAAGTTATCAAATTTATTTTCCTCTGTAACAATCCAGATTCGGTCGTAACGTTTTGACCTGGTTTGGGGTGTTACACGTGTGGTCACACATGCCCATGTTCCTAACCCGTCTGGTATTTATTTTCTAATTCAAACATACAGGGGTTCTCACACGGCCAAACACACGCCCGTGTCCCTGGCTCGTTTCCCTCACAAGGCCTCGACACGCCCGTGTCTTAGTCCGTGTACCAAAACTCTGGCATTCTATTTATGACGTCATCACCTCACTATGGTCACCACGGCCAAGGCACATGCCCATGTACATGGTCGTGCCTCCTACACGGCTGAGACACACGGCCATGTCTTTGCCCGTGTGTTTACTACTGAGCATACTAACTTGTAAACCTAGAATGCAAGGGGACACACGGCCGATCAACACGCCCATGGAGCTGACCGTGTGTCACATACGGCCTAGACACACACCCGTGTGTCTACCCATGTGGATATTAAAAAGGCTATATTCCAAGCGAAATGCCACCCTACATAACAACCATACTTATATCATCTCATTACAACATAACTCATGACTCTAAGGCACTTCTAAGAACTCAAATCAAAGCATCCACACAAGCATAAACTTCATGATTCATCATCAATGAATATATTAAACTTGTCAAGTATTGGCCTAATTTCAATGACCATTTACAAAATGAATTCGATTACATAAGTAGTCAACACTTTGGCTAACAAATATGACATAACAAAGTACCCAAGTCCTATACATACCATACTCAAAATAAATCTAACTTTGTTTTACCAAAAAGATGTCGATAGTGTGATTCCGAACTCCGACGTCCCATGATCCTCAGGCTATCTTGGGAATACTACAAGGAAAAGGGAAATGAGAGGGGTAAGCATAAAGCTTAGTAAGTTTGCATGAATAATAGCAACATAAAACTCATAATGTCACTCATTTATTCCATTTAATAAAACACAAGTCTTAAGCTCATTTCCATAACTTACTCATACTAACTCTTATCTAGCATATATCATGCCACATATCGCAAACATTTCTCGTGAATTACTCACGGGTACTTTACTCAATCACATTGTTTTAGTACTAATCTCATTTCTATCTCTAAGCTTATCTATTTCATCCACTAAAACATTAGGGATATTGATCGCTGCAAATCATAGCTTTAAATATTTATAAGAGAATGATCAAACCTGGAGACTAACTCTGACAACGATATTAAGGCAAGTGTACCTATCGGACAGTAGTATAGCTTAGGCAAGACCGGTTATCGAACCCAAAGGCACTAAAAGTATTAATACTCATTTTCTTTTTATTATATAGCCTTAAAGTTAGAGTGAAGATTACTTTTAAACTAAATTGTTGACAACTAAACTAAGGACAAAAAGACAAGAAGACGAATTGGAAAATAACGTTGAAGGAAAACTCAGTTGATTTTGACGATACCTTTAGGAAGAATCCACCTAGACTTCACTTATTATCTAACCCTAGATTATATGATTTCTTTTACTTAGCTTGATCCGTGAGACTCCCTAACCTATATTAAACCCTCTCTTGAGGCGAATAACGTCTAACCCTAGGTTAATTAGTGGAACTCTCGTTCGCTTATAATAACCCCCTAGGATAGCAGTAAATCGATCAATGGACTCCCATATTAGGTTTCACCCTAATTCGGCAAAATCTCGTAACCCTATCTCTAGGCATTCGATCAACTCCGCTTAGTTATGCTAGATCTCCTCTTAGGCAGGGTCTATTCCTCCTCCACCTAAGCACATTAGATTTGGATTAAGCAACATAATTAAGAACAAACTAAGTAATTTATCATATAACCTAAAAATCAAATAACAAAATCCATCTAGGTTTCATCCCCTTTAGGTATTTGAGGGATTTAGTTCATAATGAATAAACAAAACATCGCAAGAGAAAAGATAAAACAAAACATAAGAACACCCTAAAGCCCCCTGAAGGAATTGAAAGAGAATTCTACCGTCTTGAGTATAACTCTGGCTTCCAACTGGCTATCCTCGCGTTATTCCCTAACTTTAACCTTCTCGGCTTGGCTCCTTGGCCTAGCTTTCGCTCCCCCTCAAAGGTGGTACTTGGGGGATATTTATAGGCTCTTGGATTGCGATTCTTTCTCCCTAAGTATCCTTTTTCGACTGAAATTGCTCTTTCCAGTGACAGAGGCACGGCCATGGCACACGCCCGTGTGTATCGAGACCTGACCATGTTCGGATTTCTCTTGAGGCACGGTCGTGTGTGACGGAGTTGAGGCCTGCTCTAGGTGTTCGTCGAGGCAGGGCCGTGTGTTCTTTGGGCCAGGCCGTGTCAATTTTGTGCTAAGGCCCATTTACTCTGTTTTAGGCCCATTTTGTGTTCTTTTTATCCTCGGGTGCTTTCCTGGGTATAAGACATGAAAGGAAAGGATTAAAAGCACCTTTTTATATAAAACAAGGAATAAATCATCCAAAAGCATATTAAATGTGGGATTAAAATATGTTACTTTTACGGTTTATCATATACCCCCACACTTAAGCTTTTGCTTGTCCTCAAGCAAAATTCTCAACTTATAATTAAAACGAACTGTCCATGATCTATAATTCTTATCAACAATGTCTTATCCTAATTCATAGGGAATTCATACATGGAAAATTTGATTCAAAGCGTCCTAAAGATTCAAACGAGATAAGTCATAATTTTGTACCTCAAAAACATAGGTGTCTTTCCTCTTTTAAATAACTACCTTTTTAATTCAAAATCAACAAGGATTGATATCCTCACGTAGGATTCACTCAAATCACTCTAAAGTGTTTAAGGTTCAGAAAAAGATTGCTCATAAGTCGACCTTGAAAAGTTAATCCCATAGGCTTGCCTGAAAATCAAATCTCCACCACTGTAATATGAGATGACAACAGATCAAAAGGTCTTTGTTAGGGTTGTAATGGGGCTAGGGTAAAAGGTGTGGTCATAGGCTGAAATTAGAGGGTTAGAATCGATATTGAATTGACAAGTACCTACCTAAAATGTTTTCGAAACTTCAGTAACTGAAAAGGTGTAAGCTCTCTTTTCACACTACTAATATTGAAAACCTTGAGTTTTTTTTTTTACAAACTAAATTATTTATGATAAATTTAACTGTCAGAATAATAAACTTCAGTAACTGATCAATTCAAGTCTCGATTAAGGGGTAGTCAAAAGAAAGGGTGATAACAAATACAAGGGTTTTGGGTTAATACTAGTAGGTAAATCAATAAAAAGGGTTTGTTAGGATCAACGAGGTTCACTAGGGGTTAATTGTAAAGGTGGGCTATTTAGTGTAATTAGTGGGTTAAAACCTAGGTGCCTTTATCATCTCTGTATATCAAATCATAACAATGGTCTCAACATGTAAAAACGAGGCAAGTTCTAGAATAACTGTTCATGGTTGACACACTCATAATCAAAAAATGAGCATGAAAAAGAATGTATGCTCTATAAGGTTCAACTACTCACAAAAATTATGGGTGTTTTGACATCATCCTTATGAATTTTAAATTTCAAGGTAGTATTTAAATTTAGGTCAACAGCCTAGCAAAAATTTTAATTCCTGAAAAATAGACTTATCATGCTTGATTCTCTAGTATTCTTTAAATTAAACATCAATGTATAATTAACTATGACTTATTCTAGAACATGTCAATAATCATCACAAATCATTAGAAATTTCATCCTAATTAGCAATATGACAACTTTGCATAAAAACAAGACTAAATCAGGGATTTGAGAATAATGAAAAAAGTTTGGCACTTTTATTCCACTTTTACCCTCAGGGATTTGAGAATAATGAAAAAAATTAGGTCCTTTTACCCTCTACACTTAAGATGTGCATTGTCCATAATGCATTTATATTTAAAATCAAAAGGGAGGGGATAGAATACTCCCTGAGTTTTCTGACGAGATCCTTGAGGATGTTGACAGTGTGTGGCATCAGGTGACTTTTTGCATTTTGCCTAATTGTGTTTTTGTGTCGGTGGAATAAATGATTTATTCTGCAAAGTCACTTGTTAGTGATATTTTCGATTAAGAGATATGATGTTAGAGATGCTTTGGATGATTGAATAGTCAATGATTAAAATTTGTAATAATAATAAAATTTCAAATTTAGGCAGCATAAAATAAAGTCTTGAAAAGAAATGAAGAAAATAAATCAAATTAAAAGGACTTAGAGGTCCTCATCCATGGTTGGGTCCGGTGGTGGAGTGGATGATGAAATGTTTAGGTGCTGGCATATTTGTTGGAGCGTCGCCTCTAATCCGTCAAAGCACCGAGTGAAATGAAACACCCCAAACCCGGCCCACGAGCCTCGACCAGATCAGGTATGTTCCTCGAGAAAAATGATTCAAACTTGTTTATTTCTTTGGAAAACTTTAAGTGATTTTAGAGAAAATTTTAATTTGGGTTCAAGTTGAAAACATCGTTATTTTCAAAGATTTCGTTTTGTTAAAACTTTATTGTTATATTTCAAAACTATAAGTTACCGATAAAAGTCGAGTCGTTAGAGTTTACTATTTAAATTGAAAATCATTTGTATTTAGGTGTCAAAACGTTTGAAAATTTATTTTAGAGAAAAGTTGCTTAAACTTTAATTTCATAAAAACTCATACCATAATAAAATAGTTAAAATGCAAGCATAAACAGTTCATACTAGTGGCCTTATTACATCAAAACAAAACCCAAAATAAATTCAAAGTACTTAAAATAAAAAGTCCAAATAAAATAATCTCGTGCTGAGCATGGCCACCACTAAGCTCCCGCCGACCCGGTCCATCTACTGAGTGTCACTTGAAAAGATTTCCCACAATGGGGTGAGTCAAATAGACTCAGTGTGTATAACCACCAACACCAAGTCCCAACAGTTTATGGCATATCAAATCATACATATACATATAGCACATATAAATGATTATGCATACCCGAACCCAACCTAGATAACCATCCGCTACACATCACCCGTACCAACCATCACACCGTGGGGACTACTAAGTCAACCCTCCATCCGCTACACACCATCGAAGGCAGTCGTTGCAGTCGACTGACACATCGCCCTTATAAATTCGTGGCATAGCCACCAGATAATATTTTGTGACGTAAGTCACCACATTCAGATTTTGTGACATAAGTCACCACATTCAGATATTGTGGTTAAAACCACCAGATCACTTCCCCTTTAACATATCACCCATATGCCCCATGTCATACAAATCATGCAAAGACTGTACCCTATTCTTAATTCCACATTCTTATCAATATTCACATATGTGTCATAACAGATATTCGTAACATTATTAACATAGCTTTAAAGAATAACGTACCTGAATATGCCATACCATTGAATGGAATCTTAAGCCATATCTTTCATATTCTTATTCATACATATATTAACTTAAACCGTAAATCTATTAAGAATTAGTGTGGGGTACACACCTGATTTACTTAGCGAGTTCACTGAAATCCCGAAAATTCCGATCTAATCCTCTAGATCTCAAATTCCTACATTCGGCCAACACTAAACATTTTAGCTAAAGGCCATTCAGCCAAATGACCAAATCCCGAAGGATTTATCGCAACCAAAGTCTTACCTTGTTGCCGATTTGATTACTAACCAAATCCCGAAACTTTGTGATGTTCCTCCTTGCAATCGGCCAACTATTAAATCACTTGACTTGGTTAGTTTCGGCTTTTGAACATTTAAGAAACAGATTGGAATCCCTAAGTATGGCCTTGGCCGAATATCACATGCACTTACCTTGTGGATCTAAATCCCGAAAATAGTCACTTGGCCCTGGTCTCTGTCGAAATCCCTATATACCACATGTTAGATTCGGCTTAACCTTAAACCCATGAAAGTGGCCCATGGCCGGATGCTACATATCACTTACCTTGATCACTTCAAATCCCGAAAGACTCCTTCACGCTAGCTACAACCAAAACACGAGATTATGGCTTAATACACATTCGGCCATCCTTAGAAATCAAGGCTTAACTATTGATTTCGGCACTCCAATGGAAAGAAACCCATAACCGATTGCTAGAAGAGGAATACTTACCACTACACGTTGCTTGAAGAGACTACAAGAGAGTGGTCGACAGCACCTTCCTTGGGGATTCGGCTTCCAAGAAAATAAGAGAAAGAGAGAGCACAGGGTTCGGCTATGGCTCTCAACGAGTTATGAAATATTCGGCTTTTGCTTGAGTTTGCAAAGGAAGAAGAAGGTTGATGATGGAGATTCGGCTAGAACACAGGGTATTTCAGCTTTGAAAAAAAAAATAAAAGAGAAGAGAGGATATTTACTAGAGAATTCGGCAGAGGCACAAAAGAAAGAATAATGGCCTTACCCTCCTTCCTTGGCCGAAAATACCACCTAAGGAGCCCCTCAATCGGCCAACTCTCCTTCCCCCTATCCAATCCCCTATTTTCTCTCCTCTTTACCCATTTAAAATTAAGAGAAATAATCCCACATTTATCTCTTCTTCATCTATTCAAATAATCCAAAATAAAACACCAATTATCTACTACCTTAGCCGAAATTATTAAAAGAATTTAATCCCAACTTAAGCTCATCCCTTTAGTGTCTTAGTGCCGTCCACCACTGCCCATATCTGCTGAAAAAAAAATAAAACTCCTTTTTGCTTCCCTTTTGACTCGAACCCAAGCCCTTTCCCCTTGATTGTGGCGTCACTTACTAGGCCTTAAATGGCGCCTTGCAGCCACTTTAACAAGCCCAATTTCATGTCCAAATTCCCCTGCTAATTTTCTTAAGGCCTTATCAGACTTAGCTTCCTCTCTTAAACTAAAAATCGAATAATTTCTAAGGCACTTACCTACACTCTAAGGTTCACAAAATTATAATGCACATTCACAACACACATAGGCATGCTTTTTCATACTTTTAAGCAAAAATGCACAAGCCCTGATTCCCGGATATTACAGTTCTACCCCCTTAAAATAATTTCGTCCTCGAAATTACCTGGCTGAAATAAGTGAGGGTATTGCTGTCGCATTGCTTCTTCCGGCTCCCAAGAAGCTTCTTCCGATCCATGATTACGTCATAGCACTTTGACTAGAGGAACTGACTTCCTCCGTAACACTTTCACATCTCGCTCCAGAATCTGAATCGGCTCTTCCTCGTAGGACAAGTCTGGCCTTAGCTCCACCTCTTCAACCGGAACCACATGAGATGGATACGATCGATAACGATGTAGCATGGAAACCTGGAATACGTCATGCATCTGCTTCAATTCCGAAGGCAACTCTAATTGGTATGCCACTGGTCCAACCCGCTTTAATACCCGATAAGGTCCTATAAACCTTGGACTCAACTTTCCTTTGCGACCAAATCTCATTACCTTCTTCCAAGGTGACACTTTAAGAAACATTTGATCTCCCACATCAAATTCTATTTCCTTTCGCTTGAGATCCGCGTACGACTTCTGTCTATCCGATGCTTCCTTCAACCGAGCTCGAATCACACTAACCTTCTCTTCAGATTCCGCCACTAACTCTGGACCCAAAACTCGACGTTCCCCTAATTCCGTCTAACACGTAGGAGTGCGACACTTCCGTCCATACAGCGCTTCATACGGTCCCATCCGAATACTAGCTTGATAGCTGTTGTTGTATGCAAATTCCGCTAAAGGCAAATATTCTTCCCAACTTTCTCTGAAGTCTATCACACATCCTCTCAGCATATCCTCTAACACTTGGATTACTCGCTCAGACTGACCGTCCGTCTGTGGATGTAAAGCCGTACTGAAATCCAATCTGGTGCCTAAAGCTTGAAGTAGTGCTTACCAAAACCGAGAAGTAAACCTCGGATCCCTATCCAAGATAATTGATACCGGCACTCCATGCAACCTTACAATCTCTGCCACATACAACTTCGCCAACTTCTGCAAAGAATAATCAACCCGCACTGGGATGAAATGCACGGACTTTGTCAACCGGTCCACTATCACCCATACCGAGTCCTTCTTAGTAGGCGTAAGGGGAAGCCCACTAACGAAGTCCATGGTGATTCTCTCCCACTTCCACTGCGGAATCTTTATTGGCTGAAGCAATCCTGACAGAACTTGGTGTTCAGCCTTAACTTGCTGACACGTTAAGCACTTCCCTACGAATTCGGTAACTTCCTTCTTAAGACCAGGCCACCAAAACCGCTCCCTTAGATCTCGGTATAACTTACTTCCTCCAGGATGCATAGCATAAGGGCTACTATGCGATTCCTGAAGAATCCTCTGCCTCAACTCCTCATTTTTAGGCATACAGACCTTACCCTTGAAACACAACACTCCATCGCTGCTGACATTATAATCTTCTAACTCCTCATTCTGTACTTGCCGTAGCTTAGCACTTAAATCATCGTCTGCTAATTGTCCTTCCTTCACCTCATTCAACCATGTCGGCATGACTTGCAACTCCGCCAACAAACTTCCGTCGTCATACAAGCTCAGATGTGCAAACATCGCCCTCAGATCCGACCCTACTTTCCGACTTAGGGCATCCACCACTACATTTGCCTTGCCCGGATGATACTCTATAGAACAATCATAATCCTTCAATAATTCCACCCACCTTCGCTCTCTCAAGTTCAACTCCTTCTGAGTCAACAGATACTTAAGACTCTTGTGGTCTGTGTAGATCACTGACTTTTCTCCATAAAGATAGTGCCTCCATACCTTAAGAGCAAAGACCACTGCCGCCAATTCCAAATCATGCGTCGGGTAGTTAACCTTGTGTGGCCTTAATTGTCGAGACGTATAAGCGACTACTTTCCCGTCTTGCATCAGAACACATCCTAACCCGGTATGAGAAGCGTCGCAATACACCAAAAAATCCTTCCCTGCCTCCGGCTGAATCAAAATCGGAGCTTCAGTCAAGACCCTCTTAAGCTTCTCAAAGCTCTCCTGTTGCTTTTCTGTCCATACGAAAGGTACTTCCTTTCTCAACAACTTCGTTAAAGGTGCGGCTATCGATGAGAATCCTTCCACAAACCTTCTGTAGTAACCTGCCAATCCCAAGAAACTACAAACCTCAGCCACAAACTTAGGTGGTTTCCAATCTAGCACCGCCTCAATCTTCCTAGGATCCACCCTTATTCCTTCTGCAGACACTACATGTCCTAAGAACGCAACTCCCTTAAGCCAAAATTTACACTTGCTAAATTTGGCATAGAGCTTCTTCTCTCTTAACACTTGCAACACTATCCGAAGATGCTCATCATGTTCCTTCTCAAACTTAGAGTACACTAAGATGTCGTCGATGAACACAACGACGAATCGATCCAAATAAGGTTGAAAAATCCGATTCATCATGTCCATGAATGCAGCTGGGGCATTCGTCAAACCAAACGGCATTACTACGAACTCAAAATGCCCATACCTTGTCCGGAAAGTTGTCTTATGGATATCCACTTCTTTCACCTTAAGCTGATGATATCCAGACCTTAGATCTATCTTAGAGAAAACCGCTGCCCCCTTAAGCTGATCGAACAAGTCATCAATCCTCGGCAAAGGGTACTTGTTCTTGATTGCCAGTTTATTCAACTGACGATAATCTATGCACATACGCATAGTTCTGTCATTTTTCTTCACAAACAAGACCGGTGCTCCCCATGGAGACACACTGGGTCGAATAAACCCACGATCAAGCAACTCTTGGATTTGAGCCTTGAGCTCAACCAACTCCTTGGGTGCCATTCTGTACGGGGCGATTGACACAGGAGCTGTACCAGGTAGCAAATCAATTCCAAACTCCATCTCCCTATCCGGGGGTATTCTAGGTAACTCCTCCGGAAAGACATCCACAAAATCCCTTACTGTTCGGACTCCATTAACTCCTCCTTCTTTCGCATCCAATGCACTAACAAAGGCCAAGAATGCCTTGCACCCTTTCCGAACCATCTTATCCGCCTTTAATGCTGAAACTACGTTAGACAAGTAGTTTCTTCTTTCTCCTATCATAACCACTTCCTTATCTTCTGGGGTCCTTAACTCCATCCGCTTAGCTGCACAATCCAATATAGCTCGATGCTCCACTAGCCAGTCCTTGCCAAGTATGAGATCAAATTCTCCGAAGGGTAGTTCCATTAAGTCAGCCGGGAATACTGCTCCTTGAATCTCTAAAGGTACTTTCCGAAACATCTTATTCACCATTACAGTTTGACCTAATGGGCTTACTACAGTCATCTCCCTATCAGATAGTTCAAAGGCTATGCCTAGAGTTTCCACTACTATACATGCAACATAAGAATGGGTCGAGCCCACATCAATCAAAGCAAAGTAAGGCTTGCCAAATATAAGGAACGTACCGGTTATGACGTCCGGCGCGTCTCCATCTTCCCTACGGCGAACTGCATATACCAAGCCCGGCTGTCTTGCCTCTGTATTACCAACACCTCTGCCAGGTGTTCCACGTCCTCTTCCAGCACCATTTCCTCTACCATTCGGACCACGACCTCGCTGAGGCTGCTGTCCGCCTCTTCCAGCCTGATTAAAACCCTGAGCTGCTGGTCGATTTCCATCCAATTTCATAGGACAGTCCTTAATCATATGATCCTTGGACCCACACTTGAAACATCCTCCTGTCTTCTTCCAACACTATCCTAGGTGCTTCTTTCCACACTGGTCACAGGTACGATACTGCCCTCCTGTCGTAGCCTACTAACCTCGCGACCCATCAACTCTAGGCCTCTTTTGAACATTCTCAAAAGACCCTGATGGTCCAAAGCCTCTCTTCTGCTTATTCCGGTCCGTGTTCTGCCTCACAGAGTCTTTAATTCCTTCGGCTACCTTAGCCTTCTCTACCAACACAGCAAATTCCCGCTCTTGTTGCGGAGCTATCAATAACCTCAGATCATCCCTTAGTCTGTCCTCAAACCGGACACACCGTTCATGCTCCGTGGCCACGATTCCTCGAGCATACAGGCTCAACCTTAGGAATTCAGCCTCGTACTCCGCCACGGACTTGTTCCCTTGAACCAGCCCCAGAAACGCCTTCCTCTGCGCATCTATATAATGAGTACCAACATACTTCTTCTGGTATGCCGCCTTAACATACTCCCAAGTGAGTTCCTCAGCCGTAGCACCATCCTGAACTGTGAGCCACCATTGATATGACTCATCACGAAGTAGCGACACCATTCCTTTCACCTTCTCTTCAGTAGTCAGATCCAGCTCATCCATAATCCATTCGGTCGCCTCCAACCAATACTCAGCAGTACTGGGTGCCACACCAGATACGCCACGGAACACCTCAGCTCCATTGGCTCGGAGTCGCTCGGGTACAGATTTTCAAGCTCCCATATTTCCACCTGCTCTAGCCACCATCTCAAGAACTCGCAGCACCGCCTGCGATACAGCATCATCCCCCGTCTGATCTTGCTGCTCAACACCAACAGCTGGTGGTGGGGGTGGTGGTGGTACCTCAGTTTCAGACCCTTGACCCGACCTAACGGGTTCCGACACAGTCATTCTACCTCGACCACGTCCTCGCACATTACGACCACGTCCCCTAGAGCTCATGTCTACGATCGCGCTTTAATCTGATTTAAGAAATTTTATGTATTAGTATTTGTTCCACTGTTTATCCGCGAACAATTTTATGAAAAGAGCTTAATAGTAGTTCTTTCGATCAATCAAAGTTTCAAGTCTTCTACCTTAATTCACAGAAACACATCCATTCAGTAGTATCTACCATACACATTCACTCTTCAAACATTTTTGTCTGTTCCTATCCCAGGGGTATTTTCGTCATTTGTCCTACAGGGGTATTTTGGTAGTTTATTGGGGTCCATTTGAAAATCTTAATAAATCAGGGCACTTTGAAATTTCAAAACTCTAGGGTAGTTTTGACAATTAAATTTTTTTTCAGATCAAAGGTATTGTAGAAGTTTTGGAAATCGGGGTCAATTTGGTAATTTCGTAAACCAGGGGTAATTTGGTAAATTTTCTCAATCAGGGTATCTTGAATTTTTGCAAAATAGGGTTTTTGGTTACTTTGGCAAAGAAGAAAATTTTATTAAAATCGAGGGTAGTATGGTAATTTTAGAAAACCAGGGCATTTTTGTAATTTTTCAACCAGGGATATTTAGGTAATTTTGTAAATCAGGAATATTTCAGAAAAATCTTATAGAATAGTTTTTACAAATCAAAAAGGTAATTTGAAGATTTTAAAACTAGGGTTTTTATAAAAAAAACGGCTAGTCCCTTTCGGGTTTTAGTTATTGGGTTTAGCCCGTGAATAAATCCTCTTGGTTAGGGTGAACCGTCACTACGCACCAGGAGGATTCGAGTGGAGAGGAGGTGAGTCACTAGGACTGCTTAAATACCAAGCTCCCATCGAAACCAATCCTAGACATGCGCACAATGGTTGCCACACCCTAACTCGGCGACTTAGTCACAGGTTTGTTTAATTAGGTATTAAAGTTTTATGTAATTGTTGGGGTAGACTAGTCCTATAGTTCAAGTACTTAATATACTAATCTACGTCCCCTTTATACCCATCTACATATCATACTATAAATCACACAATAGATAGGGATACTTACCTGGTGGACTTTGGGTCGGAGACTTAGGTGCCATGCCAGAAAAACCTGCTCAATTCCAAAAAGATTTTCATAAAACTTATTTGGGCTTTAAACCCAAGGCCAAGAGTTTTAAAACTGGGCTCTGATACCAAGTTGAAACACCCCAAACCCGACCCACGAGCCTCGACCAGATCTGGTATGTTCCTCGAGAAAAACGATTCAAACTTGTTTATTTCTTTGGAAAACATTAAGTGATTTTAGAGAAAATTTTGATTTGGGTTCAAGTTGAAAACATCGTTATTTTCAAAGATTTCGTTTTGTTAAAACTTTATTGTTATATTTCAAAACTATAAGTTACCGATAAAAGTCGAGTCGTTAGAGTTTACTATTTAAATTGAAAATCATTTGTATTTAGGTGTCAAAACGTTTGAAGATTTATTTTAAAGAAAAGTTGCTTAAACTTTAATTTGATAAAAACTCATACCATAATAAAATAGTTAAAATGCAGGCATAAACAGTTCATACTAGTGGCCTTATTACATCAAAACAAACCCCAAAATAAATTTAAAGTACTTAAAATAAAAAATCCAAATAAAATAATCTCGTGCTGAGCATGGCCACCACTAAGCTCCCGCTGACCCGGTCCATCTACTGAGTGTCACCTGAAAAGATTTCTCACAACGGGGTGAGTCAAATAGGCTCAGTGTGTATAACCACCAACACCAAGTCCCAACAGTTTATTGCATATCAAATCATACATATACATATAGCACATATAAATGATTATGCATACCCGAACCCAACCTAGATAACCATCCGCTACACATCACCCGTACCAACCATCACACCGTGGGGACTACTAAGTCAACCCTCCATCCGCTACACACCATCGAAGGCAGTCGCTGCAGTCGACTGACACATCGCCCTTATAAATTCGTGGCATAGCCATCAGATAATATTTTGTGACGTAAGTCACCACATTCAGATTTTGTGACATAAGTCACCACATTCAGATATTGTGGTATAAAACCACCAGATCACTTCCCCTTTAACATATCACCCATATGCCCCATGTCATACAAATCATACAAAGACTGTACCCTATTCTTAATTCCACATTCTTATCAATATTCACAGATGTGTCATAACAGGTATTCGTAACATTATTAACATAGCTTTAGAGAATAACGTACCTGAATATGCCATACCATTGAATGGTATCTTAAGCCATATCTTTCACATTCTTATTCATACATATATTAACTTAAACCGTAAATCTATTAAGAATTAGTGTGGGGTACACACCTGATTTACATAGCGAGTTCACTCAAATCCCGAAAATCCCAATCTAATCCTCTAGATCTCAAGTTCCTACATTTGGCCAACACTAAACATTTTAGCTAAAGGCCATTCGGCCAAATGACCAAATACCGAAGGATTTATCGCAACCAAAGTCTTACCTTGTTGCCGATTTTATTACTAATCAAATCCCGAAACTTTGTGATGTTCCTCCTTGCAATCGGCCACCTATTAAATCACTTGACTTGGTTAGTTTCGGCTTTTGAACATTTAAGAAATAGATTGGAATCCCTAAGTATGGCCTTGGCCGAATATCACATGCACTTACCTTGTGGATCTAAATCCCGAAAATAGTCACTTGGCCCTGGTCTCTGTCGAAATCCCTATATACCACATGTTAGATTCGGCTTAACCTTAAACCCATGAAAGTGGCCCATGGCCGGATGCTACATATCACTTACCTTGATCACTTCAAATCCCGAAAGACTCCTTCACGCTAGCTACAACCAAAACACGAGATTATGGCTTAATACACATTCGGCCATCCTTAGAAATCAAGGCTTAACTATTGATTTCGGCACTCCAATGGAAAGAAACCCATAACCGATTGCTAGAAGAGGAATACTTACCACTACACGTTGCTTGAAGAGACTACAAGAGAGTGGTCGACAGCACCTTCCTTGGGGATTCGACTTCCAAGAAAATAAGAGAAAGAGAGAGCACAGGGTTCGGCTATGGCTCTCAACGAGTTATGAAATATTCGGCTTTTGCTTGATTTTACAAAGGAAGAAGAAGGTTGATGATGAAGATTCGGCTAGAACACAGGGTATTTCGGCTTTGAAAAAAAATAAAAGAGAAGAGAGGATATTTGCTAGAGAATTCGGCAGAGGCACAAAAGAAAGAATAATGGCCTTACTCTCCTTCCTTGGCTGAAAATACCACCTACGGAGCCCCTCAATCGGCCAACTCTCCTTCCCCCTATCCAATCCCCTATTTTCTCTCCTTTTTACCCATTTAAAATTAAGAGAAATAATCCCACATTTATCTCTTCTTCATCTATTCAAATAATCCAAAATAAAACACCAATTATCTACTACCTTAGCCGAAATTATTAAAAGAATTTAATCCCAACTTAAGCTCATCCCTTTAGTGTCTTAGTGCCGTCCACTACTGCCCATCTCTGCTGAAGGAAAATAAAACTCCTTTTTGCTTCCCTTTTGACTCGAACCCAAGCCCTTTCCCCTTGATTGTGGCGTCACTTACTAGGCCTTAAATGGCGCCTTGCAGCCACTTTAACAAGCCCAATTTCATGTCCAAATTCCCCTGCTAATTTTCTTAAGGCCTTATCAGACTTAGCTTCCTCTTTTAAACTAAAAATCGAATAATTTCTAAGGCACTTACCTACACTCTAAGGTTCACAAAATTCATAATGCACATTCACAACACACATAGGCATGCTTTTTCATACTTTTAAGCAAAAATGCACAAGCCCTGATTCCCGAAGATTACATGAAATGTGTCTCGAACTGATCGAGTCGAGTAGAGATGTTTGCTAATGTTTTTGTTGCTCGGTATGGATGCTGGCTTGGATTCGTTGCCTCCTCTGATGGTGGTGGGACATCATCAGGAATGTCCTCATCCTCTTCCTCATTGATTGGTGTCTTTAGTTTGTACTGCGGAGGATCGGTCCCTCGTCATTGTGTTATCATCCTCATATGTAGCATGGTTTGGATGCCTTGAGGAACCATGTTGCCCATCAATGTGAGGGAGGTGATCTACTCGTCGATGTTGAGGAGGTTGAAGTACCGAGCTAGCCTTGTGATGTAGGGCCCCATTGACAGAATCCCCTTCCTATGTTGCTCCGTCTGATGTTGAATTGCGCACGCCATAAAATATGCCAAGTTGAAAACATGTCCTTCAGACATGCATGATAGGAAGTAGACGTCGTGCTTGTTTACGACACCTGTGCTCTCTCTGCATCCTGTGATGGTTTGCGCGAGAATAGCGTGTAAATACCTTAGGGTTGGGGGAAGTGTCGTCGCCTTAGAGCGGCTGGGGTTGTATTGCCATGTAGTGGGGCATAGACTTTACCAACATTCGAGCAGAGTGCGGTGGAGCTTTCTGTTTAATTCGGCAAGAGGGTTTTCTTGTATGAATTCTGGCGTGTAAAATCCGAGAGCAGTGTCGAATTGGGGTACACTTAATCGGTGTATCGAGCCTCCTAGACGGAATTGGATAGCACCTAGGTCGTCGAACTGAGTCGTCACTGCTTGTAGGATAAAGGTGGTGCAGAACTCTAACGTAAGTTCCATATATGTGGGTTCGTCAATTTGGAAGAAGTTCTCTCATGGTTCGGTTGAGAGAAATGCTTTAATGTCAGTTTTGAGCCCAACTTGTCGCACTGCATTCCAGTCGATGCGTCGACCGGTGCCTATGGGTCTTCACCGGATTGCTTTATACTTTTCATCTTGTGTTGCTTGGGGGAACTGGAGAAATGGGTGTCGAGTTTCAGTGGAGGCACTTGGGGACGATGATCCGGGTCCCTTTCTTTTCTTGCTTGGGATGGATCGTTTGACTCGTGACGACGACAAGGTACCTGAAAAAAATTTATCGGAAAATAACATCAACAATGAGGAATGTCTCTCATATCAATCTCATTTTGATATCAAGAAAATTGGTAGATTTTATGTCTAAGAATAGAATCAATCAGCAACCAAAAGTAATTCATTAATGAATGTTGTGAGTATATTCACTAACTAAAAATCAGGGCTAATTCTAAACAATAATGAAAAATAAAGTTGCAATCAAAGATTATGGAAAAATAAATCCTGCTTTTCAAAACTAAGTCTAACAAAGTCTAAAAATAAATACGAATGCTATTAAAGATTTTGTTCAGAAAATGAAACCAGGGGTGGAGGAGATGATCGGCACGGGCGGGGCACAGTGGTGGCTTGGGGGTCTGTAGCACGAGCACGGCTGTGGCGTGGGCATGGGGCTTGGTAGCACGGATGTGGTGCGGCCGTGCAGAAGGTTTTGGTTTGTTTTCGGAAGAAAAAGGTAAGGGGGTGGTTTTTAATGGAAGGGGGTGAGTTTTTGGTCGGTTTTGGGAGGAGGGGGGTTAAATCTGATTTAGGGTTTGTTTTTGGGGAATATGACGGTTGGATTCTATTTATAGGGGAGGGGCACGGTCTGTTAACACGACCGTGTCAATTTGAAATCGCCCGTGTTTTTTGCGTTTTTCAGGTTTGGGCGCGTTCAGGTTCAGTGGCACACCCGTGTGTCTATTTAGCACGCCCGTGCTTGATAAAGCAAAAATGTGGGCACGGTGAGGTGACACGGGCGTGTCTTCCCCGTGTTCGACAAGTCAGTAGCTTCGCACGGTGTGGAGGCACGGGCGTGTCTTACCCGTGTTTGACAAGTCAGTAGCCTCACATGGTTGAAAGGCACGGGCGTGTTCTGGTGTCGCAGCCCGTGTTATCTATAGAATTTTTTCTCTGTTTGGAAATGGCTCTTGGCACGCCCGTAGATCACCCCCTGTTTTGCACACGGTCATGGACACGACCGTGTTCAAGGTCATGTTAAAAATCCTGCATTTTCCTGTTAGACTATTTTAGTGCGGTGTTAGAGAAATAAAAACTATGTTAGTATGTTAGTGTTCGGGTTGCCTCCTGAGAAGCACTCGTTTATAGTCTTAAGCTAGACTCTCCCTGTTTTCGGTTCTAAAGAATGGCTCATGGAGCATAAGCTCTTCTCTCATACCTCCAAAATCTGTACCAATATAAATTTTAAGTCGGTGACCATTTACCTTGAATGTGCCTTTAGTGGGGTGGGTTACTTCGATGGTGCCATATGGAAATATTGTTTTGATCATGAATGGTCCTGACCATCTTGATTTCAACTTTCCCGGGAATAGTTTAAGCCTTGAGTTGTACAGTAGGACTAAGTCTGTTACTTCGAATTGCCTTGATCTCTTGAGACGAGCATCGTGGCGTCGCTTCGTTGTTTCTTTGTACAATATTGAATTCTCATAGGCTTCCGCTCTCCACTCGTCCAGCTCGTTCATCTGCATCATTCTCCTCTTACCTGCAATTTTGAAATCAGTATTTAAAAATTTTGTTGCCCAAAAAGCTTTGTGTTCTAATTCGAACGGTAAATGACAGCTTTTCCCGTATACAAGTTTATATGGGGATGTCCCTACAAGTGTTTTAAATGTTGTTCTATAGGCCCATAATGCGTTATCTACTTTTAATGCCCAGTCTTTTCTATTTGATTCAACGGTTTTTTCTAAAATGCGCTTAAGTTCTCAGTTTTCCACCTCTACTTGCCCACTGGTTTGAGGATGGTATGGGGTTGCTGTTCAATGATACACTCCATATTTCTTTAGAACTTTTTCAAATTGGGTATTGCAGAAGTACGTACCCCTATCGCTAATGATGGCTCTCGGTGTGCCAAATCGTGAAAAGAGTTTTTTGAGAAACTTGACTACTACCCTAGCATCATTGGTAGGTAAAGCTTCCGCTTCTACCCATTTTGACATGTAATCAACTTCCACTAGGATGTACTTGTTCCCGAACGAATTAGGGAATGGTCCCATAAAGTCAATACCCCATATGTCAAATATTTCACATGACAACATATATGTTTGATGCATTTTATCTCGTTTAGAAATGTTACCTATTCGTTGGCATCGATCACACGAGGTAACATACCTGTTGGCATCTTTAAATAGAGTGGGCCAATAAAAACCTAATTCGAGTATCTTGTGTGCTGTCTTTATGCCACTGTAGTGTCCTCCTGATGGTCCTGAATGGCAATGCTCCAAGATCTTGTTTGCTTCTGTCTTTGTAACACATCTTTGAATTACCTGATCAGCACAAATGCGGAAAAGAAAGGGATCTTCCCAAAAATAATTTTTCACATCAGCAAAGAATCGCTTCTTTTGGCGGTGTGTTAATTTTCTTGGTAAGATGTTAGCTGCTAAATAATTTGCAATATTTGCAAACCATGGTACCTCAGAATGTGTTATAGAAAGGAGTTGTTCTTCAGGAAATGAATCATTTATTCCGCCTTCATCGAGCTCTTTAGTGTGTGGATTTTCAAGTCTAGAAAGGTGATCCGCTACAAGATTCTCAACTCCCTTCTTATCTTGTATTTCCAGGTCGAATTCCTGTAAAAGTAAAATCTATCGTATGAGCCTGGGTTTAGCATCAGGTTTGTTTAAAAGATAACGAAGAGCTGAATGGTCAGTGTAAACGACAACTTTGGACAAGATTAGGTATTGTCTAAATTTATCAAAAGCAAAAACTACAGCTAGCAATTCTTTCTCTGTGGTCGTGTAGTTTTCTTGTGCGGGTGTTAGTGTTCTGCTGGCGTAGTAAATTGGTTGAAAATGCTTGTCTCTTCGTTGTCCCAAAACTACACCTACTGCAAAATCACTTGCATCACACATTAGTTCAAAGGGTAAGTTCCAATCAGGTGCAATTATAATCGACGCATTTATTAATTTATCCTTAAGGATATTAAATGCTTCTAAATATTCATGATTGAAATCAAAAGGAACATCTTTTTCTAGTAATTTTGTCAAAGGCTTAGCTATTTTAGAAAAATCTTTAATAAATCTTCTATAGAACCCTGCATGTCCTAAAAAGCTTCGATAGCCTTAACAAAACTAGAGGGAGGTAGTTTTTCTATGGCTTCAACTTTTTCTTTATCTACCTCGATCCCTTTACTAGAAATCTTATGCCCTAACACAATCCCTTCTCTTACCATAAAGTGACATTTTTCCCAGTTTAAAACAAGGTTTGTTTCATCACATCTCATTAGAACTCATTTTAAATTTTTAAGGCAAAGATGGAAAGAATTACTGAATACCGAAAAATCATCCATAAATACCTCCATGATGTCTTCTACGAGTTCATCAAAGATTGCCAACATGCAACGTTGAAAAGTAGCATGTGCATTACATAATCCAAAAGGCATTCTACGATAAGCAAATGTACCGTATAGGCATGTGAATGTCGTCTTTTCTTGATCTTCAAGAGCTTTGGGGATTTGGAAATAACCGGAGAGTCCATCCAAAAAGCAGTAGTACATATGCCCGGATAATCTTTCTAACATTTGATCTATGAAGGGTAGCGGGAAGTGATCTTTTCTGGTAGCATCATTCAACTTTCTCTAGTCTATACAGACTCTCCAACCCGTGACTGTTCTTGTGGGAATCAACTCATTCTTTTCATTGGGCACTACCGTCATTCCTCCTTTCTTTGGAACTACTTGCACAGGACTTACCCAAGTGCTGTCAGAGATAGGATAAATTATTCCTACATCTAGGAGTTTAATGACCTCAGCTTTGACCACTTCTTTCATGTTGGGGTTTAACCGTCTCTGGGGTTGCACACACGGCTTGTATTCTTCTTCTATTAAAATTTTGTGGGTGCAGAATGCGGGGCTTATTCCCTTGATGTCAGAAATTTTCCAAGCTATGGCTTTTTTGTATCAGCTCCTCTTTTTCCTTAGGTTCTAGTTCTACAGAAATGATTACTGGTAATGTAAAATTGTCTCCGAGGAATGCGTATTCTAAGTGTTTTGGTAACTGTTTCAATTCCAATTTGGGTGGCTCCTCGATGGAAGGTCTCTGTTTTATTTTGTCATCATTGTCAATTCTTTCTTCTTTCATTTGTTTGGATGACGATGTATTCAGATTCAGCTCATCATCCTCATCTTCTTCCCCCTCTTCTTGAGTTAGGTACAGTTCCATCGTGTCGTCATGTATAATTTCCTGTAATGAATTTTGAATGATATGATCAGTAGTATCAACAAAATAACAGGAATCATCTTGCTCTTTAGAATATCGCATGGCATCATAAATTTGAAAAATGATTTCTTCATCTCCTATCCTCAGTGCGAGTTTACCATCTCCTACATTAATAACAGCTCTAGCAGTGGCTAAAAAAGGACGGCCTAAGATTAAGGGAACATTAATGTCTTCATCCATGTCTAGTATAACGAAATCAACAGGGAAAATAAATTTATCAATTTGTACCAAAACATCTTCAATGACCCCTCTAGGATATTTAATAGATCTGTCTGCTAACTGAATACTCATCCTAGTGGGTTCTGGTTCCCCAAGATCTAGTTGTTTAAACATTTTATAAGGCATTAAATTTATACTAGCGCCTAGATCAGCTAATGCTTTCTTAATATTCAATCTACCAATTAAACAAGGGATAGTAAAACTTCCTGGGTCTTTTAACTTGGTTGGTAGCTTATTTTGGAGAATGGCTGAGCATTCTTCATTAAGTTCCACCGTTGACACCTCTTCAAGTTTTCGTTTATTCGTCAGAAGTTCCTTTAAGAATTTTTCGTACTTTGGCATCTATGAAATAGCTTCAACAAAAGGTAAGTTGATATGTATTTGTTTAAAAAGTTCAAGAAACTTACCGTATTGTGCATCAGTTCGCTCTTTCTTTAACTGTGCTGGATATGGGATTGGTGGTTTGTTCTCTTTGCGTACTGGATTTACATATTCAATTCCCTTATCACTTGTTTTATTTTCGTTTGGGGTTTGTTTCTTCATTTCACCTAATTCCTTTCCACTTCTCAGTGTAACTACTTTTACCTGTTCTGTCCCTTTAGGAAAATTTTCTGCACGTGTTTCACAGATCATCTTAGTAAGCGTTCCCACCATCTTAGTGAGTTCCCCAAATGACTCAGTAAATTTTTCAATTGGTGCTTGTTGATTTTTAAGGGTTCTCTCGATATCTTGCAGGTGTTTTTCTATGTTTACCGATTCCTTCTCGTGTATTGGTTTCTTTTCTTGTGGGTAGGGCTGATTTCGGAAGTTTTGAGGAGGTTGTTGCCTTTGATTTCCTTGGTTTCCTTGTCCTCCCCACGAAAAATTTAGGTGCTTCCTCTAACCTGGATTGTAAGTATTGCTATAGATCAGAAATTATTACCTATATAGTTCATCTGTTCATCTTCTGCTCCCGGTTGGTAGGGTGGGTACTCAGGATTCGCCACAGTTCCACTTGCGTCGCACTGCATGACTGGATGTACTTGTGAAGAACACAAATTATCAAGCTTTTTATTCATCATCTCTAGCTGTGTTAATAGCATGGTCATGGCATCGATGTTGAAAACTCCTGCCGATTTTGCCGGTTTGGTCCTTAAAGCTTGCCACTGATAATTGTTTAATGACATCTCCTCAATGAACTTGTAGGCTGCTTCAGGAGTTTTGTTGTTCAGCGTTCCACTGGCAGCTGAATCTATAAGTTGCCTCGTTGAGGGGTTTACACCGTTATAAAAGGTTTGGACTTGTAGCCACAAGGGTAGGCCATGGTGTGGGCACCTCCTTAAGAGATCTTTGAATCTCTCTCATGCGTCGTATAGCTCTAAATCTATCTGCACAAAAGAAGAGATATCATTCCGTAATTTGGCCGTTTTGGCCGGTGGAAAATATTTCATCAAAAACTTTTCGGTCATCTGATCCCATGTAGTGATTGACCCTCTTTGTACGAGTTTAACCACTGTTTGGCTTTATTCCTTAATGAAAAAGGGAATAACTGAAGACGTATGGCATCATCAGAAACACCATTTATTTTGAAGGTATCACAGAACTATAAAAAGTTAGCTATATGCGTGTTTGGATCTTCATCCTGCAAACCATCAAATTGAACAAACTGTGGAATCATTTGCATTGTGTTAGGCTTTAATTCAAAATTGTTAGCATATATAGCAGGCCTAACAATGCTAGATTCTGCTCCTGTTAAATGCAGTTTCGCATAATCAAACATTGTGCGTGAAGCATTGTTTTCCCCCATATCGCGTGGTTATGGGTTGTTTTCGTCCATCCCATCAGTAATATTGGACCTATCTTCTTTCTCTCTGTGTGTGTTATCTAGGGCTCGCCTGGTTTCCCGACGATTCCTATGATGGGTAGCTTCGATTTCATTGTCAAATATCAAAGGTCCTCTCGGATTCCTTCTAGTCATAAACTAGAGGTACCTGCTGGAAAAGAAAGAAAGAAAATTTCAAAAAAAAAACAAAAAATAGAAACGAAAAGATAAATAAATTGTGAAAAATAAAAATTAGGGCTAAAGTAATAAAAATAGAGTTTTCTTAATATTTTAGTTCCCCAACAACGGCGCCAAAAACTTGATCGCTGTAAATCAGAGCTTTAAATATTTATAAGAGAATGATCAAACCTGGAGACTAACTCTGACAATGATATTAAGGCAAGTGTACCTATCGGACAGTAGTATAGCTTAGGCAAGACTGGTTATCGAACCCAAAGGAACTAAAAGTATTAATACTCACTTTCTTTTTATTATTTAGCCTTAAAGTTAGAGTGAAGATTACTTTTAAACTAAATTGTCGACAACTAAACTAAGGACACAAAGACAAGAAGACGAATTGGAAAATAATGTTGAAGGAAAACTCAGTTGATTTCGACGATACCTTTGGGAAGAATCCACCTAGACTTTACTTATTATCTAACCCTAGATTATATGATTTCTTTTACTTAGCTTGATCCGTGAGACTCCCTAACCTATATTAAACCCTCTCTCGAGGCGAATAACGTCTAACCCTAGGTTAATTGGTGGAACTCTTGTTCGCTTATAATAACCCCCTAGGATAGCAGTAAATCGATCAATGGACTCCCATATTAGGTTTCACCCTAATCCGACAAAATCTCGTAACCCTATCTCTAGGCGTTCGATCAACTCCGCTTAATTATGCTAGATCTCCTATTAGGCAGGGTCTATTTCTCCTCCACCTAACCACATTAGATTTGGATTAAGCAATATAATTAAGAACAAACTAAGTAATTTATCATATAACCTAAAAATCAAATAACAAAATCCATCTAGGTTTCATCCCCTTCAGGTATCTGAGGGATTTAGTTCATAATGAATAAACAAAACATCGCAAGAGAAAAGATAAATCAAAACATAAGAAAACCCTAAAACCCTCTGAAGGAATTGAAAGAGAATTCTGCCGTCTTGAGTATAACTCCGGCTTCTTGGGATGGATCAACTGGCTATCCTCACGTTATTCCCTAACTTTAACCTTCTCGGCTTGGCTCCTTGGCCTAGCTTTCGCTCCCCCTCAAAGGTGGTACCTAGGGGATATTTATAGGCTCTTGGATTGCGATTCTTTCTCCCTAAGTATCCTTTTCCGACTGAAATTGCTCTTTCCAGCGACAGAAGCACGGCCATGGCACATGCCCGTGTGTATCGAGACCTGATCGCATTCTAATTTCTCTTGAGGCACGGCCGTGTGTGACGGAGATGAGGCCGTGCTCTAGGTGTTCGTCGAGGCATGGCCGTGTGTGCTTTGGGCCAGGCCGTGTCAATTTCATGCTAAAGCCCATTTACTCCGTTTTAGGCCCGCTTTGTGTTCTTTTTATCCTCGGGTGCTTTCCTGGGTATAAGACATGAAAAGAAAGGATTAAAAGCACCTTTTTATATAAAACAAGGAATAAATCATCCAAAAGCATATTAAATGTGGGATTAAAATATGTTACTTTTACAGTTTATCAAATATTCAAATACGCATATTCATCATCATTAACATAAACACAAAGCCGATGCCACATCCCAAATGTGGTCTTACATGGGGTCACCTCTGAGTGCCGATGCCATATCCCGAATATGGTCTTATACGAAGTCTCACATCAAGTATCGATGCCATATCCCAGATATGTTCTTATACGATTCTTATATTTAATACTGAAGCCATATCCCAGATATGGTCTTATACGGGATCTCAATTCGGTACCGAGGCCATGTCCCAGACATGGTCTTACACAGAACCTTATCCATTTAGTGTCTCGATGATAGTATTCTCACATTTATTATAGTCCAACTGGGACTTCAACATCTCAACTTTTATCATCTTTCTCAATCAACACCATTACTCAATTTCATAGAATATCGTGTACCATTATAATATCCAACATTCTCAAACATACTAGCGTAAATGTTGAATTTATCACATACAAACTTACCTCGATTTCAAAATAGGTTAGATTGTCGATCTAGTCCGATACTTTGTTCTTTCCCCAGTCGAGGTTAATTCTTGGTTCTTCTTGATCTATAATAACAAATTAACTCATTTAATTATCACATTAATAAATGCATTTCAATAATCATGCTTTGGAAAAATTACTATTTTGCCCTTAGACTTTCACAAAATGACCATTTTACCCTGAGACTCAGAAATCAATTCTAATCAAATTTCTCCCTTTAACGAGCCTAGTTGAACATTTATTTCTCTTATGATTACCATCAAAACTCAACATTTCACACATTTACTACATATTTTACAACCTTTACAAAAAGGTCCTTTTAGGTGCTTTCATGGTAACACCTTTCACAAAAGTTGTTCATCTAACAACTAAGACCCATTTTCTTCCATAAAAATGCAGCAAAAAACTTAAAAGCTCTCATGGAAAAACTCTAAACTCTTCACCATTTTACAAAATAGTCCCCTCTTTAGAAAGCTTAAGCTTTAGGGGTTCCAAAAGTACAACTATCGTCAAGAAAAACCATTAAAATCACTTACTTGTAGGGAGAAGAGTTTGCTAAAATTTTTGAGCTTTAAAACCCCTATTTTTCTTGTATTTTTCAGTGGAAGAAGATGAGTAAAGAGAAGGGTATCATCTTTTCTTTATTTTAATATTAAACCATCAATTTAGTCACCAAATCCTTACCAACTTGGACCAACTTTGACTTTCTTGTCCCCTATGGCCGGCCAAACATGATTTAAGGGGCTAATTTCCCTTTAAAGACCTCCAAATATTATTCCATAGCTATTTGGCATCCTTATCTTGAAATTTTGAACTTTCACACTTTATGCGATTTAGTCCTTTTTCGCGACTAAGCTTGAAATCACTAAAATTAAAGCACCAAAATTTTCATGCACTTATATAATCATTATCTAACTCATAAAATAACATAAAAATAATTTTCTTAAATCTCGGATTAGTGATTCCGAAACCACTGTTCTGACTAGCCCCTAAATCGGGCTGTTACATATATTTATCGGAATTCAATATCCAATCGGGGCTTAACCCTTTATCACCATTAATCATGTATCAAATCTCTTCTTATATCATTCAAGTAATATACATCAATATAAGTCACATTCCATACAAGCACAACATTCAATTAAATATATTTACATGCCTGATTAAGTTACACGAACTTACCTCGACACTTGTTTGCGTAAGTAATCTTCTAATCCGAAACCTTTTCCTTTCCTCGATCTAACCTTGAATTTGAGTTGTTCGGATCTTATTGAGCTTGAAAAGTTTTCTTCCTCTCTCTTAGGGTTTCTATAGAAATTTTAGGGAAGAAGAGGAATAAAAAGATGATAATTTCCTTTTTAATTATTTGTCATCTTTTAATTTTATTGATTTCCAATTTAGTCCCTTGCCTTTTCTAATTTTTCCATGGATAAGTCATTATAATGTCTACATATTTTTCTGTAATGGTCTAATTACCATATAAGGACCTCTATTTTTGAATTCCATAGATATTTGATCCTTATAGCTACCAAAATTCAACTTTCGCATTTTATGTGATTTAGTCCTTCTCGTAATTAAGCACTTAATTAATAAAATTTTTGTATTAAAATTTTCATACGACATGTTTATCATAATACAGACCATATAATAAAAAAATAAACTTTATTTTTGGATCAGATTTGTGGTCCCGAAACCACTGTTCTGATTTCACTAAAAAATGGGTTGTTACAGAAGTAAATGGTTAATTAGAGTTAATAACTTGAAATGGATATGTTATTGAAATAGCAATTAATATGAAATGAAATGTAAACTCCCAATCCGAGCCTAGATGTTATGACCGAATCGTAAAAGCGGCATGGGACACCTTAGTGTCGAACCTACTCAAACGACAGTTTAAAACCTTCAAGTACTCTCTTTAATAAAACCATGGCTTCTATTGTTAACTTTGGAAAACGTCCCTTTACTTAGTCAACTATGCCTTAGTGAATTTTTATAAAACCTGTAACACCCCAAACCCAGCCTAGAAGTTAGGCCCAAATCTGGCGTGCCACATTGAAGTGTTTTTCAAAAACCATGTTTTCATTGAAAACCCTTCACAATTAAAAGCTTGAGTAAAATCCCAGTTACGTCAGTTTAATTTTTTTCGAGGTTTATTAGTTATTACTTTCAAAACCTTATTGTTGTGGAAGCTTAATTTAAAACAAATGATTTACGAATTTATGATATTTACAAATTGAGTTGCAGAAACGTAGTGTTATAAAAATAGTTATTGTTTTGGAAAACCGCGATCTACTTTTAATAGATAAAAACGTAATAAACTGAAAATCCCAAATTAAAAACCAGAAATTAAAAGAGGCCATATTACAACCTAATAAGAAAGCGGTTTAAGTAAGGTAAAATAGAATACTAAAATTTAAAGTTGTCCGTAGTGTGGCCACCCCCGAGTACTCCAATACGTCGAACCGCTTACTGAGGATTACCTGAAAAATTAAAAAGAGGGTGTAAGTTTACGAAAACTCAGTGTGTAATCCCCTTATTAGAGTAACAGTCAGTATACAGAAATAGAAACCAAAACAGTCTGAGCCAAAGCCCTTTAGTAGTAACAGTACAGTCCAGTTCAGAGCATACATGGGCCAAAGCCCACTACAATATCATTTGGGTCACAGCCCATAACAGAATCAATTGGGCCTAGCCCAAACCAATAACAGAACAAGTGGCCCTAGGCCCAGTACAATGACAGATCTCATAAACAGATATGCAACTGTATGAGGATGCATCCCACCCCGATCCAGCCAACACACCACCCTTACCAACCCTGCACTCCTGTAGGGATAAAATCGACCCTCCCAGCCAACACACCAAGCTTAGCACCGGTTGCAGCACTAAGTCAAACAGACCAGCTAAAAGCCATAAACAGAATGGTTATAAACCATAATTAGAATGGCACAGAGCCATAACCAGGATGGCACAAAGTTATCGATAACTGTAATAAGTTTGGCACATAGCCATCAGCGACAGTAATATAATCGGCACACAGCCACGGGTAATTATGATCGACACAGAGTCATCAATATATATGTTAGGCACATAGCCACGGGTGAATATGATTGGCACAAAGCCATAATCAAGATGGCACAGAGCCATATTTAGGTTGGCATAGAGCCATAATCAGATTACGCAGCTTTAATTCGTCCGTCTGTCCACAGTCATGTCATGCGACCCGTGCGACCCTATCAGAACTTCCTCCGTATCAATGTCCCAACCCCATGCAATATGTCGTGTATGTCATGCTCAATCATTACAAGTGTATGCAAAATGGCCATGATCAGTAACAGTCATTTAAACATATATTAAAAGCATATCAGTCACATGTCCACAGTTAAGTTAGTTTAAACACAGTTATACGATCACAGTCAAATTAGTCAAATTCATAGTTTAAGTCAGTCATTTACCCACAAGGGCAAAATAGTCATTTTACCCTATAAGGGTATTTCGATAATTCTACCCTTCAGGGGTATTTCGGTGATTCTACCTTATAGGGGTAATTCAGTAATTCTACGCTATATGGGTATTTCGATAATTTTGCAAACTAGGGGTATTTCGGTAATTTTGCAAATCGGGGGTATTTCGGTAAATTTGCAAATTAGGGGTAATTCGGTAATTTTGTGAACCGAGGGTATTTCAATAATTTTAGAAATTGGGGGTATTTCGGTAATTCTGTAAACTGGGGGTATTTCGGTAATTTTGCAAACTGGGCGTATTTCGGTAATTTCACAAACCGATGGTATTTCAGTAATTTTACAAATCGAGGCTTAACGACCCAACAGAAGGTCCCCTATCGCCTCGAGCGACTTAAGTTACCCAAAACAGACACAACGGTGTAAATGGGCCTAAGGTCCACTACTCAGCCCAAGTGGGCCCACACACTCGTGTGGCCCATTTAGCCCAAAAATAGCATCGGCTATACGAACAGCACAGTTCAAACCATTAGAAACCATATAACATGCATTTTATCTGTGTAGGGCCCACCAGCCAGTAGGCCTATATGGCCAATTGCCCAAAGACGACCCTAGCCATGTGGGCTACACGTCTCGGTCTAATATTCACCACAATATGCAAATTAATCTGTGTGGGGCCTACACGGCCCATTTCGCAGCCCAAAACGACCTAAGCCCATGAGAACGCTCATGGTGGCCTCAACCATCTTACGCCTATATTCATGGGCTCGGTCCACCACACGTGCGATTGCACACTCGTGTGGCATCATTCGCCGGTACTTCGGCTTTTCAACATTTTGTCGATCTACGATCAGAAGAAGTGTGGTTACACACTCTATCGGCTTTCTCGTCGACTATCGAATACAGGGTACTATTACACACCCAATCGCGAAGCGCTCCACGAATCCCTAGCACCAAACCTACCATATTCAAAACTAACGGTTAATCACTCGATCAATACAATTATTCTTTCTTTTTTCCAAACACATGCCGAAATCACATTGATACTTGCCTTAGTCGATCGAGATTTGAGAAGTCCCCACTAATTGTTAGCAAGAATTGATCCCCTTGATGCAATTATAGTCAAAACTGAAAGTAGGCCTTCGACCGCTTTCGGAACACGCGCCCCTCTTTACTCCTCGAGAACGCCTAGGTATCAACCAACGTTAGTCTAAGGGAAGAGAGATAGAGGACTCGGCAAAAGGGAAAAAGAACCATACTAGCAACAAAAATCCATTTAAGGAATATCCAAAACTTACACTTAACCTCGGCAAACAGAGGAGAAGAACCTATAGCCTTATGATAGGAGAACAAAAATGAGAGTAATTTTGGCAATAGATGAAAGAGAGATAGCAGGGTTTTCGGCTTTTACACACTTATGAACAAATGATAACAGTGTTAAACAAAAGGGAAAAAGAATGAAGGCAGAGAAAAAGAGGTTGAATTCGACTCACATTAAGTAGAATAGGAAACAGGGAAAAGAGAATAAAGAAAACCGAAACGGGAAAGACACAAAAAGGTCAATGGCAATATTTGGCACTATAGATAGAAGAGAGAAAATAAAACAAATCGGCATAAAAGAAAGCAATTGTCGAAAATGCACCAAATGCACTCCCTAGCCGAATTTGCCTAAACAAAACTCTCCCCAATTGGCTCCAACTTCTCCCATTTCAAAATCCTTCAAAAACTCCACCAATCCCTCCACCAAATTTTCTCCTTGTTTTACTCCAACTCCCCATTCAAATCAATTCAAATTCTTATGACCAATTCAACCACAGAGTTCCACCTCCCCAACACAAGCAGCAAAATAAACATATTTGTGCACGCCAAGCCTCGAACCTCAGACTCCTTGCAACACATGTAGCGCCACCACCACTGCACCAACAGGCTCTTTGTGTCACATTTTACCTTCAATTAATTAAGAGGTCTGAAGGCCAAGGTCCAGGTTCCTTTAAAAGAGAAACCAAAATAAATTACAAGAGTCAAGACTTGAACCCAGGCTCCCTTGAAACCTTAATGACGCCACAACCACTAGACCACATGCTTCCTTGTGTCATTTTTTTTAACACAATGATTTAAAAGGCCTACATCCAAGCATCCAGGATTTTATCCACTTAAAACCAAAATTTTTGCTAAAGCCCAAGTTTGAACCCAGGACTTTTCCAATTCCTCACAGGACCCTTAACCACTTGAGCAGACATACTTTTATGTTATTCACTTGCACAACTAAATTCCAATTCCTTCGGCACGCGAAGCCCATTTCTTCTAGGCCCAAAATTTGAGGCGTTACAAAACCTAATTGTCGGCATTGCTTTAGAAAAATCATTTTAAATATCTTCTTAACAGGGGAAAAACATCATTACTAGTCAAATTATTAACTTAGCCATGTATCATGCATAGTCCAATTTCAATATGCAAGATCCGTAAAACTAATCCAAGTATGAGTGTCATGCATGCATGGTAATCCCAAAAACACAAATAGTCCCAAACCACAGTTTTAAATAACTTACAATCCAAAAACCAAATAATAAAAATAATGAGAAAATAAACTAAAAATAAAATTAAAGTAGAATAATATGACAAAATTGAGTCTAAAGTCCGTCCTACATCCGTAATCCAATTTTGATCCTAATTTCATTCATTACCTGAGAAGTTAAGGTAATGGGGTGAGCTTAACTAGCTTAGTGTGACACTAAACAGACATGCATTAAGCATTCGTTCAAGCAATTTTATAGAGATAACCATAACACATTCAAACATTATCAATAACAATTTAAATGCACATGATCGTGACAAATGCACATGTGAGATCCTACCCATACCATCCAGTACACACCACAAGTTCCCCAGAACTCGTCTGCCAAACTCCAACAATTGCGACCATAGCTCGATGTGGTAAAACCGCCAATAATAAATAATGTAAAAAATCTATCAAATATCTAATAGTGCGATACAATCGCCGATATCATATAATATGCGATAAAATCGCCAATGCCCTCAATACTCCAAATGTAGTGCACTGACTATGAATATATGAGGACTTAATATGTCCTTGGTATTCCATGAACTCCTCTACCAACCACAAAATATCCCAACCCAATGCATATGCAATATGTCACACAAACTCATACATATTCATATTTCAAAAAATTTCATATTTATTTCACATGTTCAACATGTCCTCAATAATCACGTTCTTTCGGTAAAAGGAAATAGTATTCCAACTTTCAAATTGCCATTAAGATGGTATCTATGAGTATCATTCAATTTCACATACTTTATGAATTTCATTGTGCATAAATAGCAACATCATGAATATACATCATAGCAAATATTTCATGCATTTAAGTCATGCATAAACCTAATATCTCAATAATTCATATCATTCAATCAAACATTCTCATGTCACATAATAAAATTATGCAGAAATAATCTCAATCACACATTCATATTGTCAAATTAGAAATTTTACCAATTTTACCAACACACCAATCTTTTAAGGCTCATGATAAACCGTAAAAGCAATATATTTTAATCCCACATTTAGTATGCTTTTGGATAATTTAAGCCTCGATTGATATAAAAAAGGTGCTCTTAATCCTTTCTTTTCATGTCTTATACCCAGGAAAGCACCCGACGATGAAAAAATGACAAACGGGCTTAAAATGGGCCAAATGGGCCAATTCACGAAATCGCCTGGACTTCAAGCCACACGGTCGTGCCTCATGGATCAGCTAGAACATGGCCTGACCATGATTCACACGGCCGTGCCTCCATAAACAGGCCCAAACACGGCCTGAAGTCGATCCACACGAGCGTGTGCTATGGCCGTGTCCCTATCGCTGGAAAGAGCAATTTCATTCGGGAAAGGATACTTGGAGGCAAAGAAACACATTCCGAAACCTATTCAAACACCCCAGTAGGAATTCTACTTAAATTAGGATACTTAGGGGCCAAGCAAGGCATCACAAAGTCTATATAAACACCCAAGGGGGCAACTTGAAAGGGGAGTTCGGCAGAAGCCTTCTGCCAGGGCTTTTGTCAGGGCAGTGAAGCTAGGCCAAGGAGCCAAGCCGAAAAGGTCAAAATTTTGGGAATCACTCGAAGTTAGCCAGTTGATCCATCCCAAGAAGCCGAAATTCTACTCAAGACGGCGGATTTCTCCTTCAATTCCTCCAGGGAGTTTTAGGGATTTCTTATGTTTTGTTTTATCTTTTCTCTTGAGACGTTTTCTTTATTTGTTATGAACTAAACCCTTCATACACCTGAAGGGGATGAAACCTAGATGAATCTTGTTATTGATTTCTTAATTATATGATAAATACTTAGTTTGTTCTTAATTATGTGTGCTTAATCCAAATTTGATATGCTTAGGTGGAGGAGGAATAGACCTTGCCTAAGATTAGATCTAGCATAATTAAGCGGAGTTGATTGCACGCCTAGAGATAGGGTGACCAGATTTTGCTGGATTAGGGTGAAACCTAATATGGGAATCCATAGATCGATTTACTGCTATTCTAGGGGGTTATTATTCGAGAAAGAGATTTCCCTTAATTAACCTAGGGTTAGATGTTATTCGCCTTGAGAGAGGGTTTAATATATGTTAGGGAGTCCTACAGATCAAACAAAGTGAATAAATCATATGGTTCAGTGTTAAATAATAAGTGAAGTCTAGGTGGATTCTTCCTGAGGGTATCGTCGTGATCAACTAAGTTTTCCTTCAAGTTATTTTCCAATTCATTCTTTGTGTCTTCGCGTCTTTAGCTTAGTAATCGTTAATTTAGATTAAAGAAACTTCACTTTATTTTAGGCTAAATAATAAAAATAAAGTTAGTATTAGTACTTTTAGTTCCTTTGGGTTCGACAATCTGGTCTTGCCTAAGCTATACTATTGTTCGATAGGTACACTTGCCTTTAATCATTGCCAGAGTTAGTTTCTAGGTTCGATCTCATTTATTATAAATTTAAAACTCTAATTTCAGTGATCAACTCAAAACGTATCTGGTTTGGCCACTCACAAAACTAATATTTTGGCATTTTAGTCAATCCATTCAACAAGCAAATTTATCAAATATAACATGACAGTTATCATTATCAAACAAATTTACGAGTTTAAGACCTACACCTTATTTCTCTCTTCCTCGCAGCACACTAGTGAATCTTCCAATTTTCTTTAATAAATTCTTATACGAACTTAAACCAAAATTCGGTATAAATTCAATCAATTTACCTTTAAACTAGCACACTAGCGAATCGTACATGAGATCATTCTTCGGCTTTACGGTTGATTTGGGACGTTCAGGTTAGAACCTAATTCAATAATATAGTGTAAAATCAATAGTTAATAATTATTAAATTCCTTAATCTTATCAATCCATAACCTTTACCCAACAATTATGCCGAAACAACAAACTAGTTTACGCTTAATTGCACTTATGCTTCCTAATTTGTGAGTTCCGAATGACCAATCAATCAAGAACATTTTTCCCTAATTGACATGGGTTTAAAGGTTGACTAGAAGGGTTCAAGCACTCAAATTAAGGTTGAAATTAAATGGTAAATATTCAAGAAAGAAAATATCCCCCTTTTTTACACATATGCGTATGCACCACCACTAATGGTGGCTAGAATTAGGGCTAAATTTTAAAACAATTTGAGATCTAATTAATAGCTGGAAAAATACCTTTAAAACATTAAAAATTCCCCGAATTCTAGATCTAGAAATTTAATTTTTTAACTTGCAAGATTACCCAAGAAATTAAACGAAAAAAAAGTCTTACACAAGCTAATGGAGATGGGTGATAATAGCACTTTCTTGGCAAGGTTGGAGTTAATCTTAGAGATTCAAAATTTCAATTTTGGGGCTTATTCTAATTGAAGAAAATTGGTAGCAAGGTAGGGATGTAGAGTGAATAGTGGTGATAGGTGCGACGATAACAATGGTGGGAGAAAGAGAAATGAAAGAAAAAAAAAAGATCAAGAGAATGAAAGGAGGTTAGGGACGGCTAAGGTAGGAGAAAAGAGAGTTAGAGGTTGATTATTTTGAGTAAAAAATTTATTTATACCTAGGTTTACTAGGCTTGGATGGCAACACATTAAAAAACAAGGGAATTTTGCAAAAATTAATTTATTTTGCAAGAGATAGGACTTGAACTTGGGACCTCCAACTAACTTCCATGTTTCCACATTTATTAACCAACCATTGGGCCAATTCCTTGTTTTTGATATATTTCTACATTTTTATTGAGCTAAATTTTTGGATGTTGCAACTATTTCCCCTTAAAATAAATTTTTCCTCAAAATTACCTATTTTGAAAAGATGAAGATACTGAAGCCGAATTGAGTCCTTCAGCTCCCAAGTAGTCTCTTTGATGCCATGATTTCTCCACAGTACTTTAACTAGTGAAAATTTTCTTTCTTCTTAACACTTTGATCTCACGTTCTAATATTGGAATCGGTTCCTCCTCAAAATGACAAATCGGGTCTAACCTCAATCTCCTCCACTAGAATAATATGTGCGGGATTGGATTGATACCTTCTCAGCATCGAGACATGAAATACATTGTGAATACGATCTAAACCATGAGGCAATTCGAGTTGGTAAGCCATAGGACCAACCCTCTTAAGCACTTGATAACGACTAATAAACCTAGGGCTTAACATACCCTTTCGACCAAACCTCTAAACTTTCTTCCATTGAGAGACTTTTAGGAAAACCAAATCCCTCACTTTGAACTCAATGTCCTTGCACTTCAAATCAGCATATGACTTCTGTCTATTAGAAGTTGCCTTTAGTCTTTCTTGAATTAATTGAATCTTATATTCGGTTCAAGTGACCAACTCTAGGCCAATCAACTTCCTTTCAAGGACTTCAGTCCAACATAAAGGTGAGCGGCACTTACGGCCATAAAGAGCTTCGTAAGATGCCATTTGGATACTTGACTGATAACTGTTATTATAGGGGAACTCTGCCATATGTAAATGTTCTTCCCAACCACCTTTGAAGTCGATTACACAACTCCTCAACATATCCTCCAATATCTGAATGACCCTTTCCGACTGACCATCGGATTGTGGATGGAAAGCGGTACTAAAATCCAACCAAGTACCCAAAGCCTCGTGCAATTTCTTTCAGAATCAAGATGTGAATCTAGGATCCCGATCTGAAATAATCAATACTGGTACACCATGTAATCTCACTATCTAAGAAACATAAAGCTTAGCTAACTTCTGGAGAGAATAATTAGTTCGACCATGAACAAAATAGGCAAACTTAGTCAATATGTTCACTACAACCCAAATCGAATCTTTCTTGTTAGGTGTCAAGGGCAACCCACTAATAAAATCCATTGTCACTCTCTCCTACTTCCACTGTGGTATTTGAATTGGTTGGAGCAACCCTGATGGATATTGATGCTCCACTTTAACTTGCTGGCAAGTCAATCATTTAGATATGAATTTGATCACATCACATTTAAGACCGAACCATAAATACACTTCCCTCAAGTCTCGATACATCTTAGTATTACCAGGATGCATAGCATAAAGGTTGTTATGTGCTTCTTTAAACATAGATTGTCTCAAATTTTCATCATTAGACACACAATACCTCCCTCTAAATCAAAATATTCAATCAGAGTTAATCCTAAATTCCTCACTCGATCCATCCTCAACCTATTTAAACCAAGGTGTTAGAGTTCCATCCAAACTCTAGTTATCCTTAATTTGCTGAACCCAAGTAGGCTTTACGTGCAATTCTGCCAAAATACCACCATTGTCAAAGATACTCAAGCGAGCAAACATAGCCCTCAAGTTAGACATTACCTTTGTACTTAAGGCATTGACCACAACATTGGCCTTCACAGGGTGATACTCAATCATATATAGTCCTTTAAGAACTTAATCCATCTTCATTGCCTCAAATTAAGTTCCTATAGGGTGAGGAGATATTTGAGACTCTTGTGATCAGTGTAAATAATGCACTATTCACCATACAAGTAGTCTCTCCAAAATTTGAAAGCAAACATAATAGCTTCCAACTCCAAATCATGAGTGGGGTAATTACCTTCATGCAGCCTAAGATGTCTTGAAGCATAGGCTACCATTTTACCATCCTGCATCAAGATCCAACCAAGTCCAACATTCAAAGCATCACTATACAAAACACATTCCTTATCGAATTCTAGTTTAATTAAAATGAGAACTTCTGTCAACACGGATTTCAACTTTTTGAAACTGGCATGTTGTTCATCTCCCTACTTAAAAGAAGCATTCTTCCTCAACAACTTTGTTAGTAGGGCTGCAATCAAGGAAAACCCTCAACAAACCTTCGATAATACCTAGCAAGACCCAGAAAACTCTGAATTTCTGAAACATTCTTGGGATGCCTCCAATCTAGGATAGCTTTAACCTTTTTAGGATCTACACGAATACCCTAAGCCGATAGCACGTGACCCAAAAACATGACTTACTTCAACCAAAATTCACACTTACTAAGTTTAGCAAAAAATTTCTTTTCACAGAGTATCTATGAAACTACTCTCAAATGCTTATCATGCTCGGTCTCTATCTTAGAGTACACAAGGATGTCGTCAATGAAAACTACGACGAATTGGTCAAGGAAAGGCTAAAACAAATAATTCACAAGGTCTATGAAAGTTGTTGGTGCATTAGTTAAACCAAAAGGCATGACAAATAACTCATAATGTCCATAATAAGTCCTAAAAGCGGCTTTGGGGATATCAGATTCTTTTACTTTGAGTTGGTAATACCTAAATCTTCAGTCAATTTTGGAAAAGATAGTTGCACCTCTAAACTGATCAAATAGGTCATCAATCCTTGATAAAGGGTACTTATTCGTTATAGTTCATTCATTTAGTTGCTAGTAATCAATGCACAACTGTAAGATTCCATCTTTCTTTTTCACAAATAAAACTGGTGCACCCTATGGCAAAACACTAGGTCTAATAAAACCCCTAACCAACATTTTTTGCAACTAGACTTAAACTTCTTAAGCTCTTTCGGTGCTAAGCAGTAGGAAGCGATGAACGTCGATGTCATTCCCAGAAATAACTCAATTCCGAATTCCACTTCCCTCTTTGGAAGTAACCCTGGCAGTTCCTCGGGAAATACATCAGGAAATTCCATTACTGTACAAATACTTTCAACTAAAGGTTCAACGGTGCTTGCATCTCAAACATAAGCCAAAAATGCTTTGCACCCTTTTTGCACCATCTTTTCAGCTACTAAAGTAGAGGTTACATTAGACAGATAATTCTAACGTTCTTCTACCATAATAAATTTGTAACACCCTGGTTTAGGGGTTATGCGTTTGGAGCATAACCCGAGCATTTAGAAGGCTTAAGGTCCTGTTGGAGGAATTTTAGGGGTTTTGGAGAACCTTAGAAGGCAAGGGATGCCTTAGAAAATTTTTTAAATTTTAGGGTAATAAGAGGGAAATAGGGTAGAAAGGCCTTAAAATAAAATTGTGGAGTTTAAGGCACAAGAAAGGCATTGGCAAAGTGGTGCCCGTGCTCCACTTAGGCGCTGGAGGAGGGTGAGGGCGCTGGTTCGAGTGGTAGAAGCGGCATTTTGGTGTTTTATTTTTATATGCGGTTATGGGCTGGCGTAGGAAGGGTTTAAAAATAAAATGGTGTGGCTTATGGACATGAAAGGCAGGTGGGCGGAGTGGCTAAGGCGCTACTTGAGAAGGGGCTTTGTGCAGGTCGCGGGTTCGAGGGCTAGAAGCAGCATTTTGGCATGTTTTATTTTATGCGGATATGGGCTGTAGTATGAAGGCCTTAAAAATAAAATGGGTGGCTTTATGGCATAAAAATCAAAGTGGCCGAATGGCCTGTGCGCTACTTGGCTGTTGGCTTCCCCCAGGTCCCAGGTTCGAGACCTATGGGCAGCAATTTGGGGTGTTGTTTTTATATTGATTTTTGTAGCAAATTTGAAGGGTGGACGGCACATGGAACCTGCAGGTGGGGATAAAGATTAAGATTAATTTTGTTTTATTTCGGCTGGAGTGATAAGGGTGGGTTTTATTTTTTTATTTATTTTAGATAATAGGATAATTGTAGGAGTATTTTAATAGGATTAGATTAGTGGTTAGTTTTTAAATTCGGCTGGGGGGCAGCTTTGTTAGTTTATTATTTTAGATAATTATAGGATTAATTTAGTTAATCAATAAGGGATAATGGCTGGTGGTTTAATATTTTCTTTAGGATTAAGTGATAAAATATGGGTTAATTTAGGAGTGTGTAATTCAAATCAATTTGAATTAGGGGCCATAGGTGATGGCCAAAACTTGGGCTCTTCAGGTGGGGAAGTAGCCGAATATTATTTAAGGGTGTGCTCTCCTTTTTCCAAATTTTAGTTCCCTCTTTTAGATCCTACTTCCTTAAATTCCTTTTATATTTTTTCTTTTCTTTCTAGTTGACCGAACCTCCAAGTGATCTTTATTTCTTTTTGTGCTTTGAAATTGAAATCCTCCCAAACACCATTAATCCCTGCCGATTTCTCCTTTGGCTTTCTATCGAATATTTCTTTTGTTTCTTTTAAATCCCTTGGCATGCCGAATCTTCTCTTTTACTTTGGCCGAATATTGGTGTGGTGGGGATCTCTTCGGTTTCTTCTCCTCAATCGTTGGTAGTCAAGATTCGGTAAGTGGTGGTAAAGGTCCAGGTTGTATTTATTCTTTTATTATTCGAAAGCCGAAGGCTATTAAGGCTAATCATTTATGCGTTTAGGGTGTGGTCGATTGCAAAAAGGACCATTCCGTAGTCCTGAGATTTGATTGGAAATCAAATCAGCCTTGAGAAGCAAGGATATTTAAGGACATAGATCAATTCTCCGGGATTCAAGATATTTTGGTAAGTAATATTTGGTAAAGGTTCAACATTTAGTTTATGACTTGGAGGTTTAACCCGTTTATCTGATTAAGCTTTTGATGGAGGCCAATACCAGTCAAAAGGGGAAAGGGAAGGTCCCTATCCCGAAGTTTAAGAAGAGAGCCGTCTCGGCAGTTCGTGATTGGCCACCGGGGTGTGGTCGTGCAGCAGAAAACGATAGGCAGATAGCTGTAGTCTCGCTAAGCGATAGCGTCGAAATCGAGGGATTAGAACTTCAGGTTATAAGGTGTGTAACTAACCCACTGTTTCCGGGTTTTGTGTTTTACTAACAAGTGCAGTAATAAGTGTGCCATGTATACCCTAAAGGGTATAGCGATGATCAGGTTAGTATCGGACCTGTTGCAATGTGATTATTTGTTTATGAGTATGTTTATGGATATTAATAAGCATGTGTATGCATTATCACGATTATATTTTACGTGGCATGTGCATGGGTGGGTTATGAAAAGAAGGTACGGGTGTACTTCGAGTACGTGGTTGATGTCAGCTTTGTGCTACATCGTGGATTGGCGCTGACTGAGGTCGCGTTGTGGATCTTTGCGATTTAGTTCGCGTGGTTACCTTGATTGATATCGGCTTTATGCCATATCGTGGCTTGATGGGTTGCTATGTGCTCCCTCGTGGATGGCATTGGTTGCCTTTTTGGAGGGAAAAGGAGAGGGTGACTCGATAGTCCCCTGGTGTGTGGTAGGCTGGATAAGGGGGTGTGTAGCGGATGGACCCTGGGTTTGGGTTGGGTATCATGTTGCATTATTTTTTGTAATAATATGGAAATGGGCCAAGCCCAATATGACATGTGGATAGGTATGTTTTGGGAACATACGTGGAAATGGGCCAAGCCCAGTTGATATGTGGTTTATTGAGAAATGGGCCTAGCCCAGTATTTGAGTATGATTTGAATGTGGGCCAAGCCCAGATTGTGGTAATTGTTAAAATAAATATATTATTTGTTGCATTTGATAATTGGGATATTATGTGGCTAGCATGTGGGTGGATTCAGTGGTTAACTTACACACTGAGTCATTATGACTCACCCAATTATTTTCAAACATCGCAGGTGACAGGTTGATCGGACCGGGTTGGAGAGGATGCAAGGTGGCCCATACAGAAGGAGATTGATTTAATTATTTTAAGCAATTTTTAATACAAAGTGTTTTGGATTAATTATTTTTGTAATAAGGGCCTTATTATTATTATTTTTGTTATCACTATTTTTGATATTACTTGATATTATGGTTTACTTAAAAGAAATTATTATGTGAAGATGATTTTAATTTTAGCAACCTATTTAATCAAAGTATTTATATATTTTTATACTAAAGTTTTAATATGGATTATTTTTAATAACAAAGCTTTATTTATAATTTTAAAAGAAAAGACATGGTTTCCAAAAGTTAATAAAATTTTCAAGTTTTATTCTAAAGTCAAAGATTTTGCAAACGGTTTCCGTAGTGACATAACCAGATCCGGTCAGGACTTGTGGGCCGGGTTTGGGGGTGTTACAAAATTCTTTCCCAGACTCAGCCACCAAAGTCACCCTCTTCAATGCACAATCTAATCGAACTTCATTCTCAACCAACTAGTTCATTCCCAAAATAAAATTGAATTCACTAAAAGGAAGCTCTATCAAATCAACAACAAATACCTCTCCCTGAACCTCTAAAGGACATTTTTTATAAACTTTATTCACAAGAGTGGAGGATCCTAAGGGACTAACTACGGTTACAATGTTTTCGGTTTCCTCTACCCCAATTCTCAAATTTACAGCCACATTACTAGCAACATTAGAATGGGTAGATTATATACCAATCGAAGCAAAATAGGGTATCGAATAAATAGTGAAGGTACCTGTTATGACGTCAATCGCATCTCTATCCTCTTGGTGCCTAGCCGCATAAACCAAGGCAGGTTGTCTCGCCTCAACTTGATTTACATATTGAGCTGGTGCTTTCTGACTGCGATTACCATTCCCATTTCAATTTTGATTACGGCCTCTCTGAGCACCCTGATTACCTTTGTGATTTTAACCCCTAGTTGGGCCTCAATTCTAAGCCGGAGTTTGCACTTGATCTTGACGGCGAGGACAATCCCTAATCTTATGCTTCATTGAACCACATATCAAACAAGCACCCATCACCCTCCAACACTCACCCGGATGGCGCCTTTGACAATACTGGCAAACCTGAATCTACCTTTCTCTAGGGTCCACTACTTCCCTATTTTGCGATGGTCTAGCCTCTTTATCCCTCTTAACAGGTCGTGGATTTAGGCCAGTAAGGCCCGTTTCTCTTTTGGACTGATCTACCTATTTAAGCTTAATAAATTCCAAACAATGGACCTCCACATAACGAGGGCCCACAAAATTATTCTAAAAGGCAGCCTGAAAATAAGTCCAATTAATTCACTCTAGGAGTGTACCTCTAATCACTGATTGCTACCATCGATAAGCCTCATCCCTTAACAATGACACGCCCCCTTAAACTTCTACTCAGGAGTGCTGTCCAAATCCTCCAAAATCCATTCAGTGATTTCCATCTAATACTCAACCACTGTAGGAGTAGTTCCAGCAATACCCCTAAACAATTCTGCCCCACTAGAGCGAAGACTCTCAGCAATCGTCCCATGACTAACTCCTCCTATTAGAGCCCCAGCAACCCTATTCAAAGCCCTTAATTACTGGATCATTCTCAACATGGTCATCATTAATATTCCCATTTTCCATATTCCCACCCTCATTAGTGGGTTCACTTTTAACCTTATTATTCTCATTATCCTATTCTAACCCTAATATGCAACTAACTTAATCGGAGCCCTTAGAGGTCGTCCCCTACAACCCTTCCTACCACGAGTTATCATTCCACGTGTGCTCATTTTTGTGTTTTATGAATTTACAATTTTCAAGTAAGAGCCTTTAGTACTTTGTTTAGTCTTTTACACAATCACATTTTATAATTCTTTCATTAAAGTTTTATGCAATGCTCTCTATACTTTTACTAAAGTTCTGTTACTATTTCTATGGACTTGGCATCGGACCTTTGGACACCGTCATTCCCGGTAAAAACTACTTTTAGAATTATGAGGTTTGTTTTTCACAAAAATACCCCTTTTTCATGTTTGACGCATGCAAACCGGTTTTGAAAAGGTTCAACAATTTAGTTTAAGGTTTTGAACCTAGGCTCTAATACCATTAAATGTAACCTCCCAAAATCGGCCTTGACGTTACGACTGAATCGTGAAGGCCACATTGGACACCTTAGTGTCGAACCTACTCTTACGATAATTTAAAACTTTCAAGTACTCCATTTTACAAAACTGTGGTTTCTATTGTTAATTTTGGAAAACGTCCCTTTACTTATTCCAACTATGCTTTAGTAAAATTAGTGAATTAGGTGAATTTTTATAAAACCTAATTGTTGGTATTGCTTTATAAAAATAATTTTGAATACCTTCTTAACAACGGAAAAATATCAGTACTAGTCAAATTATTTACTTAGTCATGTATCATGCATAGTCCAATTTCAATATGAAAGATTCGTAAAACTAATCCAAGTATGAGTGTCATGCATGCATGGTAATTGTAACACCCCTCACTCATATTCAACGCCGGAATAGGGTTATGGAGCATTACCAGACTTATAAAACAATTAAACATTCATTTCACATACATTTTCAAATTTCATGCAATCATCATTCAATTTCAATCACTTTGTCCCTAATACGAGCCTACGAGGCCCTAAACATGCTTTAGGAGTGGCTCGGGACTAAACCGATAACTCATGAAATTTTTAGAAAACATAGAAAATTTTTCAATATATAGGGGACACACGCCTTGTAACACCCCTCACTCGTATTCACCGCTGGAATAGGGTTACAGAGCATTACCTTACTTACAACACTTTTAAACATACATTTCATATGCAATTTATCAATTCAAATACAATTCAATCAATACCAATCATAATGTCCCTTAAACAAACCTACGAGGCCCTAAACACACATTAACAATGATGTAAAATAAAATAAAAAATATTGAAGGATTTGAAAGTAAATACTATCAACTTTATTAAACACTAGAAATGTTATCACACGCTTATGTGTATGGAAACCACATAATATAAAACACAAATATGTGTTTAAAAATAATATATAATAAATAATGAAACATATGTTTTGGAACTAATTAATAATAAAATATGAAATATGTACAATATTAAAATAAAAAATAGATTAAATTGTAAGTAAAACGAAATTTAAACACAAAAATAAATCAGATAAAAATACTAAATGAATAAAATTTTTTATCAATGTGTTCTCATCAATCTTGAGTTGGTGTCGAGTTAATTTGTGACACCAACTCAATCAACATTATTATTAGTATATACAAATCCATAAAACATATATATTAAAGTTTTATATAAATACTAAAAAATACTTTAATTCAAATGATAAAAAAAATTATATGTATGGTGTCCTTGGTTTAAATCTCATTATGTATATTTTTTTTGTAATTTATAAAAACGTAAAAAGTTAAAAACACCCACATAATCATTTAACTTACTTTGCAAATAAAATATTTTTTTATAATTTCCTAATTGAGTTAAGACTCGGTTAATAGGTGACACCAACTTAGTAAAATCCTTTATAAAGAGTATAGATAGTTAATGAGTTTTACATTTTAGGTTTTGGTTTTGGATTTTGGATTACGAATTTGAAGTTTAGGGTTTCAAATTTTGAATTTGATATTTTTCTTCTATTTATGTTTAATGACTACAATTAATATTTATTTTTAAACCTTTGAATATTTTTATTGAGTTGGTGTTACAAGTCAACTAGATATGTAATGACCCGATTTCCAATGGTGTCGAAAAATATGGTTCTGGGACCTCATTTCCATAATTCGGTCCATAAATATTAAATTGGAATATTTATAAAGTTAGTAAAAATATATATTGAAATTCAGTTAAGTAATTTAGCCAAAAAAAGTAGTTAATTAAGACTTAGGGACTAAATTGTAAATGTCTAATCACTATAGAGTTGGCTTGATGACCTAGATAGAAATTATGCAAGGGACTAAAATGGTTATCAAATCAATTTTGAATAGTGAAAAGTGGATGATGATGGTGGTGGTGGATATCATTAAGCTTAATTAATTGGTAATGAAGGTAAAATTAAATTATAGTTAACTAATTAACTAATGATTAGTTATAAATTAATCTTAGTATGAAGGAAAAAATTTAGTGGATAAAGATGAGAAAAACCATCATCTTCATCTTCCATCCACCGTCCACCATTTTTAAAAGAAAGAAGAAGAGCTTTGAAACTTTTAAGCACTCGATCACTATTACAAGTAAGTCCCTAAGCTATTTTTCTTTAATTTTTATAGATTTATGATCATGGGATATTGATTTAGCTAGCCTATGTATCAATTTATTCAATTTTTGAGATTTTAGCAAGTTGCCATCGTTGACAAATTGAAGAATTAGACTTGAAATTTATAGAAATTAAGCTTAGGTTATGAAACAGACTAAATTGTAAGCTTAATATGTAACACCCCAAACTCGGATAGATATTATGGCCGAATCTGGTGATGTCATAGGGATTGAGTTTTGAAAACAGTGTTGTTTCGATGAATCATCCAAGTTTTATAACTATTACTGATAACGTTATTTAAATAATTCATTTACCAAAATAATATTTGCAGCGGAGGTTTTAAAACCATCATATTTGAAAAAAATTCAGTTCGTACTTTCGGAAAAACCTTTGATTTCGTAAAACCATAATTTTAGTCAAACGTCGCTATAAAAGTTAAAATATAACCAAAACCAAATAAAAATTTAAACAGTCCCGAGAGTCCAACAATTATAAAACTCCCAGAAATAATCTGAAATTAAATAAAACCATTATTTAAAGTCAATTCACAAACTTGTGGTTATCTGAGACTCCGTTGCACCGATCCGCCTAAGTCTGTAGATTACCTAACAAAATAGACAAACAGTAATGAGTTTACGTAAACTCAGTGTGTAACCCAACAGAATTAAGCATGCAAACATACAGATTTATAAACATAGTCAGAAGTAGATACAATTCCAGATTCAGAATCAAATCCAGAAGTAGACATGCATAAATCCTACCCCCATCCTCTACAAGCCATCTCCGACCATCCCGTCACACCATGTGGGGTTAAAAATACCCACCCATCCCTACACACCAACTTGTGCCATTAAGACACATATCAGAATATATGCAGCCATGCTACCAGAGTAAAGGCGATTAATGCCGATCAGAGTGCTTCCTCCTCAAATACAAATCCCACCCCAAATCAGATATACAATTATCAGATTAAACATGCTCGACATGCTTTTAAACAAATAATAGATATACATATGGTAGTACAGTTAGGCATATATTTAGTACCCTACTCAAATCAGTCTATCAAAGTATCACAACATTCAAAATAGGGTTTAAATAGCCCTTACTGACCCTACAGTAGGCCCACAGTTGATCGGAGCGACCAGTGCGACCCTAGGGAAAATTTTAGAATTATAGGCCCACATGCCCGTGTGGCTTGCTCGTGTGGGCCCATATGCCCGTGTGGGCCCACATGCCCGTATGGCCCGCACGCCCAAATTGGCCTTTGCCCGTGTGGCCCACAAGGCCTAGCCCAAAGTCCACATGCCCGTATGACATGCCCGTGTAGGCCCACACACCTAACTTGGCCATGCCCGTGTGGCCCACACGACCACACTCAAGCCACCACATGGTTGTGTGTTGCACACGACCATCCACACAGGTGACCACGTACCCGTGTGGCGTCGACAATGCAGTTTTTCGACTTTTTTCGAAACTCAGATTTTCGTGTTTTGGAAACACACCTTGTATGATTTCTACACAACAACACCCCGAGACACTCAGCACCTAAAATTGTCCAACAAATCGCCAAATTAGCCACTTAAATTGACACCAAACCGAACTACAACGAGATAAACAACCCTTTAATTCCACTAACACCCTTACCTTCAATCGAATAGTGGAGATTTCGCACAATTAGGCTGCTGATTGAAAACCCCCAGCCCATTGATCTTCTCCTATACACCAAACAAATCTCATTAACCAATAATCTATTTAACCAACACATAAAAGTACCTACCAAACTTACCAGTAACGCAAGAAAAGCACGAAATAACGGAATACAAAAATTTGGCAGCAAAAAGATAACAGGAATAAAAATGGCGGCAAGGAAGAGAAAGGGAAAAGTGGAAGAGAGCAAAAAAAAAGAAAAAGAATAACGTTAGATTCTTGGGAATTTCTGGAAGAGGGAAAATTTGGGAAAAAAGAAAAAATAAAATATAATCAAATAAGTTATTAGGAATCCCTCAAATTCCTCTCCGCTATCCCATTGACAACCACTTCCTTAGAAACTTAATTCCACCGAAACTCTACAGATAACAGAGCAAAAACAAATACCCACGCTTGCATAGGGATTCAAACACAAGACCTCCAACACACCAATTCCCTTACCACTTGAACCAGCAGGCTCGTTCTGATATGAAATTACAGGAAATTAAATATAAGCCCATTGAACAAAGATAAGACTTGAACTTGGGACCTCTCACACACACCTAGAACACTCAACCAGTGAAACAAATGCACATTTATGTCAGATTTTTACAGAAGCAGAAATAAATTATTTGGGGCGTTACATAATAAGCTTGGTTGTTAACTTTGTTACATTAGGGGCCAAATTGAATAACTTAAAAATATATCATGAGATTGCACTATAAATTGAAAATATAAGGTCCCTAATGAAAGAATGTGAAATCAGATTTTAATCCGAAACTATATATCAAAAGATACACATATCTTGAGTTTAGGGACTAAATTGAATAAAATAAAAAAGATGCTTGACTTTTTATTTAAATGTGAATTGGATAGAAATTGATATTATTTATCTGTCGTGTTATCGCTTGTAGCTAAAGACGACGTTGAGCCGTTAAGAGGGAAAGGAAAAGCAAGAGTCATCAACGAGTGAAGCAAGATTTCGTTTTGTACTTTTATGATTCGAGATCAATTTATTTATTAATTATCCTTGTTATAATGCTTGATTGAGTATCGAGATGAGTTGATAATGATCGTATGAAATAATTTGTTATGATTGGTATTGAATATCGAGATAATGGTCTAAATTGAATAAAATAAAAAGTATCATGATTTAGTTGGAATATGATATGTAATATGGAAAATAAATTAAAATATTCTATATTATATGAGATACATGTGTATTGATGATGAATTCAATTGAGATTATAAAACTGAATGTGATATTCCATTTGAATTGCATGATATAATGTAATTGGAACATTGGTACCCTACTAATTGTTTGGTCAAAGTAGGATTGTAACATCCCGAACCCGTCTCCGTCGCCGGATTCGGGTTATGGAGCATTACCAAACAAATCAAAAACATTGAACTTCAAAACAGAAATAATTATGCAACCTAATATCAACATCTAAAAACTCAATATAATCATAGTAAAAATACACATTCGGGCCTTAAATCGAGCCTTCGAGACTGTAAAAATAACTTGAGAACAACCAGGGGTCAATTTGAAACAAAATAGAAAATTTTAGAAAAATATGAAAATTTGGGAAACGGGGTCACATAGCTGTGTGGCATTGTAACACCCTAACCCGTGATCGTCGCCGGCCTAGGGTTAAGAGGCATTACCGAAACATCAAAACATTCACAAATCATTTCACGACACAAAGTCAATCATAAATCTAATATACATAAATATAAGCATATAGTCCCTTATCTAGGTCTACGAGACCTTAAACACGTGTTAGAAAGGGGTCGGGACTAAACTGAACACTAATGAAAATTTTTCAAAATTTCAAATATTCTTCAATACTATTGGGTCACACGCCCGTGCAATCAGGCCGTGTGCCTCACACGATCACCAGACACACCCATGTGTCCAGGCTGTGCCAAAATAGAGCATGTATCTGACTTCTCCACACGGCCACCAGGCACACCCGTGTGCTATGGCCGTGTACTCTTAAGCAAGATACTGACTCATTCACACAACTACTAGGCACGTCCGTGTACCGTGGTCGTGCATACTTGGGCTAGCTACTGACTTTATCCCACGGCCACTAGGCACGCCCGTGTGCCATAACCGTGTAGGCAAAACAGGCCATTCGCAAGGCCAAAATGTCATCCACAATAGGATCCATCCTACAAGCATCAATACAATACCAATTCATGCTTTTAAATGCATTCAAACATACCATTTCATGCATTATTCAACCACCAACTATACCACCTACTTCCATGCTCATTATCATCACAACTGAGACCATTCAAAGTGACAATTATACATCTCAAAACATATGTAATTCAAACATTATGTAATCCATATCAAAATTCATCTTCAAATCACATCTTTCATCATCCACAAAGTCATGAAATATACCACATTCATTGTTCATTCATAAATTCTACATCATTCAACTTCCAAGCCAAATCTCATGGCAAGGATTAAACCTTTCAAAACATATCATAATTCTAGCCTATACATGCCATATTTCATCTATATATATCTTTCCAAAAGTACCAAAATAGATTGCCGATAGTGTGATAAAGATGCTGACGATTCCCGGATCCGAGCTAGCTTTACTGACACTGTAAAACAGAGAAACAATCACACAGTAAGCTTTTAAAAGCTTAGTAAGTTCATTACATAATGCGTTATACTAAAACCAACCATCACATAGATTATTTCACAATCACATATATCATACCATCCAAAACTAATACATTTAATCAACCTTCCATAACTCATTCATAGTTTCATCTACCACATAGGTTTCGAACGTACCTTAGCTAACACTTAGTTGTCAATTACATTTGCTACTCAATACTCACTATTTCATTTCGAACAACTTTCGTCTCTTCTTTGATTCAATCGCACACTTAGTGCCCAAATAGTTAGCCATAGCTTAATTAACATTGCATACATAGTGCATCCATATCAAACCGATCTTTAATCGGTATCGCACACAGAGTGTCAACCACAAATCCTAAGCTTATATTATTTCACACACACAATGCTAATCATCTCGATCACATATCCGAATATGCACACTTAGTGCCACATAACTTGAACCCTCACATAGCATTCACAATTCAATATTATCATATCATTCATCTTATAACATTAAACATAGTTAAATTCATGTATTATGTCTGAACTTACCTCGGACATCGAAATATCGAAACGGTCGATTAATCGAGTATTTTGTCTTTGCCTCGATCTCGATCCGAACCTCTCCTCTCTTGGTCTATACACATTCAAATTCAATCCATTCAATTACCAATTCATTCAATTTAGTCCACACACACATATTTAGGACATTTTACAAAATAGCCCTCACATTTTCACATTTTGACACTTTAGTCCCTAATTCAAAAAATCACAAAACACATCAAATTTCTACTCACACAAGCTTAGCCAAATTTCCCTTGTGTTCATACAAGCCCACATATTTCATTATTTCACATTTTAGTCCTTCAATTTACATTTTTCTCAATTTAACCCAAATTACTCAATTTCATCAAAAATCCAAACACAAACTATGTTAACCCAACACTAAGTTTTCATATTTCACCAATTAGCAACACAAAGCTCACATACTCATCAATGGCTCATCACAAAAACATCATCAATTCGCAAAATTTAAACATAAGTTTGAAAGAGCAAGAAGCAACGATCACGAAAATGTAAAAATTATTAAAAACCGAACAAAACTCTTACATCAATTAAGCTAATTACTAGCCGAAAATACCAAAACTTTAAACCCTTCTTCTTTCTTTAATAATCGGTGGAAGAGATGATAGAAAATATCTTATTTTGATGCTTTGTTTTATTATAAATTAACTTAATTACTAAATACCATCTTTCCCTTAATGAAATGCTTATGAAATCATTTATACTATGGACTTATTTGTCCATCAACCACCCCACTACCAAATAATGGATTAATTGCCTTTTAAGGGCTTCACATTATAAAGACATCAACAATTGAACACTTAACAATCAGCACCCAGCATTTTTCACTTTACGCGATTAAGTCATTTTTCATAATTCGGCACACAATCGATAAAATTACCATACAGAATTTTCACACAGGCTATATCACATATAATCAACACCAAAAATAACATAAAAATTTCATTCTGACCTTGGATTTATGGTCTCAAAACCACTGTTCTGACTAGGGTCTAAACCGGGCTGTTACAAACATAGCCTAGGCCGTATGGACATTCGATGTCTGGACACACGGTCGTGTCCCAACCCATGTGTCTGTACGTGTGGGTATTCGAAATAGAGCCACACAATCATGTCACAGGCCGTGTGCCAAATCATGTGTGCATTAGATGTTGGGTCATACGGCCGTGCAACAAGCCGTGTACCAGACCGTACCACAAACTAACTTGAGACACAAGACCAAGTCACAGGCCATGTCTCAAATCGTGTGAAACTTGCACCTAAAATAATAATGACACAAGGCCATGTGGGGTGACCGTGTGTGGCACACACCCATGTGACAGCCCGTGTCCCAGGTCGTGTGCGGCATAAGTTTCCCCTAAAACAAGCCATTTCAAAATCAAATCTTGCACGCCAAGACTATAACACCCCTCACCCATATTCACCATCAGAATAGGGTTACGAAGCATTACCAGACTTACAACACTTTTAAACATACATTTCATATATAATTTATCAATTTGAATACAATTCAATCACAATCAATCATAGTTCCCTTAAACGAGCCTACAAGGCCTTAAACATGCATTGGAAGTGGTTCGGGACTAAATCGAAAACTCAAAAATTTTTCAACACTTAACAAATTTTTTCTCTAAAACAGGGGACACACGCCCGTATGACCAGGCCGTGTGTCTCACACGGCCACCAGACACACCTGTGCCACAGACCGTGTGAACATTCAAAATGGGAGCACATGGCTGTGTTCTAGCCCGTGTCCTACCCAGTGTCCAAACAAGTGAGGTTACTGACTTGGGTCACATGGCCAACCACACGCTTGTGTGCCCTTCATAGTGGCCACACACGCCCGTGTGCCAAGCCGTGTGCCAGGCCGTGTCAAACCTATAGGGTATACTGGCTTATGCAACACGGCCAAGTCAAATGCCCATGTGGTAGTTCATGTGTCAATTAGGGGGTATACTGACTTGTACTACACGACCGATCATACGCCCATGTGTGAGACCGTGTGGAACATACTAACTTCACTTCAATTTCAACACTAGAGGACACACGGCCGTGCAACATAACCGTGTGTCACACACGGCTGAGACACACGCTCGTGTCTCTGGCCGTGTGGACAAAAATAGGCTATTTACCAAGCCATTTTGCCACCCCATTTGGTACACATCTTCACCTATACAAATGACACCAAAACATAGCATAATATACCATCCAAAGAAACCAAGCCAAGTCTAAATCTTACCATTTCAATACTAACCAATTCAAGGCACATAAGTACCACAATATGCTATCTAAATTCAAACCAATCCTTATAATATTAACTCATCAAAATTACCATTATCAAAGACGTATTATTAGGCTTAATTTTATAAACATACCTATATCCACAAATCATCAATTTACCATTCATAGTACCTATTATCATCAATCATCACAACCAACTCAATAAACACAAGACATAAGAATATATATATATATATGCACATGATTCAAACATACCAAAATTTACCAAAACTAAGTCATCACTCATGGCTATATATACAATCCAAAATATAACCATTTACAAGCCAATTCATTTGGCCAAAGTCATTACCAAAATATAACTAACATGACTCAAAGTCTCTATACATGCCATATACTTAATATACCAAAATTTCAAAGGTACCAAGTGATAGGTGGTAGTGTGAAACAATCTCCAACGATCCCCGAGTCTGAGCTAGCTTTGATAACACTATAAAACACGAAAAATACATAAAGTAAGCTTTTAGCTTAGTAAGCTCGTATGAATTAAACTCAACAAATCATATTACATAAATCAACAACTTGAACTATTTAACATGTAATTCATGGTAACAACAAGCTTTCCATATGCTTAATCATGTACTTATATGTAAATTCATAACTCTTCCAATTGAAGTTTATACTTTCCATGTATATACCTGTACAAACTCGTAACCAACTCATACCTGTTCGAAATACTGTCGAATACTCGATATCTCACACACTAAGTGCCATTACATAGCCGAAGCTATTTTAATCTGGCACACTAAGTGTCATACATAGCTGAAACTATCTAGATATCGCACACTAAGTGCCATACGTAACCGGAGCTATCTCAAATCGCACACCAAGTGCCATACATAGTCGAAGCTATCTCGATCTCGCACACAAAGTGCCGATACATAGTTGAAGCTTCGTCGAATATTTCCATACAATTGTATTCATCAACAATTCAATATAAAGCATTAAATCTCGATTATAATAATTCTTATTAACATACGAACTTACCTCGGATGCAAAACGATAACACGGGTCACTAATCCGAAATCTTGTTCTTCCCCCGATTTAAGTCCGTATTTCGCTTTTCTTGATCTATATAATATCAAATTCAACTCATTTAATCATCTATTTATTCAACTTAGTCCAAATTTCACTTTAAGACATTTTTACACAATTGCCCTTAATATTTCACATCTTTTACAATTTAGTCATTATTTCATAAAATCACAAATTCATGAAATTTAACTATAACCCGTGCTAGCCAAATTTCTCTAGTACTTTTCTCATTTATTCACACTTTTAACCACCACATTTCACATTTTCTCAATTTAATCCCTTTTTGACATTTTTGTCAAAAATCACTTTACAAAAATCTAACATTAAACCTTCCAAATCTATCATAAATCATCAAATTACTCAAGCATTCAACAATGGCAACATGATAAATCTTTAACAGTTTCGAAATCTAGGGTACGAGCTAGCTAGAATACGAAGCAATGATATCAAATCATTGAAAACCGAGTAAAAATGACTTACCAATTTAACTTCCAAGTGACCGAACCCTAGATGAAACAATATGTCTTCTTTTCTTTTGATAATCGGTTGAAGGTGAATGATGCACACATTTTATGATTTTGTTTTTTATTAATATTAACTTATTTCATAATTTACTAAATTAACCTTGGTTTAAAACATTAAAATTCATTTTTTTATGTCCATAAATGTTCATTACCTATAATAATGGTTTAATTACCATTTAAGGCCAACATATTTAAAAGCCAAAGCTATTTGACACCTTAAACTAATAGAACATGCATTTTACACTTTATGTAATTTCGTTTTTTTATCAAATTGACCAATCAAACGATGAAATTAATGAACGAAACTTTCACACAATCATTCAATCATGCTGTAAACCTTAAAATAATAATAAAATAAATATTTTGACCTCAGATTTGTGGTCCCTAAACCACTGTTCTGATTTGACCAAAAATGGGTTGTTACAAAGACACACCAATTCCACAACCATTCACATGACCAAAACACTTATCAACTACACTAAAAACATGCCAAATCCATCCACCTACAAGACTAACCAATGTGCCCTCATTGACACCACATTTCAATTAACAATTAAACATGCATCCAATCTCAATAGATTTACACCATTCATCCACTTAATCATTAAAAGAAATAACAACATCTTTATCACTACTTGATACCATATAATAGCATAAGTACCATCTCAACATGACTTGATCACACATTGCCAAAACAACCAAAAGTTGCAATTCATCAACATGACTTTACATAAACTATAACAACCCATTTTTCAATGGTCTCAAGACCACTAATCCAACGAGTATGTTCGTATTAATTATTAATTAATTTATATGAGTCGGATATAGTTTTATATTAAATTTTGGTATGGTAAAGTTTAGTTTATTAAACAAATAGTTCAGTAAAGTGGTTGTTTCGAAAGTTAAGTGGTTTCAAAAAATGAGGTATCGAGACCTCGTTTTGGTAAATGAGCCCGTGAATTGTTTATTAAATATTTACGGAGATATTATTTTGTTATGTGAAAATTTGGTTTAGAAATTTTAATGTTTGACTGGTTAATTAATTAAAAAGGACTAAATTGTAAAAGATGTAAAATTTAGTCACTATTGAATTATAATGATTTGATGGCTTGATGATTGAATGGAGGAGGACTTATATGGTAATTAAACCATAGTAGAATTTGATAGACGGCTTTGGACTTTGAATTAGTTAAAATGCATGATAATTGAAGGGTAAATTTGTAATTTAATAAATAAAACTTAAGTAAATAATAATAATAAACATCATCTTCATCCTTCCTTCAGTTCTACCGAAATTATAAAACCAAAAACTCCATTGAAGGAGCTTGAGATTCGGCCAAGCATAGGTACATGCATGGTAAGCTATTTTTCATTCGTTTCTCGTAATTTTTATGTTTTTGATATCATTGCAACTAGGTCCAGCTAACCCGTACCTTTGTTTTTGAAATTGTTAAAGATTTTAGATTTTACCATTAATGAATCTCAGTTATTCTTGATGTTAAATGGTGAATTTGTAGTCATGGTTGTTTATTTAAATTAATTTGTAAAGTGTTTTTTTTTAGTTTTTAGTTAAAGGATTAAATTAATAAAATACTAAAATTTACATGGAAATTTTGTGAATTGTGAATAATTATGGACTGTACTAGTTTAGACAAAAATTTGGCTAGCATGGGAAGTTATTAAATTTTGTTAAATTTGGAATTTAGGATTTAATGACTAAATTGTGAGAAATGTAAAAGTTTAGGGAAAATGTGTAAATAATGAAAACTTAAGGGTTACATGTATAAAAATAAGTTGGAATATGTATTTGAATTTGATAAATTAGATTTAATCAATATAGATCAAATTTTGACTCGAGCGGTGGATAATCGAGGAAAAGAAAAAATTGCATATTAGCCCTTGTGAGTCAACTGTTAGCAAATATTAGATAAGTTCATAGAATTATGGAATAAATTTATATGTTTTATTAATTATGTTGTTTTCTATTTGTTTAAATTGAGTCGTGATTGAATATTTAGTAATGAAATTTAATTCTGAACTGTATATAATTATGGATAAAGTAAAAGTGTACTTTTCGAAAATTGAGAAATGGTTGTGAAATATGAATGATATTATCCCGGAATGGATGAAATAAATATACGGTATGTATACATATATTTTGGAAGTGCCTCTAATTTTGTTAATGTGATGAACTCAGTTTAAATGCCTGTCTGAACGTAGTAAACGATTAGGATACCATTGGCATGCCAATAGGGTTAGAACGCACGCTTGTACGGGATTGCACACTGTGGTGCCTCTGTTTGCACTTTGGTGTCTCTGTTATGCATTTTTTATGCCTCTGGTGTGGTGTAGTTACCTGATGATCTGAGTCAAGTTACTATAGTTCATCGGGCTATGAATTAATTGACTTAAAACTTATTTACTTGCTCAGTTCCATGGAACATTTAAATTGCTACTATGTGATAAGTAACCCCATGAAATGCTTTTGTATAAATGTTGATAAGTATCTTAAGATATGGTGATTGATAAAATTTGGTTAGTTCTTTTAAAAAGTATTATTTATGTTATATATGATTATATATACTAATGCGGTGTGATTTTGCATTCTGTTATTAGGAATTAGAAATTCATCCTCTTGATTATTTATTTTGTTTAAGGTAAGTTGATATTGAATTCATGATTGATTTGGGATGATATATTTTGACGAATATGGAGAGGTTAAATGATGAAATTGAATAATTAATGAATATGTGTTTAAAAGTTGTTTGTAACAATATTGAAACGAAGGGAAAGTTATAGTTATATATATGAAATTCACGATTTGTAAATGCGATATTAGTGATAGAGTTATGGATTTAAATATCAAAGAATGATTTGTTTTGATTTGAATTACTGCAGTTTGTGAATCGCTTAATTGAAAGTTTTGGTACTAACATTACATGATTTTGGAAACGATTGTCAGGTTTAGAAATTTAATGCTCTTTTAGTATTCGTTTATGAAATAAGGTAAATTGATTTGAATCTTTAGCTATGGACTTACTAAGCTTCTTAAGCTCACCTATTTTCGTTTTTGTTTCTGTAGTTAACGTTTTGCGAAATTGGTCAGGCGGATCAACTTCGGAGCTCACACTATCCAAACTCTTTCGGTAGCTATTGTTTGAGTTATCTTAATTTGTGGCATGTATATAGGGTTGATGTTGATAAGGTTAAAAAGTTAGTCGATTTGTAATTAAGCTTATGTGGTTTTGGATTGGTAATTTATGTTTTATATTGATGTTATTTTAGATGTGGTAACATTTGGTATATTTGTTATTTGGCATTGTTTTGGTTTGATTTCTCTTGTGATGTTGAAATATGGTTAATTTAGTAAATAGATTAAGATATCGGACATGTTTGAAGTGCCTTCGGTATGTAAATTTGTAATTGATATTTTAGGGCTTTGTTGATAATTGAATGACATAATATGAATGTGATGTTTTAGGTGAATTATATGGCTGTTATGTAAGAATTGAAGTGCCCTTGAATGACATATTGGTTAGATATAAGATAGATGAAAGTTTGACAAAATGAGTTAGATATAATATATCTTATTGTATAAGAGATTATGCTTGAATTGGTTTGATTTAGGAATCAAAATTGGAGCACACCGCCAGATATACGGGCGGGCACATATATACACGGGCGGGCACATATGAATATTTAAATCCTCACTAGAATCCTAATTCACGCTTGAACGCGTCAATAAAACGCTTGCGCTCTCTAAGTTATCGTCCGTCCGGCTCCGATTATAATAAGTAAAAAACGAAAATTTAGCTAACTCTTCATTTTCGTTGCTTTTCATCTATTTGTTTTTATTTGGGCCGACGCACATGGAGAATAATAATAGCTCCAACGAAAGGCCGACGGTGATGGTGACGAACGACGACGGAATCGACGCCCCAGGACTCCGAGCTCTAGTTCGCATCCTCATCTCCTCCAATCTATTTCGCGTCCTTGTTTGCGCTCCCGCTTCGTACGTTACTGCATCCCTTAAATCCTTTCTAATATACATAAATTGTAACACAGTACTGATTCTCTCGGTCGATTATGCTGTTTATTTTGCGTTCTTACTTCTGTCTGAGTTAAAGACAGATTCTGTAGATAATAGGATTTTGGTGCTCTTTGCTGTTTGTTTTGAATTCTTACACCTATTCGATCAAAGTTAGTGGCAAATTCTGTAAATAATAGGATCGTCTTGGTTACTGTTGCATAAATTATTTTCTTCTTGCTTAATTTTCCCAGGGAGCAATCAGCTGTTAGTCATAGTATCACATGGCGTCACCCTGTTTCTGTAAAGCAAGTAGATATCAATGGAGCCATTGCTTATGCTGTTTTCGGTTTGTTTTCATTCTTTTGAGGGCCAATTTTAATTACATAAATGTTTTAGAAATTTGAGGATGATCACTTTTAAGTGTAAATCAACGCATTTAGTATGTCTTATTTAAAGATGCTATTCGAAATTTTGACATAGTTTCAAACTTCAAATTCTTCATGGATTTCTCTACAGGAACCCCAGCTGATTGTACTTCTTTGGGTATCTCAAAAGAACTCTTCTCTTTTGTTCCTGATCTGGTAGTTTTCTGGCTGTATTGAGTTATATTATGATAGAAATGTTGCATATTATATTTATGTGGTATTTTAGATAATGTTATCCATGATTAAGCAAATTGGGGACAGTTGTCAAATCTATTTAGCCTTTCTCTTTTGGCCAACATGGTTTAGTAACTCCTTTCTATTGTGTGGCCGTGTGAAAGATTGAACCTTTTTTTCCCCTTAAAACTTGTTGTACATCACTATGTTACTTTGCCTCTTCATTTTCTTCAAGTATTCATGTCAAACACACGTCTGATGCATATTCTGACATGGAGATATGACCCTCTAAAGACACGGGAAAACTTGGAAAAACTTCAACATCCAGTGTCGGGTACATACTTGTATCTGGCACTACACCCCTATCCAAGTAACATAGGTTTGTTGCATTTAGATAGTGTAGCTAATTGTCAACTTTTTCCTGTTCCATGCACAGGTCATCAGTGGCATAAACATGGGCAGCAACTGTGGTTATCATGTGTTAGTAATCTTGTTGTTTTTTTTCTCTATTCATTTATATATTAGTTAGCTCCTAAGTTCATTGTCAATAGCCTTGGCTCTGTATCATATTTGTAATTGCTGCTGTAGGGAAAGTTAGTTTTACTTATTGTGACTGATTTAGCCTGGTATTGGAAGCAGTGTCTACTCTGGCACAGTTGCTGGTGCTCGAGAAGCCTTCTTCAATGGCATACCTGCTGTTTCTGTATCATATGATTGGTATGTGGATGCATTTCCATCAGAATATGATTGTATCAGGTTCTTCTCTGGAACCTACATGCCTCCTTACATGGTTATTCTTGGTATGGAATTTCAGGGTTGGAGGTAAGAGCAGTGTTGATGACTATACGCTTGCTGCCGAGGCCTGCTTGCCAATCTTTAGGGCAATACTAGCTGAGATTAAGAATAAAAGTTATCCTCTAAATGGCTTTTTGAATATAGATCTCCCGACAGATATTGCCAACCACAAGGTATATTTCAAATTAGATGCCAACATATGCAGCATATCTATATTTGTGCATCTATAGTTGCTTAACATCTAAATTGACTATCTATTCTGATATAGTAACCGGATAGCTGTGTTGTCTAAGGCTAGATTGAAAGTTTTGATTATTGCAAGCATTTAACAGTGTTGTTGTTTGCTCATAAAAGCCCTTTGGTCAATATCTATATCCGACCAGTTTTTCTTATCTCATCAATCCACCATTCTAGGTTGGAGTCTCACATTAACTAACACTCTTTCATTGAATGCTTCGTGCTTCATCTTTGCTCTTCACAACGGAGATGTTTTCCTCAATTTTTTTTATTTGTTGTGCTGTAGTTTTGTTAGTTGAATTCTTTACCTGTATGGTCTACTTACTTTAGGAGTCTCAACCTGAAAACTTGTTGGAATTGGTTTACAAAGTTTCTTCTTTAATTTTCTTTTGAAAGGACCTCACTTTTTAGCTGGCAAAAGGCTATGCCTTGTTTCCTTTAGGGCTTTCCACTTTCTTTTTGCCACTTAGTTACTTCCAATGTGACTTTATTATCAATTGGAATCTTGTTCATGATATTGTCATTGTTGTTTGCTTGTTGAATGTATACAAGATTTTCTCTTAGGTAGAAAAACATATTATTGTCTATTATCTTTACAACAAAGGATACTAGGCTTTGTAAAGGCATATGCTGAGTATAAAGGAGGAAAGAAGAACAAATTGGATTCCTATAATCCCCCTAAATCAAGGATTCCATCTAAGGAAATTTCTGTTATTTGCTTCATGGTACATGCTATACATGGATTTCCTAAAAATAAGACACCCAATCCTTTGTTGTGACACTCTCTCTCAAGCTAGAGAATAGATGTTAACTGTTCCTAGCTTTCCAGTTTGCTTCTTTGAAATTTCTGTCCAGAAAATCTTTTAGTTGAAACATTTGCTAGCTTGCCCTCTGTTGAAATGTATGGAGTACATATTAAATTGCTATGAGCTCTTTTTTATGAAGCGTCAATAAACTGCTGCATGCTTCATTTGGTCATGCTGAACTGGATTATGTGCAATGTTGATGGCTGACTTTTTGTCACAATGCAACTTCATTACTCCTTCCAGTGCAATCTTAAGATTTTTCTTGAGCCATATCACTCACAAATTGTTACATGTCGATTAATTATTATTGTTAGATTAGTTTATTATTTTTTTGTTAGGAGATTTTATTTTTGAATATTTTATATCTTTAAGAGATCTTTTTTTAATTAAAAGTATTTTAGAGAGATATTAGGAGATTTAAGATTAGTTTATTATTATTATGCCATAGTATCTGCCTTTGCTTTACCACCACCGATTGCTTTTTTCTCCTTAGTGTCACTAGATTTCCTATTAGAAATGTATAGCGTCCAGACACTAATCTCCTAGGAAGCATGGACATAGATACATAATATGATTATGACTTAATATGGACATGGTGACACAAATTTTTAGAAAATTAAGACATGGGTAAAGTAGGATATGGAAATTAAAAATAAAATTTGTAAAATATACAATTATATTAACATACAAATAGCTTTTCAATTTTTTAGAAAGAGTTTTGAATTTAAACACTTGAGTTGAACCTTAGAATAACACATTAGTCTACCAAATAACTCAAACTCAAAGGCCAAAAGGTCTTATATTATCACAAAAGAGAATTCTTTTCATACACGTCATTTTGCATCATCTTCTTTCTCCCTTGTTCTTGATCTTTGTAATATGTTAACATTGATATTTTATTTACTCCTACCCTTTCTAGCATTTAACTCCCCATTCTTGTTTCTTGCTATTTTGTCTTTCTCCAAGGATTTCAAGCATTTGACTTAGGTTATAATGTCTGGCCTTGTCTGTGCATGTCTAGCTTGACTTTAGTCTCTTTTTATGGACTGATTTTAAATTATTGTTTTAGATATAAAATCATTTTTTAAGGAACTGATGTTTTACTTGGAAGAGTAGAAAGAAAATTGGAAAGATGAAAAATTAAAGGGATAGAAAAGTTAAAAGATAGAAAATATAATTTTTCTTTTCATAGATATGCCTAGTGGGAAAGATGGAAATGTAGATAGAAAATATCCCTCCCTTCTATTGCTTGGTAGAGTTCAAAGTGAAAAAGGAAAGAAAATAAAAAAGAAGATAAGTTTACTATAGTATATTTATATATATGTATATATATCTACTTTTTAAAGATTTTCTTTTCAACAAGGATATTTTTATACAAAAGTTTATTTTAATTTTTCAAATTTTTTTATGATATATAAAATAAATTATATTTATATAAAATAAATTTCTTATGTATAATCGTATTGAAAATTTTTAAAAAAAATCTTATATTATTTTACAATCACATTAAATGAAATATTTTTATTTATTAAATAACAATTCAAATGAAAATTATTGAATGGATATTAAATAAGCAACATAATCAATTGATTCAATTTGTTCGTCTTTCTAGAGATTTTCATTTCAATATGATAATCTAATGCTAATCCAGTTTCAAATTCATATGCTTACTCTTGAATTTTTTTTTTTTGGGGAAAAAAATATTTATCTTCTAGATCCTCGTAATGGAATAAAAACATAGAAACCCAGGATAGAATGACAATGACTAATGCAAACAAGCAATCCTATAAAAAAGGCTGTAAACATTTGAAAGATAAAAAAAATTAGAATGTTATAAGGGGCAAATTCATACTTTCACATTTAAAATAACATGGTTTTCATTTTCTTCCCTTTCTTCCCTCGAATTTGGATGGATTGTGATTTGTATCATGGGAAAGGAAACCCCATTCTCCCAATTTCTCTTTCCCTTTTTCTGTTGTGCCAGTATGAGAGTATAAAGCGTACAATGAATGAAGGGTAATTGCTGTGTTTATTTAGGAATGGCGAGTATTTATAGTCAAATGCTCATCAACGATTGAACAAAAGATAAGTCTCAAAATTCAAAATGAAAGAATTCAAATTGAAAGGTAACTAATCCTAAATACTAGGAATAAATCAGATTTCAAATGAAGTTTTAAATAATTTAAATGATAAGATCACTATTACGAAGCAACCCTCAAATTCATTTTCCTTTCTCCCCTTCCATCTTTCTCGTTTCGTGCTCAACCAAGCAAAGCCTAAGAGAAGATTCCAACGTTTTAATTCTTGATTCTATATCTCGGTTATGCTCATATTCCAAAATGCTGTTTTGGAGCATAAATAAACACAACTAAGAGCTCCAAATAAATAATTGTTGCCCAACAAAACCATGGCAAACTAGATTGAGAGCTTTTCTATGAACCTTTTTTTTCTTGAGTTCAACATTGAATTTAATCATGGCAAAATCATATTTGATTGTAGAAACCAAATTTGTTATCTTTACTCTTGAATCATCATCGGACATTGTGTCCTTTGAAATTAAGGTTGTGAATGTCACTATATGAACAACCGAAGACTCTCCCTCACGAATACACGTCAACTTCTTTACTCTCTTTAAGATACTCCATCATAAATAGGATCTGATAGATCATAGTTTTGCTCTTCTGCATACATCTTGTTTATGAAATTGGCAACTTCAACATTAATTCCACACTCGTTTAATTCGAGGGCATCCACCAACTGCTCTTCCAACCCTCTTGCTGCGAAATTTGTAGGTTTAGCATTATGAAAGGGGTTATCAACCTTTCCAACAATTTCACCTTCAAGACCTTTTGGCAAGCCAAAAGAATCACAAACACCTTTTGTAATCCATTTAGTTTCCACATGTTTTGGTCTCTACAAAGCTTGTACGACCCATGACAATTCTTCAATCATGCGCCATCTAATCTTAGACAACTCCGTTTGTTGACCTTAAGTTTCTCCTTCTTGACTACTAGCGTCTAGCCATGGCTTAAAAGGGATTTCTAATATAAATCCCAGGATCTAATTAAGCTCTAATACCAAAAACTGATGTGATAAATTATCAAGTTGAGTGGAAATCTAAATAGCCAAGAAAATTGAAAGAATATGGATAATGTAATTGAAAGAATGAGGTTTTGGTTTTTTAACCAATTGTTATTAACTCCTATTGATTAAAAAAACTGATCCTATTAACCCTCTAATAGGCTATTTATATTAAAACTCTTAATAATAGTCCGATTAACCTTGTTATTTATGCTAGAACTTTTACTAAGATTCCTATCCTTATCACATGACACATTATATCTTTGATAAAACTAGGGTGTAATAGAAAATTTAAATAATTAAAATAAATTAGATGCTCCTGCATTAGTGGCCCTATCGACTTTGTAGTCCATCATCAACATTGCTTTCTCAAGTCTACATACTATGTTTCCTTTTAGATTGGCGTTAAGGCCTCGAGGCATCTCTATGTAAATCCCCTCCTCAAGGTTTTTGATGTAAGAAAGCGTTGACCTGTTGTATGCTCCAATCTAAGTTGGCTGTCATAAACTACACGATATCCTTGCTTTATTCATTTTTGCTACTAGTGTGAATGTTTCTTGGTAATCAACCTTGTAAGTTCAAAATTTGAGCAGAGTTGTGTTGTATACACACTTGTATACAACATTCACCTCAAGTTTGAGTGACATTGATGATTATTAATTTGCTTTGGTATTCAATAACTTTGTTATTGGCATCTAATTCATCATATAAATACTATATTAGTAATACTACCATGTATTTGTGGATGCATTTATAATGGTTATTTTGGCTGTTTCTTCTCCCTCAAAAAGGGGTATAAGTTGACCAGACAGGGTAAAAGTATATTCAAAATGGGGTGGGAGGAAGTTAAATCTGAGGGCCAAGGAGGAAAGATGTTATCCACAATGGAAATGGAGTCAGATTCATCCGCAAGGGCAGAAATTGATACAGCAACAGTAGCAGCAGGATACCGCATGTTCAATAGAAAGGTGATTGCCTATTCTCTTTGTATAATTTTGTTTGTATAATATTCATCTTCTAACTTGGTTTCTATTTGATTATGCAATGTTCTATAAACATTATTGATTGGCTTTCTTCCACATGAAATTATGCTTAAGAAGATGAAAAGTTAATATCTTCTATTTGAATGACTAGAATGTTAGTATGCACCTATGCTGCTCTGATCCTTCATTTTTCTTGAAGTATTCGAAACTAAAACCCATGTCTTGACATATATCAAGACACAAGTATGGGGATATGACCTTCCAATGATCTTCCAAATGCATAAAAAAAGACTAAGAAAAAATGAAACATACCCATATCAGATACTCACCTGTATCTAGCATTTGCGAGCCTAAGTAACATAATGTGCATTATCATGTAGGAAACTCTTTTAGCATGTTATTTGAAATGTTGTTCTGCATTACATAATGTAAATAAGTTGGTTGCTAAATGACTCATTTGTAAGGGCATTCGCATTTATGAATTGCTTTTCAATCGTTGTAGGTTATTAGACCCGTAGTTGATGATGTTGATACAGATAAGCGATCACTTCAGGAAGGATATGTGAGTATCTCAGCTCAACTTGGCACAAATTTTTTCTAATCAAATAGCTTGCAATTTATGTGATACACGAAATATTTTTTCAGATTACTGTAACTCCTCTTGGAGCCATTTCTCCGGCAGAGACTGATTACCATTCTTACTTTAAAGAATGGCTACCAAGTGCAGTTCAACAGTTCTCTTCGTCAGCATTATGATGTGCGTAATTGTATCTCTGGTGAGTCAAATAAAACTAAACAAGCCTTATAAGTTACTTTTTCTCTCCCCTCTTCATTCCATTTTATAGTGTGTATTTGGCACCTTATTCATGCGTTTTCCCTTGCACATGGTTGGAAATTGCCTCCAAGTCTTCGGTTTTCAGCATCGACCTATGAGCAATTCTGGATGTGGGATTAGTGTTCTTGGCTTCAATTGACTCCTTACATTAAGGCGATTGCATATGTTTTATATAGACCATATGTAATTCCTATATTGCCCTTCTGCTATTTATCGTTATCAAACAAAACCCTAATTGTTTCCCTCTCGTCATTTACTGCTTATTTAATGTCTTTCCAGTTAGAAAAAGTCCTTTATTAATGCTATGTTGTAAATTTCAATTTGAAATTTCAGGTTTAGATTTCATTTGCTATGTAAAATATGAAAATGTAATTTATATATTAGCTTAGATTCATTTTGATTATAAAATTTGAAGGTATGAAGAGAAATATGACATATTCCTGGATAGGAAAAGTATCTTCACATATATTTTAGGGTAAAGTACAAAAATAGTCACTAAAGTATTTTTCGCATTCTATTTTGGTCATTGAACTTTTAATTTTTTCTATTTTGGTCACTAAACTATACGAAATCAAATATTTTCATTATTGAATGGTAAGAGCTATTTGAGTATTAATGCAAGTGTTGACGTGGTTTTATTTATCGGTTTAATAATAAACTTAGCTTTTTAAATTTTACGCATTTTATCAATTTGATCTTAAATATAAAATATTTAACAAAAATTTAAAAAAATTCAAGAAATTTAACATTGAATATTTTCAAAATAATATATATTTTTTCTCTTTTTAGTCTTTGAATTAAGGTCTGATGACAATCCATAAGATTATTAATCTCCTTAATATCCATATATTCTATTAATATTTCATCTCAATCTCTATATAAAATAGATTTAAGTAATAAATCATGGGATTCATTTTCTTTAGTTGTTTTTTCAACTAAGAAATTTGAAAATTGTATAAGAGCTCTTCTAAAGTTTGCTCTTTGCGCAGTAATATGGGTTTTCCGTATTTTGTTTATAAAATTATAATATTCCAGGGGTATTCCCGGATTATAAAAATCTCTTATTTCAGGAATTTGTTGTTGTTTTAACAAATTTTCTGTTTCTTTTATAATTTTAGCATAGCTTTTTTGATATACTGAATATGGATCTTGAGACCAAGTAAAATCATTCACCGGGTTTGGTGATTGTGTTCCAAATGGTTGGCTTACCATTGGATATGGTACATAATATCACTGATTAGGATAAAATGGTACTTGAGCAGGTACAGTAATAAATCCTTGTTTAGGACTTATTGTTTTCCCTTTGTTGGGTTTTTTATGGACAGTTGTCCATTCTCTAACTTTTTCTAGAGGATTTTTACCTCTATCCATAAGGCCTGCTAAGAAAATCAGCAATCATTAGTACAAATAAATTTAGGATTTTCTACTAGAGGTATTTCTATAGAAGCTTTTTCTATAGAGAACGTAACTTATTTTTTATTAATAAAAAATGGTAAATATTGATATATAAAATTATTTCCTAATAAAATATCTCCATACATATCAGGAAAACATAATATTTTTGGTATTATAAATCTAACATTATTTATGTAGATTGGTATATTTTTGTTTTATAATAAATAGTAGTTTTATTACCATATATTCCATTAATTTTTATTGTCTTCTTTACAGGTTTCCAATTTTCTACAGGAATAGTATTCTTTTTACAGCTACTGGTTGTAGCACCTGTATCTAATAAAGCATGTAAAGAATATGATTTGTATTCTTTATTATGTATGCATTAAAATTAGTAATGTTTTCTATTGAAGATTGTATATCTTCCGTTCTAGTATTTCTAGAATTTCTACTAGGTGTAGTAGGAAAAATAGGAATATGAACTGTTTTCATACCTATTGGAGTAGAAGTACTTATATTTTCTTCGTCTTCCTCTGGTTGAGAACTAGAGGGTAAAACTAAATTATCATCTGTACTATTTATCAGATTGTTTTTAAAATATAACTTATCTCCAGATGACATATATTCTATAGTACTTACTAGTTTATAAGTATTAGCATTATTAGTTTTTTCTATCATCCAGTCTTTTGGAATTGATAGGTTTTTTAAATGTAATAATTTTGGTTGAATTTCTGTAGTAAACTTTTTAGGCTCAAAAAGCTTAATTATTTTATTATTTATTTCTTTTATTTCTACTTCTGCTGTATTAGTATATTCATTAATAGAAGTCCAGCTTATTGCTAAATCACTAATATCAAATTTTTTTGTCTGAATTCTAAGACATAGACACTCTTCTATTAGAGGGTCTGTTATGGATATAAAGTAAATTGGTTTAACTTTAAATCCTAAAACTCCTGTATGTAGATTAGATTGAATTCTTCCAATAAGTGCTTTTATTGGATTTTCAAATCTTTTATCTAATAATACTGCAATAATAAGAACATCATGACATTTTCTAAATAAAGCTCTAATTATTATCATAATTATTCCTAAATGTATATATCTAACCTGAGGATATTTTTTCTTAATCCTTTTTATTCTTTCTTTAGTAAATAATGGGATTTCTGTTAATTCACCTTTAGTGTGTTTAGCGATTGTGTTACCGCTAATTTTTTCTATATGTCTTTGAGACCATATTTTAAACTTAGAAATTTTATAAATTTCTTCTTTAGAAATATGATTTTTATTAATTTTTTCTATTATATCATCAGAAAAGTTTGTTTCTTCTCCGATTAAATTTCCTAATTTAATATCTTATTGTTCAGAATTAGGAATTTCTTCTAATTTATTTTTAGAACTATTTCTTAACATGAAAATATATTCATCAGAATCTGTATCAGACTCTGTTTCTAATATTAATTCATATAATATTTCAGCAGAATTTATTTCCTCACTAAAACATATTTCTAAATCTTGTTCTTCAAGATTTTTAATCATTTTCCTAGCATTTTTTTCCTTTGTTGGGACAATTTGTTGCTATATGACCTTCTTCATCACAAATAAAACATTTGCATATTTGTTTTTTAGTATTATTAGAAGTTTTTCTCCTAACAAATTTTTTCTTTTTATTATTATTACGAGTATAATTTTTATTACCTATTTCCATCTAGCTAATTTATATTTTTTGTGTTTTTTATATGTTTTAGGACGTATAGGGTTACATCCAAATTCCCATTCATTTTCTAACATCTTTGTACAATATTTACGACTTCATTTATTTTTGACTTGTTTTGCTGCTTTACTTTGTAAACAATGTTATATTATTCTTTCTTTAGCAAAATTAATTCTATTACCTATAGAATCTATATTTGTTAAATCTATTCCAGTATCATTACTATGCTTCATTATAAAAGAAGTATATTTATTTATACAAATCTCATCCCAAGGTGATGGTAATTTATGAAAATATTGGTTTTTCCAAAAGTCTATACTATCATTTTTTAACTTCTGATATTCATGAAGAAATTTTTTAGAAAATTATTCTAAATATCTTATATCACATAATTTTAATTTTGACAAAATATAACTGGATTGGCTATCCTGATCTTTTTTATTAGTATAACCACAAAATTCTGTTTTTAGAATTGAAGTTAACCCTTTTAGTAAATCTTTAGGGGTTTATTTGGGTAATAAGTTGACCCTTTTGTTCTTTTCCTTTCTCAGATTCTTCCTATCGTCTGAGAAATTATAGAATATCTCCTTGAAATGTTCCAACAAAATAATTTAAAAACTTTTCTTTTGACCAAACTGTACTGTTGTTATTTGCAACAATAGTCATTGATTGTGCCCAATCATCTATTGTTTTTCATAGTCTGATAAAGGAATATGAGTTAAATCTAAATATATTCCTCCTTGAGCAACATTTCTTTTATTTAAATCATTCACCTTATAAAGTATAGGTGTGGGCTGACTAGATTCTCCTGGGGTTTCCAGTTTTATATCATTAGTAGCTATAGTTTCTATTTGATTACCTAATATTCTTGTTGTGTTTTCAACATTTTCATAGTTTTTATTAATAGCTCTCAGACAATCATCTGTTTGAAGGTCTGAATCTATCTTTCTTTTATCATAAGGATCTTGTTTATCAATTTCCCTAGATTTTGGTATTTCATAATCATATGGATCTGCTTGTTCAGTATCCATAGGTTCTGGAATTTCTATATTTAGAAGAATTTTCAGAAGTTAAAAAATGATAGTATAGACTTTTGGAAAAACCAATATTTTCATAAATTACCACCACATTGGGATGAGATTTGTATAAATAAATATATAGAAGAATTTTCTAAAAAAATTCTTCATGAATATCAGAAGTTAAAAAATGATAGTACAGACTTTTGGAAAAACCAATATTTTCATAAATTACCACCACCTTGGGATGAGATTTGTATAAATAAATATACTTCTTTTATAATGAAACATAGTAATGATACTGGAATAGATTTAGCAAATATAGATTCTATAGGTAATAGAATTAATTTTGCTAAAGAAAGAATAATATTACATTGTTTACAAAGTAAAGCGGCTAAACAAGTCAAAAATAAATTAAGTCATAAATATTGTACAAAGATGTTAGTAAATGAATGGGAATTTGGATGTAACCCTATACGTCCTAAAACCTATAAAAAACACAAAAAATATAAATTAGCTAGATGGAAACCAGGTAATAAAAATTATACTCGTAATAATAATAAAAAGAAAAAAAATGTTAGGAGAAAAACTTCTAATAATACTAAAAAACAAATATGCAAATGTTTTATTTGTGATGAAGAAGGTCATATAGCAACAAATTGTCCTAACAAAGGAAAAAATGCTACGAAAATGATTAATAATCTTGAAGAACAAGATTTAGAAATATGTTTTAGTGAGGAAATAAATCCTGCTGAAATATTATATGAATTAATATCAGAAACAGAGTCTGATACAGATTCCGGTGAATATATTTTCATGTTAAGAAATAGTTCTAAAAATAAATTAGAAGAAATTCCTAATTCTGTACAACAGGATATTAAATTAGGAAATTTAATCGGAGAAGAAACAGACTTTTCTGATGATATAATAGAAAAAAATTAATAAAAATCATATTTCTAAAGAAGAAATTTATAAAATTTCTAAGTTTAAAATATGGTCACAAAGACATATAGAAAAAAATTAGCAGTAACACAGTCACTAAAGACACTAAAGGTGGATTAACAGAAATCTCATTATTTACTAAAGAAAGAATAAAAAGGATTACGAAAAAATATCCTCAGGTTAGATATACATTTAGGAATAATTATGATAACAAATAGAGCTTTATTTAGAAAAGGTCATGATGTTCCTATTATTGCAGTATTATTAGATAAAAGATTTGAAAATCCAATAAAAGCACTTGTTGGAAGAATTCAATCTAATCTACATACATGAGTTATAGGATTTAAAGTTAAACCAAATTACTTTATATCTATAACAGACCCTCTAATAGAAGAGCGTATGTCTTAGAATTCAGACAAAAAATTTTGATATTAGTGATTTAGCAGAAGATTTAGCAATAAGCTGGACTTCTATTAATGAATATACTAATACAGCAGAAGTAGAAATAAAAGAAATAAATAATAAAATAATTGAGCTTTTTGAGCCTAAAAAGTTTACTACAGAAATTCAACCAAAATTATTACATTTAAAAGACCTATCAATTCCAAAGGACTGGATGATAGAAAAAACTAATAATGCTAGTACTTCTAAACCAGTAAGTACTATAGAATATATGTCATCTGGAGATAAGTTATATTTTAAAAACAATCTGATAACTAATACAGATGATAATTTAGTTTTACCTTCTAGTTCTCAACCAGAGGAAGATGAAGAAAATATAAGTACTTCTACTCCAATAGGTATGAAAACAATTCATATTCCTATTTTTCCTACTACACCCAGTAGAAATTCTAGAAACACTAGAACGGAAGATATACAATCTTTAATAGAAAATATTACTAATTTTAATACATATATTGAAATTACATTACATAATAAAGAATACAAATCATATTCTTTACATGCTTTATTAGATACAGGTGCTACAACCAGTAGCTGTAAAAAGAATGCTATTCATGTAGAAAATTGGAAACCTGTAAAGAAGACAATAAAAATTAATGAATAGATGGTAATAAAACTATTATTTATTATAAAACAAAAAATATACCAATCTACATGAATAATGTTAGATTTATAATACCAAAAATATTATGTTTTCCTGATATGTATGGAGATATTTTATTAGGAAATAATTTTATATATCAATATTTACCGTTTTCTATTAATAAAAAATAAGTTACGTTCTCTATAGAAAAAACTTCTATAGAAATACATCTAGTAGAAAATCCTAAATTTATTTGCACTAATGATTGCTGATTTTCTTAGCAGGCCTTATGGATGAGGTAAAAAACCTCTAGAAAAAGTTGGAGAATGGACAACTGTCCATAAAAAACCCAACAACGGAAAAACAATAAGTCCTTGTAACACCCCAAACCCGGCCCAAACGCCATGACCAGATCTGGTATGTTACGGGTTAAAAACTTTGCTTTGAAGGGATTTGAAATCTCGATTTGTTTATGTAAGTATTCGTTAAATAAGTGTTATTAGCAGAAAACCTTTGTGGGTTTTTTTTTTCTTTTAAAACTTGTTTGAAAATCCCATTTTTATTTCTTCTCATAAATAAAACTTTGAACATAAATTTATAAATGTAAACATTAACAAATATAAATTGATAACCTAAGCTATGGAGGCCTTATTACATAAGTAGTCCCAAAATTTAAACTTAAAGAAAAACCGGGAATAGCTTATGAAAATAAAAGACTGGATGGCCCCTCGAGTCCGCCTCGGCTCCCATGTCCACAATCTACTGCTCACCTGAAAGGTTTAGGAAAATAAAGGGTGAGTCACCAAGACTCAGTGTGCAAATCCCGAAAACACATAAAAGGCTTGAGGCCCACAAACACATTATGGGCCTTCGCCCATACACAATGGCAACAAACTATTCACATGCTACATGACCCAACCCAACCTAATAGTCCATCCTCTACACACTAGCCCGTACCAGCCATCACACCTCGGGGATTTCTACAATCAACCCACCAACTGCTACACACCATATCGACAGTCATGTTGCCTGTTCCTTACAATCAGGAATAAATTTAATGTGGCTTAGCCACCGATCACTATTGTGAATTAACTTTATAATTCGTGGTTCAACCATCGATCACCAAGTGACCTATAAACATGCTCTTCCCCTTCATCATATTAACCCCATCCCATGCATACATCCATGCAGGATCAAAACAATATACTACCTAAAAGATCACAGACTATCACATACATCGATACACATAGAGAAGTTTCTATGATTACGTACCTGGCATCCCTTGCTTACCCTTTTTGGGTAATACGACTGTCCATACAGCCTTTTTCCAGCTTTTTGCCCATAGTACAGATAAATTAGTGTGTTATAGATCTACACACCTGATTACAGACAAGACGAGACTTTCTATGTCGACACTATCAGAAGCCGATACGACTACTCTCTGTTTAAGGATTTGTTCTAAAGCCGGTCTGCAACCCGGTGGCCAATCCCGAACTGCTGACACTGCTCATTTCTTAAACTTAGGGATTGGGTTTACAGATCCAATCCCCTTCTTCGCCTGATCGACATGTGATTCCATCAAAAGACCTTATCAGTTGCTACCATCACAACGTATGGTTGTTAATACATATTATAGGGTTAAGATCACAATTACGATAAATGAACCTAACGAAAATCTAAAGAGAACCCCTTACCTTGAAATCCCGAAAGGAGATATGGGACTCACAGACTAGCAAATTTCGGCTTTTGGAATCTAAATGATTCGATCTACTCCGATTTCCTGAAATGTCGCCCCAAGATGTGAACACAAGAACAATCAAACCGTTACTCAAAAGATAACCTTGCCACATCAATTAGCCTTTCGGCTTTGGCCTCCAAAAATCGAAAGAGAAGGGAAAGAAATAGAAGAAATCGGCACCTTACCTAAACATAGAGGATTCCAATCACACCTAGGAGAAATCGGCACAAGCACCACAGAAGAAGAAATTCGGCAATACCAGGGAAGAAAAGAGCCAAAAATAAGCAAAAGAACTGTAGGTGGAACTTAAGAGTTTTCGGCTTTTAGAGGAGATAAAGAAGAAAGATGTAGAGACAAAGGCTATGGAAATTCGGCTTTAGCATAAAAGTGGAGATGAAAGAATGGGATTAGAGATTTCGGCTTAAGCAGAGAATGAGAGAAAAGAATGAGAGGAAAAACCCAAATGCCGAAATTGAAGAAGAGAATAGGAAAATATAACCCTAATGCCGAAAATAAAAAGATATTCCCCCCACTTGAACCAAATTTCGGCACTTACGACACAAAAGTCGAAAATACCCCTTCTGATCACTCAAAAACTCAACCTATTAACAGGGAAATTTCGGCACCCCTTGGCCATACTAAAACCGATTCCTCCTCCCTCTCAGTGTTGGAATTTCGGCCACCACTGTGACCAGCAGATAATTCCTAAATTTTCTCCCTTATCATTATCTGATCTCTCATCCACAAGTGACATGGATAACACCACATCTTCCTTCCTTTTATCAGTTAATTTATCAACCATTTTATCCACATTATCCATCAATTATTCTTCCTAATTTCAAGCATCCTAGCCGCCCCCAACTCTCCTCTCCTTTGATGCTAAAAACATTTAAAATAAGTGGGTAATGCGACTCGAACCTTGGTCCTCCTCAGCCGACGCCACCTCCCTACTCTCTAAGTGGCGCTACTCTGTCATTGGGCCACAAGCCCATTTGTGTCTTAATTCAAATAATATCTTTTAAGCCCCACCCTAACTGGCTTTCCACTAGAATGTCCAAACAGAAAATTCAATTAAGGCCTCAGCCCAATCCCTGAGCCCGTTCTTGACCCCCTTAAACACCCTAACTAGCACATCAAGCATAACATAATCACCATAACATATTAAATGCGAAGCCCCACTAATTCAGGATGTTACAGTCCTAAACAAGGATTTATTACTGTACCTACTCAAGTACCATTTTATCCTAATCAGGGATATTATGTACCATATCCAATGGTAAGCCAACCATTTGGAATACAATCACCAAACCCGTTGAATGATTTTACTTGGTCTCAAGATCCATATTCAGTATATCAAAAAAGCTATGCTGAAATTATAAAAGAAACAGAAAATTTGTTGAAACAACAACAAATTCTTGAAATAAGAGATTTTTATAATCCAGGAATACCCCTGGAATATTATAATTTTATAAACAAAATATGGAAAACCCATATTACTGAGCAAAGAGCAAACTTTAGAAGAGCTCTTACGCAATTTTCAAATTTCTTAGTTGAAAAAACAACTAAAGAAAATGAATCCTATGATTTATTACTTAAATCTATTTTATACAGAGATTGGGATGAAATATTAATAGAAAATATGGAATTAAGTAGATTAATAATCTTCTTGATATATTCCAATATTTTATTAATAAAGGGACAAACAGTCCTATTATTAATAAAATGTTTAGAATATGTCTATATAATAAATGTAGACAAATTCTACCACAAGATATTTTTTCAAAAATAAATAGAGCTATTTGCAACCAGCAAGCTCAATTTAAAGAAATCTTTTCAAAATACTTTTTACAAGCTTATGTTTTTACTAATGATATAGGAGAACAATATCCTACTATCAAATTTAGGCTTGATCATGAACCATTTGATATAACCAGTATTGAATGGGGATTTGTTAAAGAAATAACAGTCCAAAATCTTTCTTTTCATTTATTAAAAGATTTTCCTGCTATAGTAAAATATAAATTAATAAATTTTACTAACATAGATGATTTTGTCTATTATTTTCATATAAAAATAAATAGTTTTATTGGTATTGCTGAAAAAGAAAAATTTTATTAGCCATATCAAATATGCTTTGGGGAAGATCCCTCTCAGCAGTTGATGAAGATCAACAACACTTGGCAAAAACCATTGACAAGTGTTATAACAAATTTTCTTATTATCAAATCCAAGCCAGAATTGATTTAATGACCAAGGCCCAGTATTTACTTCAACAAAACACTTATGTGTTCTGGACCGATGGTTGAAGAATATTAGCACATGACACTGGAAAAATCCAGGAAGAAAGAGATGAAGAATCTATTCAGTTATTAAAAAAGATAGCTGATATGGAGATCGATGATTATCCGCTAACAACGGAGATCAAAGACACGTGGGAAAGCTAGAATACACCAGTTCCTTCACCAGAGTCATTACACCTTGATGAAATCGAGGAAATGAATCTCAGAAATATCCAAGAAGGATAAAGACAAAACAAAACACGTGGAAGAATGACATCCAAGAAAGGAGCATTCAATTTTGGAGGTGACGTGAAAAGAAGGCAATCCATCACCATCCATAAATGAATAAGACAAAGATGATGCAAGCAAAATGGAAGCAACCATTAATGCATGAGAAACATGGAAAAAACCACAACAATTTTGATAAAGATAGAAGATTATGGAAGCAACCATCAAATCAAGAAGGCTACGTGGAAGAAATCATGAAGCCAATGTAAGAGCCAATTTTGACCAGGCTAAAATAAACCAGAATAAATAAATAATGTCCAGTCCTTTTACAATTATGAAGCCCGACCCAATCCTAAAACAAGTTACCCATCAGACTCAAACCAAACCCCCTCAGACCTATTCCTAGATCCAGACCCAATTTACATACCCAAACTACCCAGAACCCAACATTTAAACTAAACCCGTAACCCAGACCTAAAACCTAAACAGACCTGTGACCCAACACCCAGCAACCTAGACCTAGACTCAGACAGGCCCAAAACGGCCCAACTCCTAAACTGAACTCAGAGACCTAGGGTTTCTGGGGAAACCCTAAGCACCGCAACAGACTCCAAGCAGCCCCTAAACTCAATCGTCGCGCCGCAATGGTCCTTCGCACCGCCCCTCGTCAAGCCGCAATTCGCGCACGAATAATGCCCTCATCGCCGAGATCTTCTCGATCACCTGCAAGAAAAGGTAAGGGGAGCAGCAAACTTGGCAACAAATAGGCTAGAATCAATGTTTTCCTTTTTCATTTTTTCTTTTCGGGTTATAAAAACCCATCAAAAACATGTAACGAGGAGAATACACAATACACGGAAAGAAATAAAAAACAGAGACAAAAAAAACACATTGAAAACAGTATACAGAGGTGACCTTTTTTATCCGTTTCATCATTTTTTTTTTCTTTTCAGTTCGTGCATTTTATACATATATTATTTTTTTAAAAAAGGGATAAGCGTTTACCTTTTAATCGGTGTTGAAAATGGAGGCTTTTGGACTTTCTGACCGTCATCGGAAAAGGCGCGTATGGCGGCGCGTGTGGTGGTCGAACACCGGAAGCCAGGCTAGGGCCGAACCTCAGGCCAAGAGACTCAGAGCTCTCTTTTTTGGTTTTTTTTAAAGAGTGTTTCAAAATGATTTTTACCTTTTATATATATATATATATAGTAAGTATAGAACGCCGCCGTTTTAACTAAAGGATCCGCGCGTTGACCCGGAAACCCAGGGAGGATCCGCGCATTTTGGTTAAAAGGGTAATTTTCCATTTCGGTCCCTGTGAAATTTTATTTGTTTTAATTTTATCCAATCTGACATTTTCTTTAAATTTAAATTAGCCCTTAAATTCGTATTTTGTTTCAATTGAATCCTCGAGCGTTTTAAAGGTAAAATCGGAACGACGCCGTTTTAAAAAGAGGCTTAATTGCCACATTAGTCCTTGGGATCTAATGCGTGTTTTTGATTCAATCCTTTTAATTTGTTTTAATTGCTATTTAACCCTTGCTTTCTTTGTTTTAATTTTATTTTCATCCTTTTATTTTATTTTATTATTTTATATTTTAATTATTTATTATATTAAATATTCTATTATTTTCCTATATTTATTAATTTATTAATATTTTGAAATTCATATATATATTTTTATATGTATTATGTTTATATATTTTTATTATTATTTTATATATTATTTTACTTGTTTAAAATTTATATATTATTTTATAATTCATATATTATTTATTATATTATATTTTTAATTTATATATTATATAGTATTATATTATATTATAATTTTATTCTTATAAAATATATTTATATTGAAAAACATGTTTTATTTATATTGTTTATGTTATATTTTATTTAAAATCATTATATACTATTCTTTTTATTTATGCATTGTTTACATTGTTTATATCACATAAGTATATAATTTTATTTATTTTATTTATTTATCTATTATTAATCTTGCATGAAAATTGTCATATTTATTTAGTAATTTCTATTTTGATATTTATGGTTTTATGTATATATTTTATCTGCCTATACTCTCTTATTTATTTATTTATGTTTTCCATTATGTAATTATTTTTTATTAATCATTTTTCTACATTATTGTAAATATGAAATGTTAGTTGTCTTAATTACTTTTAATATTTATGTTCGATTGTAACACCCCAAACCCGGCCCAAACGTCAAGACCGGATCTGGTATGATACAGGGTAAAAGTTAAAACTTCACTTTGAAGAGATTTGAAATCCCGGTTTGTTAAAGTAGGTATTCGTTAAATGAGTGTTATTTGTAGAAAACCTCTGTATTTTTTTTCTTTTTTTTTATTTAAAAGCTCGTTTGAAAATTCCATTTTTATTTCTTCTTATAAATAAGTCTTAGAACATAAGTTTAAAAATGTAAACATTATCAAATATAAATCAATAACCTATGCCATGGGCCTTATTACATAAACATTCCCAAAATTAAAACTTAAAGAAAAAGCCGAAAAATAAATTTATGGAAATAAGAACTTGATGGCCCCTCGAGTCCGTCTTGGCTCCCATGTCCACGATCTACTGCTCATCTGAAAGAGTAGAGAAAAATGAAAGGGGTGAGTTACCAAGACTCAGTGTATAAATCCCGAAACCCACAACGACCTGAGGCCCACAAACGCATTATGGGCCTTCGCCCATAAATTATGGCAACAAACAGAAATACATGTTAAATGATGAATGGTAAATGGCCCAACCCATCCTATAAGTCCATCCTCTACACACCAACCCGTACCAACCATCACACCTCGGGGATTTCTACAATCAACCCACCAACCGCTACACACCATATCGACAGCCATACTGCCTATTCCCATTAATCAGGAATCATTTAAGTGTGGCTTTGCCACCGATCACTATGTGACCTAATATTTGAATTCGTGGTTTAACCATCGATCACCAAGTGACCTATCATGCTCTTCCCCTTCTTTACCATAATCCCACCCCATGCATACACACATGGAAAAAAATTGAAACATCACACCATCTTTAAGAAAACAGGCTTCCATATATATCGATACCCATAGAGAGATTTCTATGATTACGTACCTGGCACCCGTCGCTTAACCCTTTTCGGGCTTTATTTGACTGTCTACAAAGCCTTTTTCCAGCTTTTTAGCCAATAACATATATATTACAGTTAACTAGTGTGTTAGAGATCTACACACCTGATTACCGATAAAACGATACTTTCTATGTCGACGCTATCCGTAGCCGACACAACTACTATCTGCCTAAAGTGTTGTTCAAAAGCCGGTCCACAACCCGGTGGCCAATCTCGAACAGTAGACACCGCGTGTTTCTTGAACTTTAGGGCTGGGACTACAGATCCAACCCCTTCCTTTGATTTGCTGACATTCGAGTCCATAAGTGATCCTGGTCAGAATATACTATGATGATTGCTTAACGCAACATTAGGTTAAGGCACGAATAATGAAAAAGAAACCTATTAAACAACGTAGGAAGAATTGAACCCTTACCTTGAAATGCCGAAAAGATAAACCTTAGAGACTAGCGATTTTCCGGCATTTAGATCCAAGAGATCTACTTCAATTCCTGACATCGCCCCAAAATAAGAACATAAGAAGAGTGGGAACGTTAGACCGAACCTCAGTAGCCATTTGGCTTTGGACTTTCAAAAACCGAAAGAAAAAAAGAGAAGAATAAAGAAAAATCGTCACTTACCCCACACAGAGAGTTTCAGCAACTTCTAAAAGATTCTGGCTTTATGGAGAAATCAGCACAAGAGGAAAAGAATGGAAAAGAGAGTGAAGCGAGAGGTTTCGGCTTCTGAAGAAATCAAAAGGAAAGATTGCAGAGAATGGCTGAGGGTTTCGACATAAAGAATGAGAGAAAAGCTTTAAAAGAATGGGGTTCAAATGCCGGAATTGAAGAGATACCCCCTATTTATAGAGAATTTCGGCACTTACCTATCAAAAACCGAAAGTGCCCTTCCTGATAACTAACAACTACTCAAATAGTAGGGGAAATTTCGGCACCCCTATGGCATATTGAAACCGATTTCTTTCCTCCTCCAAGAGATGGAAATTCGGCCAACACTGCACTCAGCAGATAAATCCTATCTTTTCTCCTCTATCTTAATCTATCCACACCTCCAGAAGAAGTCTAGATAACACCACCTCTTCCTTCTTTTATCAGCTCATTATCCCCATTATCCATGTCATTTAATCCACCTATTTTCTAGCCCCATTGCCGTCCCAACTAGCTTCCCTTTAATTGCCGAAAATGGCCCAATTACATGGGCTCCATGCGGCCAACACTTGGGCCCTCTCCATCTCCTAGTGACGCCACCCTCTAGCTCCTTTGCAGCGCCACCTAACATTAGGTCACAAGCCCACTTTGTTATTTTAAACATAGATACCACCTTTTAAACCCTATAGTGCCCAAACAGAAAATTTAACCAAGGCCTCAGCCCAAACCTGAGCCCAATTTGGACCCCTAACACTTACATTAAACATATCCACACACTAAACGCATAGTCCCAGTAATTCAGGATGTTACAGTTCTACCCCCTTAAAAGAAATTTCGGCCTCGAAATTACCTGATCGGAATAGATGAGGGTATTGCTGCCGCATCACCTCTTCCGGTTCCCAAGTAGCCTCCTCAGAATCGTAATTTCGCCATAGAACCTTAACCAATGGAACCGTCTTCCTACGCAACACCTTAACATCACGATCCAAGATCTCCATCGGTTCCTCTTCAAAGGATAGATCAGGTCTTATTTTGATTTCCTCCACAGGCACCACATGAGATGGATCCAAACAGTATCGTCTCAGCATAGAGACATGAAACACATTGTGAATCTGGCTTAACTATGAAGGTAGCTCTAGCTGATACGCTACCGGTCTTACTCGTTTCAACACCCGGTATGGTCCGATGAATCTGGGACTTAACTTACCCTTCCGTCCAAACCTTAATACCTTCTTCCACGGTGACACCTTCAAGAAAACCTTGTCACCCACTGTAAATTCTATATCCTTACGCTTCAGGTCAGCATAGGACTTCTGTCTGTCTGATGCTTCCTTTAGTCGAGCCCGAATTAACTCAACCTTCTCCTCCGTCTCGGTGACCAACTCCGGACCCAAAATCCGACGTTCCCCTAACTCCGTCCAACAGGTAGGAGTACGACACTTTCGCCCGTACAACGCTTCATAGGGCGCCATCTGAATACTAGACTGGTAGCTGTTGTTATAATCGAACTCCGCTAATGGCAAAAATTCTTCCCAACTACCCTTGAAATCAATGACGCAACCCCTTAACATGTCCTCTAAGACCTAAATTACCCGCTCAGACTGACCACCAGTCTGAGGATGGAACACTGTACTGAAATCTAACTTCGTACCCAACGCTTGATGCAACACCTTCCAAAATCGCGACGTGAACCTATGGTCCCTGTCCGATATGATCGATACTGGTACTCCATGCAACCTCACTACCTCCGCTATGTATAGCTTAGCCAATTTCTGCAAAGAGTAATCGACCCGTACTGGTATGAAATGAGCAGACTTCGTCAAGCGGTCAACAATCACCCAAATCGAATCCTTCTTAGTAGGCATGAGAGGTAGCCCACTAACAAAGTCCATTGTGATCCTTTCCCACTTCCATTGTGGAATCTTCACCGGCTGCAATAACCCTGATGGTAACTGATGCTCCGCTTTTACCTACTGACAGGTCAAACACTTCCCCACAAATTCGGTCACCTCTCATTTTAGGCCCGGCCACCAAAACTGTTCTTGCAAATCCCGATACATCTTGCTCCCTCCAGGGTGCATAGCGTATGGGCTACCATGCGTCTCTTGCAAAATCCTACGCCTCAACTCAGGATCCTTTGGCATGCAAACTCTCCTTTGGAAACATACTAGTCCTTCCCCATTCATGTTGAATTCCGTTGGCTCATTACGTGAAACCAACCGCAACTTCTCCCTAAGCAACTCATCGGTCTGCTGCTTCTCCTTAACCTGACTGACCCAAGAGGGTTTCACTTGAAATTCAGCTAGTAGACTTCCATCATTATATAAGCTAAGGTGAACAAACATTGCTCTCAAGTCAGCGATCACCTTACGACTTAGAGCATCCGCCACCACATTAGCCTTACCCGGATGATATTCGATCAAGCAGTCATAATCCTTTAACAACTCGATCCACCTCCTCTGCCTTAGATTCAACTCCTTCTGGGTCAAAAGGTACTTTAAACTCTTATGATCCGTGTAAATGACAGATTTCTCCCCGTATAAATAATGCCTCCAGATCTTCAAAGCACCGCCGCCAATTCCAAATCATGGGTGGGATAATTTGCTTCGTGCGGTCTTAACTGCCGAGATGCACACGCAACAACCTTTCCCTCTTGCATCAACATGCATCCTAGACCCGTGTGTGAAGCATTACAGTAAATCATGAATTCCTTCCCAGCCTCTGGCTGAATCAACACCGGAGCCTCCGTCAAAATCCTTTTCAACTTATTGAAACTCTCTTGTTGCTTGCCAGACCAAACAAACGGAACCCCTTTCCGTAATGACTTAGTCAATGGTGCCGCAATTAAAGAAAATCCTTCCACAAACCTTTTGTAATACCCGGCTAACCCAAGAAAACTCTGAATTTCTACCACCGATTTAGGCGGCTTCCAATCCAACACCGCTTCATTTTTTGAGGGTCAACCCTAATCCCCTCTGTCAACATAACATGACCCAGAAAAGTAACTTCACTTAGCCAAAATTCGCACTTACTGAATTTAGCATACAACTGCTTCTCCTTCAGAATCTGCAAAACCACTTGCAGATGTGAATCATGCTCCTCTTCCGATCTTGAATAAACCAAGATATCATCTATAAATACCACGACAAACCGATCCAAGTAGGGTTGGAACACTCAGTTCATCATATCCATAAACGCTGCTGGCGCGTTGGGTAACCCAAATGGCATCACCATGAATTCGTAGTGACCATAGCGAGTCCTAAAGGCCGTCTTATGAATATCCGCCTCCTTGACCTTAAGCTGATGGTACCCTGACCTCAGATCTATCTTTGAAAAGACCGAAGCCCCCTTCAACTAATCGAACAAGTCATCGATCCTCGGCAACGGGTATTTATTCTTAATGGTCAATTTATTCAACTGTCGATAGTCAATGCACATACGCATTGATCCATCCTTCTTCTTAACGAATAACACTGGCGCTCCCCACGGCAACACACTTGGTCGAATAAACCCTTTATCCAACAACTCCTGAATCTGCGCTTTCAATTCCACTAACTCCTTTGGCGCAATAGATACTGGCGCTATTCCCGGAAGAAGATCGATACCAAACTCCACTTCACGATCCGGGGGTAATCTCGGAAGCTCTTTTGGGAAAACATCAGGAAATTCCTTCACCGTCCTAACATCACCGACAGTTAGTTCCTTGGGTTCCAGAGCCCGAAAAAACATTAAAATTGCCTCGCATCCTTTCCTCACCATCCTTTCTGCCCTTAAGGCGGACACCACATTTGACAAGCAGTTCCCCCTTTCACCTATCATCAACACTTTGCCACCTTCGGGGGTTTTTAACACCATACTCTTGGCTGCACAATCTACCTTAGCTTGATACTTCCCAGCCAATCCATGCCTAAAATTAAATCAAACTCCCCGAACGGTAATTCCATTAGATCCGTCCGGAAAACTACCTCCTGAACTTCTAAAGGTATTTCCCAATAAAGCTTGTTTACCACCACAGAATGTCCTAATGGGCTAACTACAGTCATCTCCCTAGAGGAAATCTCAGAATCTACACTTAAAGTTTCAGACACCCTACTAGCAACATATGAATGCGTCGACCCAATGTCAATCAATGCTGTGTAAGGCAAGCCAAAAATTAAAAACGTATCGGTTATGACATCCGGTGCGTCAGCATTCTCCCGACGCTTGACGGCATAGACTAACCCTGGCTGTCTCGCCTCAGTGTTTTCTGCCCCTTGGCCTGGTGCTCCACGACCTCGACTGAAACCATTACCACCTCTGGCTGGACCGCGACCTCTCTGTGGCTGCTGACCTCCTCTACCCGGCTGAGCATTCCCTTAACCTGTGGGCCCTTCACTGCCCCATTACTGCAGACAGTTTCTAACTTGGTGGTCCGTAGATCCACACCTAAAGCACTTCCCACTGCACGCCCAACACTCACCTGCATGGGATTTACCACATCGAGCAAACTTCTGTGTCTGACCAGCAGCAGCAGGTCTCTCATTCTGACTCGGTCCTTCTGACCTAGCCTTTTCTGAGTAAGCCCAGTCGTCCCCGATGATCCAAAATTCCTCTTACTTCCACTCCTATCTCTATCCCGATTCAGTTTTTCCGTCCGCTTATCCTCCTCAGCTATCTTAGCTTTTTCCACAAGCACAACAAATTCCCTCTCCCTCTGTGGTGCTATCAGTACACGTAGATCATCCCTCAGACCATCTTTAAATTGAATACAACGTTCATGGTCTGTAGCCACCATTCCTTGAGCATAACGGCTAAGGCGTAAGAATTCTGCTTCATACGCAGCCACCGATCTACTTCCCTAAACCAGATTCAGAAACGCTCTACGCTGCGCATCCACATAACTTGTCCCAATGTATTTACTTTGGAACTCAGTTTTGAAGAGATCCCAGGTGATACGGTCAGCCGCCGAACCATCCTTAACCGTAAGCCACCATTGATAAGCTTCGTCTCGCAGGAGAGATACAACCCCTTTCAGGTTTTCCTCCCCCGTGAAATCTAGACCATCCATCATACGCTCAACCGCCTTCAACCAATACTCATCTGTACTCAGGGCTATACCAGAGATTCCCCTAAACACTTCTGCCCCATTAGCTCTAAGTCGCTCCGACACAGATTTTCGGGCTCCTGTGTCAATGCCTGCCCCAGCAACCCTCTCTAAAACCCTTAACATTGCCTGAGACACAGCATCATCTCCGGCCGTCTGATCCTGAAATTCGGCCTCCGCAGCTAGCATCTCGTTTCCTAACCCGTGGCTAGATCCTACTAGTTCTGACACTGCCATCCTACCCCTACCATGGCAATGCGGCGGACGTCCACGACCCCTTGTACTCATTCTACCGATTCGCGTTTATCTGATTAGAAATTTTATGAGTTATTAATTTCTTTCACTAATTAACCACGAACTATCTTATGAACAGTAGTTTCAAGAGTAGTTCTTTCGAAATCGAAATTATACCTACAGGTTTCATGTAATATCCGGGATTTAGGGGTTATGCGTTTTCACTTGAGTGTGTGTAGCAGTGTGCTTGTCTACTGTTTGTATGTGTTTTGGGGGCTTCGGGAACCTTGGGGAGTAGGTAGAAGCTTTAGAAAAATATTTGACTTTAAGCCTTGAAGGAGGAGCTAAGAGAGCTAGGCCTTAAGAAAAATTTTGTGTGGGTTATGATACAAGAACTCAGTTGGTGGAGTGGCAAGGGAGGCGCCACTTAGAGCACAAGAGAGTGACGCCTCAGGGAGTGAGAAGGGGCCTAGGTTCGAGCAGCAAGGGAAGCATTTTGGAGGTTCTTTTTGCGTCAAGGGGAGTGTAGAGTTGGACACACAGGGACTCTGAATGGATGAGCATTGGACCTGGTCAAGGCACTTGAAATTTCGGCTAAGAAGGAAGATAAGTGTTGACTCATTCAACCTCTTTTGAATGAGTGGAAAAGAGAAGAAATAGGAGGAAAAGAAGGAATCTGATAGAGAGAAGAAAAGTTGGCCGAATGGAGGGGTCTTGGTGTGGCATTTTCTGCCAAGGGGAGAAGTGATTAAGCTAGGGGCTTTAGGTGCCGAAATAAGGTGAATGTGTGCTATTTTCTCCTTTTCGAAAGTTTCCTTTTCATCTTTGCTTTTTGCTGAAAACTTGTACCCTTTTCTCTCTTGACCAAAAGTCGAAAGTTCAGAACCATTTGTGCATCTATTTTCTCTATTTGTTTCTTTTAGGCCGAATCTACTCTTCTCCATACCCCTCACTTTTTTTTCTCTCCTTGATTAGCCGAAAACATCTCACTCTTTCTCTCTATTGCCATAACACCTTAAACCTCAAACTTCTCTCCTTCATTCATTTGATTGAAAGCTGAATACACCTAGTGTTCTAGCCGAAAACCCTTAAGCTTATATCTTCTCATCTTAGTCTTGTTTCAACATCTCTTCATCTCTTCCGCCATCATACTTTTCTCTTTTTGGAATCATCAAAACCGAATAGTGCTTTAGCCGAATTCTTCATCTATCGTTCGTAGTCTCTTTTGGGTGCATCGACTCTCAAGAGTGGTTGTAAAACCGAATCGGGCTAATTGCGTGGTAAGGATTTCTTTTTAGATTGATATCCGTATATTTTGTATATTGCATGGGCATAAGGGTGATAATGTAAAGGGGAAGTGTTCCGGTGGTTTTACCACATTAATCTGGTGACTTATGTCACAATATTCTGTATCCGGTGACTTTGTCACATTATCTAGTGGCTATGCCACATAATAAGGACGATGTGCAGTTGATTGCAGCGACTGCCTTCGAGGGTGTGTAGCGGATGGAGGGTCGATTTAGTAATCCCCACGGTGTGATTGGCAGGTACAGGTGGTGTGTAGAGGTTGGATATCTAGGTGGGTTCGGGTTGCATTTCCATTTTATATATATGTGACTTGATATGCTATGATAAGTATGCTGTGTTATGGGCCTATGGCCGAATATGACTAAAGATGGGCTTTGCCGAAACGTTTGAGATTATGGCTATAGTCGATTGGGACTTTGTGTTGGCTGTTACACATTGAGTCTATTGACTCACCCTTCGTGGGCTAACATTTTGCAGGTGACACCTAGTGCTATGGACCGGGTCAGCGAGGACTATGTGGTGGCCATGCTCAGCAAAATTTCGATTTTTCTTATATTTGAACTCCTTACGTTTTCCTTAATATGTTTTCGGGATTTCTTTCGGGTTTTATATTGTTCAGTTGTAATAAGGGCACTATTAAACTGTTTTCATTTTACGGTTTAAGTTTTATTCTCATACGATCAACAACAACCAAAGTGATTAAATATTTTTCCCAAGCAACTTCAGATGTTTTGTCACTTAATCAACTTACAGTTTCTTCCAACTTAATAAGCTCTAAAATCCGTCATTACTTTTAAATTATGATATGTGAAGGAAAGGTTTTAATGAAATACCAAATTGAACGACAACTTGTTTTCAACTCGTTAAAATTTTAGAACTTGTTTTAATAAATCGACTTACTTTACTAGAACATGAAACGAAATTACGTCAAGTTTTTCTGAAGGGACATGTCAGATCCGGTCGAGGCTTGTGGGCCGGGTTTGGGGTGTTTCAACTTGGTATCAGAGCCCAGTTTTAAACACTCGGCCTTGGGTTTTGAAGCCCACAAGTTTCCAAAATTTGAGCCAAAAATGGGTTTTTGAAAATTTTCATTGAAATGGTTTTTATGGAAGCATGGCACCCGAGTTCTTGGCCCAAGTCCGCCAGGTAAGTTCTTTAAGTGGGAATTGATTTGAATATGCTGATGTATGATACTTTAGATGATAGGATTAGGAAACCATACTATAAAGACATGAACCTTAGGTATATGTGTGTACTTCTGTGGAAAACTGCCGTTGAATCTCTTTTTGCATAAAACTTCTCTTTAAACAAGAAGTGGAAAGACTCTAATGCATAAAATTTTGTAAAAACAGATAAAACGAGATGGTAGAAATGAGTACTAGCAATACGCGCGGACGTGGCAGAGGCAGAATCACGGTGTCCGAACCAGCAGGGTCTGGACACGGGTCTGGGTATGAGGCACCGTTACCACCGGTTGGAGAACTAGAATTCCAGGGCCAAATCGGAGGAGATGGCGCAATATCCCAAGCGATGTTGCGAGTGTTGGAAAGAGTTGCTGGGGCAGGTCTAGGTGGAGGGGCTCGAAAGTCAGTGCCTGAACGACTGCGAGCAAATGGAGCCGAGGTATTTAAAGGGGTATCTGGGGTAGCTCCAAATGTTGCTGAATATTGGGTGGAAGCAGTCGAAAGGATCATGGACGATTTAGACTGCACTACTGAGGAAAAGTTAAAGGGTGCTGTTTCGTTGCTTCGGGATGAGGCCTACCAGTGGTGGCTCACTGTTAGAGAGGGTACTCAGGTGGACCGGATTGACTGGGATTATTTCAAGACTATGTTCCAAGGGAAGTACGTAGGAGCGAGTTATGTGGATGCTCAGAGAAAGGCATTCCTGAACCTAGTACAAGGGGGCAAATCTGTAGCCGAGTATGAAGCGAAATTCCTTCGTTTGAGTAGATATGCTCGGGGAATCATGGCGACCGACTACGAGCGCTGTGTACGGTTCGAAGATGGGCTTCGAGATGAGTTAAGGGTGTTAATAGCTCCACAGCGAGAGAGGGACTTCGCGGTGTTAGTGGAGAAAGCGAAAATAGCCGAGGAGGTGAAGCGTACTGAGATACAGAACCGGGACAGAGGTCAGGGTAAGAGTAAGAGGAGTTATGGGTCTTCAGGATCATCCGAGAATTTTCAGAAAAAACCTAGAGTTGATGGGCCGCGAGGTCAGCAGGTTGCTGTGGGAAGTCAGTATCGTACTTGTGCTCAGTGTGGAAAGATGCACCAAGGAGAATGTTGGAAAAAGACCGGGGGATGCTTTAAGTGTGGGTCTAAGGATCACATGATTAGGGATTGTCCGGTGGAAACAGATAGGAGCCGACCAGCAGGTCAGGGTTTTAATCAGACTGGCAGAGGTGGACAGTAGCCGCCGAGGGGCCGTGGTCCCATTAGCGGAGGTAATGGTTCTGGTAGAGGTCGCGGGGCATCGAGCAGAGGTGTCGGTAATGCGGAGGTGAGGCAGCCGGGTCTGGTGTATGCAGCTCGTCGGAGGGAGGATGGTGACGCGCTTGATGTCATAACGAGTACGTTCCTTATTTCTGGATTACCCTTTATTGCTCTAATAGATATTGGGTTGACTCATTCATACATCACTAGTGAAGTGTCTGGAACCTTGAATGTGGACTTTGAGACTGTACCTAGGAAGATGACTGTACTTAGTCCCTTAGGGCAATCAGTAGTAGTAGTCAAACTCTTTAGGGAAGTGCCTTTAGAAGTTCAGGGGGCGCAATTTCTGGCTGACTTAATGGAACTGCCATTCGGGGAATTCGACTTAATCTTAGGCATGGACTGGTTAGTGAAGTATCGTGCGAATATAGACTGTGCTGCTAAGCGCATGTCATTAAAGACTTCCGATGACAATGAGATTGTGGTGATGGGTGAGAGGAGGAATTACCTGTCGAATGTAGTATCTGCCCTTAAGGCAGAGAAGATGGTAAGAAAAGGACGTATGGCTTTTCTGATGCTTGTTAGTGCATTGGAGGCTAAGGAAGCAGCGATAGAAGGGGTCAGGACGGTAAAAGAATTTGTGGATGTTTTTCTGGAAGAACTCCCAGGGTTGCCTCCGGATCGCTAGGTGGAGTTCGGGATTGACTTGTTGCCTGGTACAGCGCCAGTATCTATCGCTCCGTACAGAATGGCACCAAAGGAGTTGGTTGAGCTCAAGGCCCAGATTCAGGAGTTGTTATATCGTGGGTTTATCCGACCCAGTGTGTCTCCATGGGGAGCATCGGTCCTATTCCTGAAGAAGAAGGACGGGACTATGCGCATGTGCATAGATTACCGGCAGTTGAATAAGCTGACAATCAAAAACAAGTACCCGTTGCCGAGGATAGACGACTTGTTCGATCAGCTAAAGGGGGCTGCGGTATTTTCAAAGATAGATCTAAGGTCGGGATATCATCAGCTTAAGGTGAAGGAAGCAGATATCCATAAGACAGCTTTCCGGACAAGATACGGGTATTATGAGTTCTTAGTATTACCGTTCGGATTGACGAACGCCCCAGCTGCGTTCATGGATATGATGAATCGGGTTTTCCAACCCTACTTGGATCAGTTCGTCGTTGTGTTTATAGACGACATTCTAGTATATTCCAACTCCGAGGAAAAGCATGATGCGCATCTCTGGGTAGTATTGCAGGTGTTAAGGGAGAGGAAGTTGTATGCCAAGTTTAGCAAGTGCAAATTTTGGTTGAAGGAAGTTGCGTTTTTGGGTCATGTGGTGTTTGTAGGAGGGATAAGGGTGGATCCTCAGAAGATAGAGGTAGTGTTAGATTGGAAACCACCTAAGTCTGTGGCAGAGGTTCGTAGTTTCTTGGGGTTAGCAGGCTACTACAGGAGATTTGTCGAAGGATTCTCGTCAATAGCAGCACCTCTAACGAAGTTGTTCAGAAAAGAAGTACCTTTCGTATGGGCAGATAAGCAGCAGGAGAGTTTTGAGAAGCTTAAGAGAGTATTGGCAGAGGCTCCGGTTTTGATTCAGCCTGAGGCAGGGGAGGACTTTGTGGTGTACTGTGATGCTTCTCACACAGGATTGGGATGTGTTCTGATGCAAGATTGGAAGGTGATCGCTTATGCGTCTCGACAATTAAGGCCACATGAGGTTAATTATCCAACGCATGATCTGGAGTTGGCTGCAGTAGTGTTCACTCTAAAAGTATGGAGGCACTATTTGTATGGAGAAAAGTCGGTGATTTACACGGACCACAAGAGTCTGAAGTATTTGTTAACTCAGAAGGAGATGAATTTGAGACAGCGAAGGTGGGTGGAATTGTTGAAAGACTATGATTGCTCAATAGAGTATCACCGGGGTAAGGCGAATGTAGTGGCAGATGCCCTAAGTCGGAAGGTAGTGTCGGATTTGAGGGTGATGTTTGCACATCTTAGCCTTTATGACGACGGAAGTTTGCTAGCAGAGTTGCAGGTGAAGCCGACATGGTTAAGTCAGGTGAAAGAGAAACAGTTGGTAGATGACGATTTGAGTGCTAAGCTGGCAAGTGCAGAATGGGGAATTGGAAGACTATGGTATAAACAGCGACGGAGTGTTGTGTTTCCAAGGTAAGGTCTGTATGGCAAAGGATGAGGAACTAAGGCAGAGAATTCTTCGGGAATCGCGTAGTAGTCCTGATGCTATACATCCTGGAGGAAGCAAGTTATACAGGGATCTACGGGATCAGTTTTGGTGGCCTGGTCTTAAGCGGGAAGTTACAGAATTTGTGGGGAAGTGCTTAACGTGTCAGCAAGTCAAAGCTGAACACCAAGTACCTTCAGGGTTGCTTCAGCCGATAAAAATTCCGCAGTGGAAGTGGGAGAGAATTACAATGGACTTCGTTAGTGGGTTTCCCCTTACGCCTACTAAGAAGGATTCGGTATGGGTGATAGTGGATCGGTTGACAAAGTCTGCACATTTCATACCGGTGCGGGTTGACTATTCTCTGCAGAGGTTGGCAAAGTTGTATGTGGCAAAAATTGTGAGGCTGCATGGAGTGCCAATGTCGATTATCTCGGATAGGGATCTGAGGTTTACGTCTCGGTTTTAGAAAGCACTGCATCAGGCATTAGGCACCAGGTTGGACATCAGTACGGCATTTCATCCGCAGTCGGACGACCAGTCTGAACGGGTAATTCAAGTGTTAGAGGATATGTTGCGGGGTTGCGTGATAGACTTCAGAGGAAGCTGGGAGGAGTTCTTGCCTTTAGCGGAGTTTGCATACAACAACAGCTATCAAGCAAATATTCGGATGGCACCGTATGAAGCACTGTATGGACGGAAGTGTCGCACTCCTACGTGTTGGACAGAACTGGGGGAACGTCATGTTTTGGGTCCAGAGATTGTGGCAGAATCGGAAGAAAAGGTTAGGGTGATTCGGGCACGGTTGAAGGAGGCGTTTGAGAGACAAAAGTCGTATGCAGATCTCAAGCGGAAAGAGATAGAATTTGCAGTGGGTGATCAGGTGTTCTTGAAAGTTTCACCATGGAAAAAGGTGATGAGATTTGGATGTAAAGGTAAGCTGAGTCCCAGGTTTATAGGACCTTATCGGGTTTTGAAGTGGGTTGGACCAGTGGCATATCAGTTGGAGTTGCCTTTGGAATTGAAGCAGATGCATGATGTGTTGCACATTTTGATGCTACGTCGTTACCGATTGGATCCATCTCATGTAGTACCAGTTGAAGAAGTGGAGTTGAGACCAGATTTGTCCTATGAGGAAGAGCCGATTCAGATCTTGGAACGAGATGTGAAGGTGTTACGGAGGAAATTAGTTCCTCTAGTCAAAGCATTATGGCGGAACCATGGATCAGAAGAAGCTTCGTGGGAGCCGGAGGAAGCAATGTGACAGCAATACCCTTACCTATTCTAGCTAGGTAATTTCGAGGCTGAAATTATTTTAAGGGGGGTAGAATTGTAATATCCAGGATTTAGGGGTTATGCGTTTTCACTTGAATGTGTGTAGCAGTGTGCTTGTGTGCTGTTTGTATGTGTTTTGGGGGCTTCGGGAACCTTGGGGAATAGGTAGAAGCTTTAGAAAAATATTTGACTTTAAGCCTTGAAGGAGGAGCTAAGAGAGCTAGGCCTTAAGAAAAATTTTGTGTGGGTTATGATACAAGAACTCAGTTGGTGGAGTGGCAAGGGAGGCGCCACTTAGAGCACAGGAGAGTGACGCCTCAGGGAGTGAGAAGGGGTCTAGGTTCGAGCAGCAGGGGAAGCATTTTGGAGGTTCTTTTTGCGTCAAGGAAAGTGCAGAGTTGGACGGCACAGGGACTCTGAATGGATGAGCATTGGACCTGGTCAAGGCACTTGAAATTTCGGCTAAGAAGGAAGATAAGTGTTGACTCATTCAAACTCTTTTGAATGAGTGAAAAGAGAAGAAATAGGACCAAAACTTGCACCCTTTTCTCTCTTGACCAAAAGCCGAAAGTTCAGAACCATTTGTGCATCTATTTTCTCTATTTGTTTCTTTTAGGCCGAATCTACTCTTCTCCATACGCCTCTCTTCTTTTTCTCTCCTTGATTAGCCGAAAACATCTCACTCTTTCTCTCCATTGCCGCAACACCTTAAACCTCAAACTTCTCTCCTTCATTCATTTGATTGAAAGCCGAATACACCTAGTGTTCTAGCCGAAAACCCTTAAGCTTATATCTTCTCATCTTAGTCTTGTTTCAACATCTCTTCATCTCTTCCGCCATCATACTTTTCTCTTTTTGGAATCATCAAAACCGAATAGTGCTTTAGCCGAATTCTTCATCTATCGTTCGTAGTCTCTTTTGGGTGCATCGACTCTCAAGGGTGGTTGTAAAACCAAATCGAGCTAGTTGCGTGGTAAGGATTTCTTTTTAGATTGATTTCCTTTTCTTTTTCCTTCTTGGTCTATTGAAATCAAGGGCTCTAATCCCCTATATCTCTTTGGCTGAAACCATGAAGGTGGGTTCCGGGATTTATTGTAGCCGACGTTAGTGGAGATCTTTCGGGGTTTGGATATTCAAGGGATTTCAACAAACTTCCAAGGACAGGTGACGATTTTCGGGATTTAATTGAGTAAGGTAAGGGGAGTTGTAGTATTCGGCCAAAGGCCATGTTATTTATTAAGGGTTGGCCGATCCTAACTATGGTATTCTAGGGGGAGTTCGAAAGAGATAAAGGAGGAGTCTCGGGATTCAGATCTATTTTGGAAAGGGATAAGCAAATCACTGTGATCCCTGCAAGCGAAAGTGTCAGTGAGATCGAAAGAGTTGTTCTCAGTGTTATCAGGTGTGTAACCCCACACTAAATCCCAATAGATTAATAGTAACAAGGTTAAACATGTGTTAATAAGGTTATGAATGAACATGGCTAGAGTACCATTCAATGGTACAGTGTGTTCAGGTACGTTACCCCTTAACACTCAGTTAGTAATGGTTACAAACATTGATATGAAAACATGTGTAAATTTTGTTATGGCCATGGGGTAAGGCATGTTGCATGATATTCGTATATTTTGTATGTTGCATGGGCATAAGGGTGATAATGTAAAGGGGAAGTGTTCCGGTGGTTTTACCACATTAATCCGGTGACTTATGTCACAATATTCTGTATCCGGTGACTTTGTCACATTATCTAGTGGCTATGCCACATAATAAGGGCGATGTGTAGTTGACTGCAGCGACTACCTTCGAGGGTGTGTAGCAGATGGAGGGTCGATTTAGTAATCCCCACAGTGTGATTGGCAGGTACGGGTGGTGTGTAGAGGTTGGATATCTAGGTGGGTTCGGGTTGCATTTCCATTTTATATATATGTGACTTGATATGCTATGATAAGTATGCTGTGTTATGGGCCTATGGTCGAATATGACTAAAGATAGGCTTTGCCGAAATGTTTGAGATTATGGCTATAGTCGATTGGGACTTTGTGTTGGCTATTACACATTGAGTATGTTGACTCACCCTTTGTGGGCTAACATTTTGCAGGTGACACCTAGTGCTATGGACCGGGTCAGCGAGGACTATGTGGTGGCCATGCTCAGCAAAATTTCGATTTTTCTTATATTTGAACTCCTTACGTTTTCTTTAGTATGTTTTTAGGATTTCTTTCGGGTTTTATTTTGTTCAGTTGTAATAAGGCCACTATTAAACTGTTTTCATTTTACGGTTTAAGTTTTATTCTCATACGATCAACAACAACCAAAGTGATTAAATATTTTTCCCAAGTAACTTCAAATGTTTTGTCACTTAATCAACTTACGGTTTCTTCCAACTTAATAAGCTCTAAAATCCGTCATTACTTTTAAATTATGATATGTGAAGGAAAGGTTTTAATGAAATACCAAATTGAACGACAACTTGTTTTTAACTCGTTAAAATTTCAAACTTGTTTTAATAAATCGACTTACTTTACTAGAACATGAAACGAAACTACGTCAAGTTTTTCTGAAGGGACATGTTAGATCTGGACGAGGCTTGTGGGCTGGGTTTGGGGTGTTTCATTTTAGTCTCAAGTTCGTATCTCCTAGTTCTAGGAACCACATACATTCAACCATCATACATCAACATAAAAGTAGCATCCACAACCTTACATTCATCACCTACGATTATTTTCGTCATTTCACTACCCAGGGGTTTTTCCGTAGTTTTGTCCTACAGGGTATTTTCGTAATTTCTCGAAATAGGGTATCTTGGTGTTTTTTTTTCGAAATAGAGATATATGGATGTTGTTGTTTTTTTTTCTTTTTTTTTTACAAACCAGGTACTTTTAGAAATCTAGGGGTTTTCGGGTTAATTTGCAAAACATAGGTATTTTTGTAATTTTGCCAACTAGGGGTCTTTCAGTAATTTCACAAATTTTAGTAGTTTTACAAATCTAGGGTATTCTGGGAAATTTTCACAAATCAAGGGTATTTCAGAAAATTTACAAAACTAGGAGGTATTTTAATAATTTTGTAAAATAGGGTGGCTGGTCCCTTTCGGGTTTTAATTATAAATTTTGGCCCGTCAACAAGTCCTCATGGCTAAGGTGAACAGTCACTACGCACCAAGTAGGATTCCAGCGAAGAGGAGGTGAGTCACTAGGACTGCTTAAGTACCAAGCTCTCCCTGAATCCAATCCCAGACATGCGTATGCCTGTTGCCACACCCTAACCCAGTGATTTGTTCACGGGTTTGTTTGGATAGATTAAGTCTTATGAATTTAAAGAGTTGTTTAAACTAAGCCTAAAGTCCATCAATTCCTAACATACTAGCCTACGTCCATCAAGCCCATCAAGTCCAATCATGCATATCATATCAAAAGTTAGAATACTTACCTAAATTGGGCTCTGATACCAAAATGTAACACCCCAAACCCGACCCAAATGTCAAGACCGGATCTGGTATGATACAGGGTAAAAGTTAAAACTTCACTTTGAAGATTTTTGAAATCCCGGTTTGTTAAAGTAGGTATTCGTTAAATGAGTGTTATTTGTAGAAAACCTTTGTAGCTTTTTTTCTTTTTTTTTTATTTAAAAGCTCGTTTGAAAATTCCATTTTTATTTCTTCTTATAAATAAGTCTTAGAACATAAGTTTAAAAATGTAAACATTATCAAATATAAATCAATAACCTATGCCATGAGCCTTATTACATAAACATTCCCAAAATTAAAACTTAAAGAAAAAGCTGAAAAATAAATTTATGGAAATAAGAACTTGATGGCCCCTCGAGTCTGTCTCGGCTCCCATGTCCACGATCTACTGCTCATATGAAAGAGTAGAGAAAAATGAAAGGTGTGAGTCACCAAGACTCAGTGTATAAATCTCGAAACCCACAACGACCTGAGGCCCACAAACGCATTATGGGCCTTGGCCCATACATTATGGCAACAAACAGAAATACATGTTAAATGATGAATGGTAAATGGCCCAACCCATCCTATAAGTCCATCCTCTACACACCAACCCGTACCAACCATCACACCTCGGGGATTTCTACAATCAACCCACCAACCGCTGCACACCATATCGACAGTCGTACTGCCTATTCCCATTAATCAGGAATCATTTAAGTGTGGCTTTGCCACCGATCACTATGTGACCTAATATTTGAATTCGTGGTTTAACCACCGATCACCAAGTGACCTATCATGCTTTTCCCCTTCTTTACCATAATCCCACCCCATGCATACACACATGGAAAAAAATTGAAACATCACACCATCTTTAAGAAAACAGGCTTCCATATATATCGATACCCATAGAGAGATTTCTATGATTACGTACTTGGCATCCGTCACTTAACCCTTTTTGGGCTTTATTCGACTGTCTACACAGCCTTTTTCCGGCTTTTTAGCCCATAACATATATATTACAGTTAACTAGTGTGTTAGAGATCTACACACCTGATTATCGATAAAACAATACTTTCTATGTCGATGCTATCCGTAGTCGACACAACTGCCTAAAGTGTTGTTCAGAAGCCGGTCCACAACCCGATGGCCAATCTCGAATAGCAGACACCGCGCGTTTCTTGAACTTTGGGGCTGGGACTACAGATCCAACCCCTTCCTTTGATTTGCTAACATTCGAGTCCATGAGTGATCTTGGTCAGAAGATACTATGATGATTGCTTAACGCAACATTAGGTTAAGGCACGAATAATGAAAAAGAAACCGATTAAACAACGTAGGAAGAATTGAACCCTTACCTTGAAATGCCGAAAAGATAAACCTTAGAGACTAGCGATTTTTCGGCATTTAGATCCAAGAGATCTACTTCAATTCCTGACGTTGCCCCAAAATAAGAACATGAGAAGAGTGGAAACGTTAGACCGAACCTCAGTAGCCATTTGGCTTTGGACTTTCAAAAACTGAAAGAAAAACGAGAAGAATAGAGAAAAATCATCACTTACCCTACACAGAGAGTTTTGGCAACTTCTAAAAGATTCCAGCTTTATGGAGAAATCGACACAAGAGGAAAAAAATGGAAAAGAGAGTGAAGTGAGAGGTTTCAGCTTCTGAAGAAATCAAAAGGAAAGATTGCAGAGAATGGCTGAGGGTTTCGACATAGAGAATGAGAGAAAAGCTTTAAAAGAATGGGGTTCAAATGCCAGAATTGAAGAGAAACCCCCTATTTATAGAGAATTTCAGCACTTACCTATCAAAAACCGAAAGTGCCCTTCCTGATAACTAACAACTAATCAAATAGTAGGGGAAATTTCGGCACCCCTATGGCATATTGAAACCGATTTCTTTCCTCCTCCAAGAAATGGAAATTCGGCCAACACTGCACTCAGCAGATAAATCCTATCTTTTCTCCTCTATCTTAATCTATCCACTCCTCCAGAAGAAGTCTAGACAGCGCCACCTCTTCCTTTTTTTATCAGCTCATTATCCTCATTATCCATGTCATTTAATCCACCTATTTTCTAGCCCCATTGCCGTCCCAACTGCTTCCCTTTAATTGCCAAAAATGGACCAATTACATGGGCTCCATGCGACCAACACTTGGGCCCTCTCCATCTACTAGTGACGCCACCGTCTAGCTCCTTTGCAATGCCACCTAACATTGGGCCACAAGCCCACTTTGGTATTTTAAACACAGATACCACCTTTTAAACCCTATAGTGCCCAAACAGAAAATTTAACCAAGGCCTCAGCCCAAACATGAGCCCAATTTGGACCCCTAACACTTACATTAAACATATCCACACACTAAACGCATAGGCCCATTAATTCAGGATGTTACATCGATAGTGTATAAATGCAATATGATTACATGGTTATTGTTTAAAATAAAAAATACATTTTTGCAAAATTAATATTTTATTTAAAGGTTTTTAAAATAAGGCAATATTTTGGTATTTAGAAATTCAGGAAATAGTGTCCAATCGTGCTGGGTTGCGATTTTCTGTTTGGCTAAATAACTAAATACCCTTTTAATAAATTTCGTAAATTATGAGATGACTTTAATTACGAGGGTTTAAAAAATGCCGTGTCCAATCGTACTGGATGTGATGTTTATATTCTTTTAGAATAAAGAAATCTCAAGTTTCAAATAAAAAAAAAACTTATTCTTGAGAACTCAAAATGTTGTATCTTAACTTATTGGGTGTGATGTTTTGTGTCTTGAGGTAAGAATTTTCTAAAATAAAGATGCACCTAGCTTCAAAGTTATAAAATGTTGTATCCTAACTTATTGGGTGTGGTATTTTTATTTCTTTGAAATATGTAAGTCTTGGTTTTCTATCTAATAAGGGATCTTATTTTAAACTTTTTAAATTTCAAACATTTGGACATGATTTTATCAATTAGGTACCAATTTTTGGGCGTTATGAGGGTGCTAACCCTTCCTCATACGTAACCGACTCCCGAACCCATTTTCTCATTTTTCGTAGACCAAAATCAAATATTTTAAAATGAAACATTTTACAAGGTGATTCAATCACACCTAAATAAAAAGGGATTGGTGGCGACTCCCAATTTTGTTTTTAAAGTCGATCCCCGTTTTTCAAAACACGATTTTAAAAATGGTTTCAACAGCCAACATTTAAGTTATCCTTATCAGGATACTGTTCGTATTTCAATTGTAAATGAATTAGATTCTAGAATTTTTATTATAAATAGGCATTGTTGTAGCCTAAACAAGGCATCGAGAAAAATAGCAAATTTGGTTTTCTTTTGTATACTCTCTTGCTCAAGAAATCAAAGAAATCTTTCTTGATCATCTTTTTGTAAATTATCTTTGTAAATTATCTACTATCTTCTTTGTGAAATAAAAATCTACGATATTATAATAGCCTTCCGTTTGTGCATATCCCCTTCTCCCCCAGTAATTATAATATCAGATGTTAATAATAAATTAGATCAAGTTATTACTAATAAAAATATAGAATCAGACTTAGATTTAGGACCTTTATATTATGGTAATAGTAATGTTATTTTAACTTTATCTAATGAAGAGGATTCTACGGATGAATCTTCTACCTATAATAAAAAAGAAAAACAAAAAGAGAAAAACTTAAAAAACAAGAAAAATATGACTTTGAATCTTATAAAACTCTTATAGAGGATTAGAAAAACCAATTTTCTAAAACAGAAGATAAAAATGAGCAAGTAAAATATTTAAAATTAATAGAAGAACTTTATGAAAAACATAAAGATCTATTTACAAAATATAATTATCACCATATGTTAAATTATGATACTACCGATAGTAGTAGTAGTTCTAATAATTCTGATGTTGTTATAAATGTTACAAGTCATAATTCTGATGAAGAAAACACTTCAACAGAAGAAAATATAGAAATTCCAGAACCTATGGATACTGAACAAGCAGCTCCATATGACTATGAAATACCAAAATCTAGGGAAATTGATAAACAAGATCCTTATGGTAAAAGAAAGATAGATTCAGACCTTCAAACAGATGATTGTCTGAGAGCTATTAATAAAAACTATGAAAATGTTGAAAACACAACAAGAATATTAGGTAATCAAATAGAAACTATAGCTACTAATGATATAAAACTGGAAACCCCAGGAGAATCTAGTCAGTCCACACCTATACTTTATAAGGTGGATGATTTAAATAAAAGAAATGTTGCTCAAGGAGGAATATATTTAGATTTAACTCATATTCCTTTATCAGACTATGAAAAAACAATAGATGATTGGGCACAATCAATGACTATTGTTGTAAATAACAACAGTACAGTTTGGTCAAAAGAAAAGTTTTTAAATTATTTTGTTGGAACATTTCAAGGAGATGTTCTACAATTTCTCAGACGATCGGAAGAATCTGAGAAAGGAAAAGAACAAAAGGGTCAACTTATTAATCAAATAAGTACCCCTAAAGATTTACTAAAAGGGTTAACTTCAATTCTAAAAACAGAATTTTGTGGTTATACTAATAAAAAAGATCAGGATAGCCAATCCAGTTATATCTTGTCAAAATTAAAATTATCGATATAAGATATTTAGAAGAATTTTCTAAAAAAATTCTTCATGAATATCAGAAGTTAAAAAATGATAGTATAGACTTTTGGAAAAACCAATATTTTCATAAATTATCACCACATTGGGATGAGATTTGTATAAATAAATATACTTCTTTTATAATGAAGCATAGTAATGATACTGGAATAGATTTAACAAATATAGATTCTATAGGTAATAGAATTAATTTTGCTAAAGAAAGAATAATATAACATTGTTTACAAAGTAAAGCAGCAAAACAAGTCAAAAATAAATGAAGTCGTAAATATTGTACAAAGATGTTAGAAAATGAATGGGAATTTGGATGTAACCCTATACGTCCTAAAACCTATAAAAAACACAAAAAATATAAATTAGCTAGATGGAAATAGGTAATAAAAATTATACTCGTAATAATAATAAAAAGAAAAAATTTGTTAGGAGAAAAACTTCTAATAATACTAAAAAACAAATATGCAAATGTTTTATTTGTGATGAAGAAGGTCATATAGCAACAAATTGTCCCAACAAAGGAAAAAAATGCTAGGAAAATGATTAAAAATCTTGAAGAACAAGATTTAGAAATATGTTTTAGTGAGGAAATAAATTCTGCTGAAATATTATATGAATTAATATTAGAAACAGAGTCTGATACAGATTCTGATGAATATATTTTCATGTTAAGAAATAGTTCTAAAAATAAATTAGAAGAAATTCCTAATTCTGAACAATAAGATATTAAATTAGGAAATTTAATCGGAGAAGAAACAAACTTTTCTGATGATATAATAGAAAAAATTAATAAAAATCATATTTCTAAAGAAGAAATTTATAAAATTTCTAAGTTTAAAATATGGTCTCAAAGACATATAGAAAAAATTAGCGGTAACACAATCGCTAAACACACTAAAGGTGAATTAACAGAAATCCCATTATTTACTAAAGAAAGAATAAAAAGGATTAAGAAAAAATATCCTCAGGTTAGATATATACATTTAGGAATAATTATGATAACAATTAGAGCTTTATTTAGAAAATGTCATGATGTTCTTATTATTGCAGTATTATTAGATAAAAGATTTGAAAATCCAATAAAAGCACTTATTGGAGGAATTCAATCTAATCTACATACAGGAGTTATAGGATTTAAAGTTAAACCAAATTACTTTATATCCATAACAGACCCTCTAATAGAAGAGTGTCTATGTCTTAGAATTCAAACAAAAAATTCTGATATTAGTGATTTAGCAGAAGATTTAGCAATAAGCTGGACTTCTATTAATGAATATACTAATACAACAAAAGTAGAAATAAAAGAAATAAATAATAAAATAATTGAGCTTTTTGAGCCTAAAAAGTTTACTACAGAAATTTAACCAAAATTATTACATTTAAAAGACCTATCAATTCCAAAGGACTAGATGATAGAAAAAACTAATAATGCTAGTTCTTCTAAACCAGTAAGTACTATAGAATATATGTCATCTAGAGATAAGTTATATTTTAAAAACAATCTGATAACTAATACAGATGATAATTTAGTTTTACCCTCTAGTTCTCAACCAGAGGAAGATGAAGAAAATATAAGTACTTCTACTCCAATAGGTATGAAAACAGTTCATATTCCTATTTTTCCTACTACACCCAGTAGAAATTCTAGAAATACTAGAATGGAAGATATACAATCTTCAATAGAAAATATTACTAATTTTAATACATATATTGAAATTACATTACATAATAAAGAATACAAATCATCTAACACCCCAAACCCGGTCAATACGTTACGACCAAATCTGGTATGTTATAGGGAAAGGTTGTTTTAAGGAATTTGAAATTTCAAGGGAAAAATCGCAGTTTTGAAAACTTTTTGACCAGCGTTTTTTATAATTTGGAAATGTTATGAAGTTTAAATGTTATTTACCATCTCCTGTTTAAAAGAACTAGCAGTTGAAACGGAGTTTCGTTTCATAACAACTAAAATCTAGCAACATTCTAAAATGTGATATTTTGAAATCAGTGTCTGAAGGTTTAAGAAAAATTCCCGATTTTAATCCATTAATCACTCGCCATCTTTTGTTAACACTTGAAAACTATTTGGTTATGTTTTAAATTTTCTGAAAAATGCCATATTCGACAGTTTATAAAATTTGCAGTATCACAATTTAAACAAATCCCAAATTAAAGTTATAGCGGCCTTATTACAACACCAAAACCCAAAATTAGTAGTGAGTTTAAATAAAGAAAACGAAATTGCTAGAAAATACTGCATGGCCACCTCGAGTCCGCCTCGGCTTCAAATCCGCGACCTAGAGGGGTGAGTCACCGAGACTCAGTGTGTAAATCCCCATACAAAGCAATCTGGGCCTTAAGCCCACAGATGCCCATTGGGCCTAAGCCCACACAATATATCATATTAATCATGTATGCAATGCAGCCCAGCCCAACCTAATTTTCCATCCTCTACATCACCTGAATCAGCCCAACGCCCGTGGCACCAAGCCACTGTGGTTCCAGACCACCGTGATACCAGATCACTGTGACAGAGTCACTAATAATTTGTGTGAGGCCAACCCACCGTGGTCCCAAATCACTGTGACAATCCCGGATAAATATATGTGGGGCCAACCCACTGTGGTACCAAACCACTGAGACAAGTCACTGAATTAAATACGTGGTGTCAAACCACCGTGGTACCAAACCACTGAGACATAGTCACTGAATGAGATATGTAGGGCCAACCCACTGTGGTACTGTAACATCCTAAAAAAAATAGGGGTTCTACATTTTGCACTATTTCTTATGTGGGATGGTAAAGCATGATGGGAACTAAAATAACCATGCATGGATTATTCAAGTGGGCAAATCAAGCATGGCATTAAAATTTCATGCAATATGAAGGCATGTCGTCCACTAGTGAGAATAATGAGATTATGTCTTCGTGGGATCAATAAAAAAAATGCATGGCATTTTTTTAATTCAATTTCCTTAGTGTGCCGTCCATCCACTTGGTCATTGGCAATGTATGGGTAGCATTATTTTATTCGCATAAGCTTGTCCAAACATGAGAGCATGGCATGTATCAGTTTATTCCCATTTGTGCCGTCCAACTATTGAAGACAAAGGAGTTTGATTTTCACGTGGACTTACAAAAAAAAATATATGGGTATTATTTTATTCATGGGAATTTAGGAAGCCACATGTAGGTATGGGTATTATTTTACTCATGGGAAATTAGGAAGCCACATGAAGCATGGGCTGATTTTTTTTTTTTGTGGAAGACAAACCTTGGAGCATGCATGAGTATGAGCTTGAAATTTTTTAAAACATTCAAAAGGCATAGATGGCATGAATATAATGTGGCTGAATTTTTTTTAATCAATTTGGGTGCATGAAGGACGGCATGGGTGCATGGGAGTTTTAAATTCTTTTTTATGCTTTAAAAATCTCTTAAGAGTGGAACAAGCATGGACGGTTAATAAGGGAGCATTGGCTGAATTTTAAAACATGAAGAAACAAAACAAGCATGGGAGATGATATTCAATTCTTTAAAATTGAGTGCATTGGCCGAACATTCAGCTCCTTCAAATTTGTTTTGAAAATTCAGTTACCTAGTTTAGAATCAATAAAATTATTATAGGATTTGAGATGAGATGAGGTAATAGCCGAATCTCTTACACACCCTATTTCTCTCCCTCTTGAGTGTTGGGCGTTTTCTTCCTTGGTTGAATCGGGTAAGTATGTTTATTCTCCCCTCTCATCTTCTCTTCTCCATAGCCGAATGTGAGACCCTCATCATTCGGTTGTTTCACTTTATTTCTAAACTGAAACATCATTACCTCCTGCTCCCTCATTTTGAGTTCTCCTTTTTCTTTTTTTTTTGTAGCATTCTAGTGGGCTGGCCAAATCTCACATCTTTGCCGACTCATTCGTAGCCACAAGCTGAATCTGTTGATAAGAGTTCTTGGTAGTTAGAAGGCGGGGTTTGATATCGGGACTCCGTAGAGGGAGATCACGTTGTGGTAAGTGATTCAAGTGTAAGTAATACATTGGGTATGAAATCTTTTGGAAATTCGAGGCTAACTTTTGGTTGGTTTTGATCTAGGGTCAACGAAGGGTGGTTCTTTAGGAAATCCAAATCAGGTGTGTAATCTCACACCGTTTTTCGTGGGTTAAAGATTTATATCATATGGGTAGTAAATCGCTTGATTAAAATCGTATTATGGTGAAACCGGGAAAATTTGCTTAGATCTCACTACTTTGATAAAATTCACAAAATCAGTATTAACACCGTGAAAAAAATACGAAAATGCCCCTAATGGGTCAAATCGATACAATTTTAATAATTTGTTATATGGGCCAATTTGATAAGTTTGCTATGTGGACCAAAATGATATATTTTGCAATATGGGCCAAATCGATAAGATTGCTATGTGGGCCAAAATGATATATTTTGCTATGTGGGCCAAATTGATATAGTGCTAAATGGGCCGATCTGAAAATATGTGAAATGGGCCTAGATAATATTCTGCTTAGTGGGCCAAGTTAATAAATTTTTATAATGGGCCATAAAATTTGTAAGAAATATCTGAATGCATTATTATGGATTGTTATGCATGATATACATGAATTGCATGGGATGGGATAATGATGAAGAGAAGTTCTGGTAGCTCTGCTACATAAATCTGGTGGCTCTGCCACAAATCTGAAAAATGGCAATGCCATATAAATTCTGTTAATCTGATGGCTTGTCCACAAATTTGATATAAATGGCTTAATGCTTACATTTGGTGTGTTGGCGGGGTGGGTGACTAAAGCTCCCCACAGGTGTGTTGGTTGGTACGGGTGGTGTGTAGCGGATGGAAAACTAGGTTTGGTTTGGGAATTGCATATCATATATAATACATTTATATTATTGTAAACGGGCTTTGGCCCAAATAATGGCTTAATGGATTTTGGCCCAGTGGACAACGGTAAGTGGGTTACACACTGAGTTCTTTGTAACTCATCCCCTTTTCTTTCTTAATCCTTGAAGGTAATGCTCCGTAGTGAGGACTTGGGCCCATGGATGACTCGGTGGAGGCTATACTTCTGAAATGGTGTTATCGAATTTTAAATTTTTAATTTACGTTTATTTTATTATTTTGCTATTTTGGTTTAAGTTGTAATAGGGCCTCTGGAGTATTTTATTATTTGCTTTATGGTTGTTATACTTATTATTTTGCTTAAATCGTTTAAAACGAGAATTTTTCTAAAAACGTAAATAAAGGTTTTCCAAAATTGATTAACAAATGGATTTCAAAATAAACTTTTACAAATATGATTTAACTCGAACTTTCTTTCAAATTATTAACGACATTTTCAAAAGTCACGGGTTTAAAGTTCAATTCCTTGATTTGTGATTCATCAATCAATCTCTCAAAAATACTTGTATTTTATCAACGTTTCCGCAATGTTTCAAATATGCTTTCGCAACCAAAAAAGTTTACTAAAGATAATTATGTTTTCACGTAGACACAATTACTTAAGTGTTTTGGGTTTTAACAAAGAGGCTGCAATTCTCAAACAAGTTTTTAACAATTGCAAAGATGGTTTTGAAAAACACTTCCATGTGGCACGCCAGATTCGGGCCTAACTTCTAGGCCGGGTTTGGGGTGTTATATTTAATGGTATTAGAGCCCGGTTCAAAACTCGGTGATGGTTTGGGTTTAAAAATATTTTTTTAAAAGCCGTTTTAAATTTAGAACGTATGTTTTTAAAGGAAGTATGGCACCACAGGTATCCGACACCAAGTCAAGTAAGTGTATATTATTATTGTATGATTATAATGACTATGATATGACTATAGGAATACTCTAGAACTTCTAGTTTTAGGTATCAAAACTATAGAGATTGAGACTATAGGATGCGATTACAAAACTACTTTACTTTTTGAGTTTCGTAAAACGTTGTTTAATAAACATCGAAATAGTATACTGATTTATAAGATTTTTAATTAGATTAAACCGAGTTAGCAACCATGAGCATTAGAGGACGTGGACGCGGTAGACGTGGCCGTGGTAGAGGCCGATGTGCTAGAGTTATACCCGAAGCATCAGGAAATATGCTGAAAATAGACGCACCTGCATCACCTGTAACTGAAGCTGGGTCACATGATCGAATGAGAGAGGACGACGCTCTATCCTCCTACACGTTTCAACACTCGATAGGGCCCGATGAACCTGGGGCTCAACTTGCCCTTTTGTCCAAACCTTAAAACTTTCTTCCTGGGTGAAACTTTCAGAAAAATCTGATCACCCACTGAGAACTCTATCTCCTTATGCTTCAGATCTGCATAAGATTTCTGTCTGTCGGAAGCTTCCTTCAACTTAACCTTTTCATCTGTCTCTGAAACCAATTCCGGACCCAACAAATGTTGCTCACCCAACTCTATCCAGCAAGTAGGAGTACGACACTTACGACCATACAACGCTTCATAGGGTGCCATTTGGATACTGGATTGATAGCTATTGTTGTATGCGAATTCTGCCAGCGGTAAGAAATCCTCCCAACTACCCCTGAAATCGATAACACAGCCTCTCAACATGTCTTCCAAGATCTGAATTACCCTCTCAGACTGACCATCAGTCTGTGGATGAAATGTTGTGTTGAAATCCAGTCTTGTACCCAACGCTTGATGTAACGCCTTCCAGAACCGCGATGTAAACCTGGGTCTCTGTCTGATATGATAGACACTGGTACCCCATGCAACCTCACAATCTCCGCTACATACAACTTGGCTAACTTCTGTAGGGAGTAGTCAACACGAACCGGTATGAAGTGAGCAGACTTCGTCAACCAATCGACAATTACCCACACTGAATCTTTCTTAGTAGGCGTAAGAGGTAGCCCATGTAACATCAGGTAAGTGAGCAGACTTCGTCAACCAATCGACAATTACCCACGCGGCTTAGATGTAGGAATTCCTCCTCATACTCGGCCACTGACTTATTCCCCTGGACCAAGTTTAGGAATGCCTAGCTCGACTTAATATACTTCCCCTGGAACGCTGACTTAAAGAAGTTCCAGGTAATACGGTCCGCTGATGCACCATCTCTAACCGTGAGCCACCACTGGTATGCCTCATCTCGAAGAAGAGACACCACTCCTTTAAATTTTTCCTCTGTAGTACAATCAAGATCGTCCATGATCCGTTTAACTGCTTCTAGCAAGAACTCAACTACGTTAGGAGCCACACCAGAAATGCCCCTAAACATCTCAGCCCCTAAACACGAAGTCTGCTCACTTCATACCGGTTCGTGTTGACTACTCCCTACAGAAGTTAGCCAAGTTGTATGTAGAGGAGATTGTGAGGTTGCATGGGGTACCAGTGTCTATCATATCAGACAGAGACCCAGGTTTACATCGCGGTTCTAGAAGGCGTTACATTAAGCGTTGGGTACAAGACTGGATTTCAACACAACATTTCATCCACAGACTGATGGTCAGTCTGAGAGGGTAATTCAGATCTTGGAAGACATGTTGAGAGGCTGTGTTACATGGCCAAAGCGATGTTGCGGGTACTGGAAAGGATTGCTGGGGCAAGAACTGGGTCAACAGCTCGTGGGTCAATATCGGAGCAACTCAAATCGAATGGGGTTGAAGTTTTTAGGGGTATTTCAGGTGTAGCCCCAAGTGTAGCGGAGTACTGGCATGAGGCGGTGGAGCGGATTATGGATGACCTGGATTGCACCACCGAGCAGAAACTGAAGGGTTGTGTCATTACTGAGAGACGAGGCGTATCAGTGGTGGCTTACTGTTCAGGAAGGCACTCAGGCTGATCATATTACATGGGAATTCTTTAAGACAGCATTCCAGGGAAAATATGTTGGGGCCAGCTATGTGGATGCCTGAAGGAAGGAATTTCTGAATCTGGTGAAAGGAGGTAAATCTGTGGCAGCATACGAGGCAGAATTTCTGCGTCTGAGTCGTTATGCCTGGGGTATAGTGCCAATTGACTACGAACGCTGCATGCGTTTTAAGGATGGGTTGAGTGATGAGTTGCGGGTACTGATAGCCCCACAACAAGAAAGGAATTTTGCCACACTGGTGGAGAAAGCGAAGATAGCTGAAGAGGCTAAGTACTCGGAGTGGCGAAATCGAGAAAAAGATAGAGGCAAGAGCAAGAGGGACTTTAAGTACTCAGGTCCTGCTAGAAGGTTTCAGAAGAGGCCCAGAAATAATGAACCAGCTCAAGCTAGAGCACCTGCTGCTACCAATCAGATACAATCATGTGCTGATTGTGGAAGAAGACACCCGGGTGAATGCTGGAAGAGAACCGGTGGTTGTTTCAAATGTGGTTCTAAGGACCATCAGCTTAAAGATTGTCCTCGACGGACCGCTCTGAATCAGGAAGCTCGTAACTATGATGCACAGCCAGCTAGAGGCACTCAGCAACCACCGAGAGGTCGTGGGCCAGGTCAAGGTGGTAATGGCGGAGGACGAGGTCAGGGTGCACCGGGTAGAGGTACTGGTTTTAGGGGTAACGCGGAGGTGAGGCAGCCAGGGCTGGTTTATGCGGTCAGACACCGAGACAATGGCGATGCCCCTGATGTAATAACCGGTATGTTCTTCACATTTGATATACCTGTGATTGCTTTGATAGATATCGGATCCACTCATTCGTATGTTGCTTGTGCTGTATCTGGAAATCTGAACATTAGATCTGAGATTACTGAGAGAAAGATGACAGTAATTAGTCCTTTAGGACAGTCAGTGATAGTAAATAAATTGTTTAGGGATGTACCCCTAGAAGTTCAAGGAGAAATATTTTTAGCGGATATGATGGAACTGTCATTCGGCGAGTTTGACCTTATTTTGGGCATGGACTGGTTGGTGAAACACCGTGCGAACTTGGATTGTGCTGCAAAGCAGATGATGCTAAAAACTTCGGAAGATAAAGAGGTGGTGATGATAGGTGAAAGGAGAAATTATCTATCGAATGTGGTGTCTGCTTTAAAGGTAGAAAAGTTGCTACGAAAAGGGTGTGGAGCATTCCTAACCTTCGTTAGTGCGTTGGATGCCAAGGAATTATCGGTGGAAGGTGTTAGAACGGTAAAGGAGTTTTTGGATGTCTTTCCCAAAGAACTTCCAGGATTGCCTCCGGATCGTGAGGTAGAGTTTGGCATTGAGCTATTGCTAGGAACGGCTCCGGCGTCTATTGCTCCTTATAGAATGGCCCCTAAGGAGTTAGCGGAGCTTAAAGCTCAAATTCACGAGTTGTTGGATCAGGGATTCATTCGACCGAGTGTGTCACCATGGGGAGCACCGGTCTTGTTCGTCAAGAAGAAGGATGGGTCGATGCGTATGTGCATCGATTATAGGCAGCTGAATAAATTGGTGAACAAGACTAGGTATCCGTTGCCGAGAATCGATGACCTGTTCGATCAATTGCGAAGAGCTTCAGTTTTCTCGAAGATAGATTTGAGATCTGGTTATCACCAACTTAAGGTCAAGGAGTCAGACATTCATAAAACTGCATTTCGAACTCGTTATGGGCATTATGAGTTTTTGATGATGCCATTCGGGTTGACTAACGCACCAGCCGCATTTATGGACATGATGAACCGAGTCTTCCAACCCTATTTAGACCAGTTTGTAGTGGTGTTCATAGATGACATTTTTGTATACTCGAAGAATGAAGAAGAGCATGATTCACATCTGCGAGTGGTATTGCAGATATTGCGGGAAAAGCAACTTTATGCCAAATTCAGTAAGTGTGAATTTTGGCTGAAAGAAGTGACTTTCTTGGGGCATGTTGTGTCGGCCGAAGAAATTAGAGTTGATCCCTGAAAAGTAGAGGCTGTGTTGGATTGGAAACCACTGAAGTCAGTGGCCGAGATTCGGAGTTTCCTAGGGTTGGTTGGTTATTACAGGCGTTTCGTTGAGGGGTTTTCGTTGATTGCTGCACCCCTAACTAAACTGTTGTGCAAGGGAGTACCATTTGTGTGGTTAGATCAGCAGCAAGAGAGCTTTGATAAATTGAAGAAGATTCAAAATTGAGACAAATAATTCTGCGTGAGGTGCATAGTAGCCCATATGCTATGCACCCCGGAGGAAATAAAATGTATCGAGTCCTTCGTGAGCAGTATTGGTGGTCAGGATTGAAACGAGAGGTTACTAATTTCGTGGGTAAGTGCTTGACATGTCAGCAAGTGAAGGCGGAACATCAATTGCCATCGGGATTGCTACAACTGGTGAAGATTCCATTATGGAAATGGAAAAGAATAACGATGGACTTTGTTAGTGGGTTACCCTTATCGCCTACTAAGAAAGATTCCGTCTGGGTAATAGTGGATCGGTTGACGAAGACTGCTCATTTCCTACCTGTTCGTACGAATTACTCATTGCAGAAGTTGGCCAAGTTGTATATAGCAGAAGTCGTGAGGTTGCATGGGGTACCAATGTCTATTATATTGGACAGGGACCCTAGGTTTACATCGCGGTTTTGGAAGGCCTTACATGAAGCTTTGGGTACAAGACTAAATTTTAGCACGGCATTTCATCCGCAATCAGATGGTCAGTCAGAGAGAGTAATCCAGATTTTAGAAGATATGTTAAGAGGTTGTGTGATCGACTTCACAGGTAGTTGGGAAGATTTTCTACCATTGGCAGAGTTTGCATACAACAATAGCTATCAATCCAGCATCCAGATGGCACCGTATGAGGTGTTGTATGGTCGTAGGTGTCGTACTCCTACTTGCTGGACTGAGCTGGGGGAGCGACGGTTATTGGGTCCAGAGTTGATCTCGGAGACGGAGGAAAAGGTCAAGGTAATTCGAGCTCGGTTAAAATGCATGGCATTTTTTTAATTCAATTTCCTTAGTGTGCCGTCCATCCACTTGGTCATTGGCAATGTATGGGTAGCATTATTTTATTCGCATAAGCTTGTCCAAACATGAGAGCATGGCATGTATCAGTTTATTCCCATTTGTGCCGTCCAACTATTGAAGACAAAGGAGTTTGATTTTCACGTGGACTTACAAAAAAAATATATGGGCATTATTTTATTCATGGGAATTTAGGAATCCACATGTAGGTATGGGTATTATTTTATTCATGGGAAATTAGGAAGCCATATGAAGCATGGGCTGATTTTTTTTTTTGTGGAAGACAAACCTTGGAGCATGCGTGAGTATGAGCTTGAAATTTTTTAAAACATTCAAAAGGCATGGATGGCATGAATATAATGTGGCTGATTTTTTTAATCAATTTGGGTGCATGAAGGATGGCATGGGTGCATGGGAGTTTTAAATTTTTTTTTATGCTTTAAAAATCTCTTAAGAGTGGAACAAGCATGGACGGCTAATAAGGGAGCATTGGCTGAATTTTAAAACATGAAGAAACAAAACAAGCATGGGAGATGATATTCAATTGTTTAAAATTGAGTGCATTGGCCGAAGTTTCAGCTCCTTCAAATTTGTTTTGAAAATTTGGTTACCTAGTTTAGAATCAATAAAATTATTATAGGATTTGAGATGAGATGAGGTAATAGCCGAATCTCTTAAACACCCTATTTCTCTCCCTCTTGAGTGTTGGGCGTTTTCTTCCTTGGTTGAATCGGGTAAGTAAGTTCATTCTCCCCTCTCATCTTCTCTTCTCCATAGCCGAATGTGAGACCCTCATCATTCGGTTGTTTCACTTTATTTCTAAACCGAAACATCATTCCCTCCTACTCCCTCATTTCGAGTTCTCCTTCTTCTTTTTTTATTGTAGCATTCTAGTGGGCTGGCCAAATCTCACATCTTTGCCGACTCATTTGTAGCCACAAGCCGAATCTGTTGATAAGAGTTCTCGGTAGTTAGAATGCGGGGTTGGATATCGGGACTCCGTAGAGGGAGATCACGTTGTGGTAAGTGATTCAAGTGTAAGTAATACATTGGGTATGAAATCTTTTGGAAATCCGAGGCTAACTTTTGGTTGTTATTGATCTAGGGTCAACGAAGGGTGGTTCTTTAGGAAATCCAAATCAGGTGTGTAATCTCACACCGTTTTCCGTGGTTTAAAGATTTATATCATATGGGTAGTAAATCGCTTGATTAAAATCGTATTATGGTGAAACCGAGAAAATTTGCTTAGATCTCACTATTTTGATAAAATTCACAAAATCAGTATTAACACCGTGAAAAAAATTACGAAAATGCCCCTAATGGGTCAAATCGATACAATTTTAATAATTTGTTATATGGGCCAATTTGATAAGTTTGCTATGTGGACCAAAATGATATATTTTGCAATATGGGCCAAATCGATAAGATTTCTATGTGGGCCAAAATGATATATTTTGCTATGTAGGCCAAATTGATATATTGCTAAATGGGCCGATCTGAAAATATGTGAAATGGGCCTAGATAATATTCTGCTTAGTAGGCCAAGTTAATAAATTTTTATAATGGGCCATAAAATTTGTAAGAAATATCTGAATGCATTATTATGGATTGTTATGCAAGATATACATGAATTGCATGGGATGAGATAATGATGAAGAGAAGTTCTGGTAGCTCTGCTACATAAATCTGGTGGCTCTGCCACAAATCTGAAAAATGGCAATGCCATATAAATTCTGTTAATCTGATGGCTTGTCCATGAATTTGATATAAATGGCCTAATGCCTACATTTGGTGTGTTGGCGGGGTAGGTGACTAAAGCTCCCCACAGGTGTGTTGGTTGGTACGAGTGGTGTGTAGCGGATGGAAAACTAGGCTTGGTTTGGGAATTGCATATCATATATAATACATTTATATTATTGTAAACGGGCTTTGGCCCAAATAATGGCTTAATGGATTTTGGCCCAGTGGACAACGGTAAGTGGGTTACACACTGAGTTCTTGTAACTCATCCCCCTTTCTTTCTTAATCCTTGTAGGTAATGCTCCATAGTGAGGACTTGGGCCCATGGATGACTCGATGGAGGCTATACTTCCGAAATGGTGTTATCGAATTTTAAATTTTCAATTTCTGTTTATTTTATTATTTTGCTATTTTGGTTTAAGTTGTAACAGGGCCTCTGGAGTATTTTATTATTTGCTTTATGGTTGTTATACTTATTATTTTGCTTAAATCGTTTAAAACGAGAATTTTTCTAAAAACGTAAATAAAGGTTTTCCAAAGTCGATTAACAAATGGATTTCAAAATAAACTTTTACAAATATGATTTAACTCGAACTTTCTTTCAAATTATTAACGACATTTTCAAAAGTCACGGATTTAAAGTTTAATTCCTTGATTTGTGATTCATCAATCAATCTCTCAAAAATACTTGTATTTTATCAATGTTTCCGCAATGTTTCAAATTTGCTTTCGCAACCAAAAAAGTTTACTAAAGATAATTATGTTTTCACGTAGACACAATTGCTTAAGTGTTTTGGGTTTTAACAAAGAGGCTGCAATTCTCAAACAAGTTTTTAACAATTGCAAAGATGGTTTTGAAAAACACTTCCATGTGGCACGCCAGATTCGGGCCTAACTTCCAGGCCGGGTTTGGGGTGTTATAGGTACCAAACCACTGTGACAGTCCCTAAATAACACTTCCCCTTTCACATCATATCCCAAGCCCATGCACATATTAACATATTGAGATGAATGCAAACATGCTTCAAGTGCACAACTGTCAACTATTTCATGCATACACATTTTCGAACGTAAAATCATAGTGAAACTTACCCGGTGTCACAAACCTTACCCACAAGGGTATCTCGACTATCAATACAGTCGATTTCGCTTCCAGCCAACACAGTTAATAACGTAATTTAATAAACAAAGTTTGAGCATTACACACTTGATAACGCGCAAAACTACACTCTCTACGTCGACACTCTCACTAGCAGGGACAACGGTTATTTGCCTAACCCAGGCAGTCGTCGGCTCTCTACCACCACCTGGCGGATAGTCTCGAACCCCCGATAGAGCACGCCTTTTAAATTTAGGAGCAGAAACTACGGGTCTACTCCCCTCCTCAGCTTGATCGATACTTGCATCCATTAATAGACTTGGTCAGAGGTCAGAGAGAAACGCCGATTGTCTAATAAGGAAATGTTGATTAAGGCAACCAAAACGCAAAGGAGCATATTAGCCAAGAAATCTGAGAAGATAATCCCTTACCTTGGTTATCAAGAAGTCACACCCCACTAGGTTGGCTACGGTCTAAGAGAGAACCCTATAGTCAGCTGAAAAGATTCAGCTATCCACCTTATTCCAGAGCAATCACGCCATGTTGAGAGAAGGTTAAAAGAGGTTAGCCGCAAACTTCATTAAGAAACAACAATAGCCACTTCGACTATGACCACACATAGGACCGAAAATACAGAGAAAAGTGATAGAATCTTCCATTACCTTGCACAAATGAAATCCGATCGAAAAGGAACCTTCAGCAGTCAACAAGCACTTTGCTTTCTGAGATTCGGCTAAAAGCATAGAATGGAAGGAACAGATTTAGTTGATACAAGGAGGGATTCAGCTTCCTCTTAGAAAGAAAGAATGAAGGGAAAGTCCATCAGAAAAATAAGAAAAGAACCTTACCTTGAACAGAGAAAAGCCGAGTGAAACCAAGGAAATTCGGCTCTGGTAGAAATGTCAGAAAATACTCCTACGTTCTGCTATGGAGGAACCAAACGAGAACAACATAAGTAAGAGTTTCGGTTTCCAACACTAGAACAAAAGAAATGCGGAGAAAAGAGAGAATAAGCAACTGCAATTTGGCCAACAGAAGAGATAAGTTTAAAAGATGATTTGGCTAAGGAAGAAAATGGTAGAGGAGAAAGAGGGTTTGGGCTTGGCAAGAGAGGAGATGATAGAAAGAGAGGTTCAGCTAAGGTATAGGTAATAGGGGTGGGCTTCCAAATGAGAGAAGAGGAGTATTCGGCTACCTATGAGAGTTTAGAGAAGAAAGAAACAAAAGAAGAAAAGAGAAGAGTAGAGTGTGCTATGGTTTTTGGTAACAGGAAAGTGACACAACAAGACCGAAATGCAAAAGAAAAGTGAAGCTTCTATAATGGTTTTGGTTTCTTCTTTTTTCCAAATAGGCAAAACGGCACACCCCCACACACCCTATAGCCGAAATGCTCTCCCCCCACACTCCCCACAATCGGCCAACAACCCCATTAGCCACCAAATCCCTTGTTCAGCTCCTAATTTCACTCCCCTTCATCAATTTGAATTGGTTTGACCAATTCAAACACCGCCAACTCCTCAAGTCCACTCATTCAAATACTTTGACTCCTTCAACCAACCATCATGAAGAGTCTAGCCGAATGCCAACACCTTAGCTCCCTTAGCACAAAAAATAAAGCTTCTGAATGCTGTTGACGAGACTCGAACTCCTTCCCCCTGTTGCTCCCTTGTAACCCCACTTCCCTTGCTCCTTAAGTGGCGTCACCTTGCCACCATACCACACTCCTTCTTGTGTCAACAAACACAAGAAAATACTCTTAAGACCTGCATCAAACAGCTCTCCCCCCTAAAGTGCCCAAAAACAAAATTTTTACCAAGGCTCTAGCTTGACCCCAAGCCTTCCCAGGACCCCCAAACACACCACAATAACAAACAGAACAAGCCAACACACAGAAAACATAAAATGCAGAACCCCATATTCCAGGATGTTACAGTTCTACCCCCTTAAAGAAATTTCGGCCTGGTACCCCATGCAACCTCACAATCTCCGCTACATACAACTTGGCTAACTTCTGTAGGGAGTAGTCAACACGAACCAGTATGAAGTGAGCAGACTTCGTCAACCAATCGACAATTACCCACACTGAATCTTTCTTAGTAGGCGTAAGAGGTAGCCCATGTAACATCCCGAAATTCCAAACCAACTTTTGAAAATATTTTTGAACCTCATACCCATAGCCGAGTTTTTGAAACCTGGCTTTGATACCACAATTGTAACACCCCAAACCCGGTCAATACGTTACGACCAAATCTGGTATGTTACAGGGAAAGGTTGTTTTAAGGAATTTGAAATTTCTAGGGAAAAATCACAGTTTTGAAAACTTTTTGACCAGCGTTTTTATAATTTGGAAATGTTATGAAGTTTAAATGTTATTTACCATCTCCTGTTTAAAAGAACTAGCAGTTGAAACGGAGTTTCGTTTCATAACAACTAAAATCTAGCAGCGTTCCAAAATGTGATATTTTGAAATCAGTGTCTGAAGGTTTAAGAAAAATTCTCGATTTTAATCCATTAATCGCTCGCCATCTTTTGTTAACACTTGAAAACTATTTGGTTATGTTTTAAATTTTCTGAAAAATCCCATATCCGACAGTTTATAAAATTTGCAGTATCACCATTTAAACAAATCCCAAATTAAAGTTATAGCGGCCTTATTACAACACCAAAACCCAAAATTAGTAGTGAATTTAAACAAAGAAAACGAAATTGCTAGAAAATACTGCATGGCCACCTCGAGTTCACCTCGGCTTCAAATTCGCGATCTAGTGATTACTTTTAAAATTAAGCAGAGGGGTGAGTCATCAAGACTCAGTGTGTAAATCCCCATACAAAGCAATCTGGGCCTTAAGCCCACATATGCCCATTGGGCCTAAGCCCACACAATACATCATATTAATCATGTATGCAATGCAGCCCAGCCCAACCTAATTTTCCATCCTCTACATCACTTGAATCAGCCCAACGCCCGTGGCACCAAGCCACTGTGGTTTCAGACCATCGTGATACCAGATCACTGTGACAGAGTCACTAATAATGTGTGTAGGGCCAACCCACCGTGGTACCAAACCACTGTGACAATCCCGGATAAATATATGTAGGGCCAACCCACTGTGGTACCAAACCACTGAGACAAGTCACTAAATTAAATACGTGGTGTCAAACCACCGTGGTACCAAACCACTGAGACATAGTCACTGAGTAAGATATGTGGGGCCAATCCACTGTTAAAAAATACTCCCACATTCCGCTATGGAGGAACCAAACAAGAACAACATAAGTAACAGTTTCGGTTTCCAACACTAGAACAAAAGAAATGCGGAGAAAAGAGAGAATAAGCAACTGAAATTTGGCCAATAGAAGAGATAAGTTTAAAAGATGATTCGACTAAGGAAGAAAATGGTAGAGGAAAAAGAGGGTTTCGGCTTGGCAAGAGAGGAGATGATAGAAAGAGAGGTTCAGCTAAGGTATAGCTAATAGGGGTAGGCTTCCAAATGAGAGAAGATGAGTATTCTGCTACCTATGAGAGTTTAGAGAAGAAAGAAACAAAAGACGAAAAGAGAAGAGTAAAGTGTGCTATGGTTTTTGGTAACAGGAAAGTGACACAACAAGACCGAAATGCAAAAGAAAAGGGAAGCTTCTATAATGGTTTCGGTTTCTTCTTTTTTCCAAACAGGCAAAACGGCACACCCCCACACACCCTATAGCTGAAATGCTCTCCCCCCACACTCCCCACAATTGGCCAACAACCCCATTAGCCACCAAATCCTTTGTTCAGCTCCTAATTTCACTCCCCTTCATCAATTTGAATCGGTTTGACCAATTCAAACACCACCAACTCCTCATGTCCACTCATTCAAATACTTTGGCTCATTCAACTGATAAACCGTAAAAGTAACATATTTTAATCCCACATTTAGCATACTTTTGGATGATTTATCCTTTGATTTATGTAAAAAGGTGCTCTTAATCCTTTCTTTTCGTGTCTTATACTCAGGAAAGCACCCAAGGATGAAAAGAACGTAAAACGAGCTTAAAACAAACCAAACTGGGCCAAGAGAGAAATCGACACGTCTTGGCCCAAATACCACATGTCCGTGCCTCATTAAAAGTCCGAACACGACTTGGCCACGATTCACACGGGCGTGTGCCATGGCCGTGTCCCTGTCGCTGGAAAGAGAAATATCATTCAGAAAAGGATACTTTGTAACACCCCAAACCCGGACGAGACACCACGCCCGAATCTGGTATGTTACGGAGAAAACGTATTTGGGAGGTTAGGTGTTTTGTTTAAAAATTGGATGAAAACACTTCACTTTATAGTGTATCAGAAGAAAATTTGAGTAGGTTTGTTTGAAATCAGAAGGTGTATTTGAAACTCAGAAATTTTGAAAACTTAATCAAAGTGTATAGTGAAAAGTGAGTTTATTTCATTTAAAGTTTCAAGTAGTTTCTTAGTGTTACTTAAAACATTTTTTTACTTGGTAGAAAATCGAGTTTGATTTGAAAATCATTTGAGTTTACTTAATATCAAAACATAGTATAATACCCGATGGTATAATTGAAAACACATTGCGTTACAGTTTTGAAAACGTTGTCTTTCCAAGTTTTAGTAAAATTCATACCAACTTATTTTGTTAAAGCATGTTAAAAATCTATCTTAAAGCATAAACATCATAAAACATAATTTAAAGGCCTTTTACAGTCCAAAATAAAACCCAAATAAAAGTAATTAAACTAAAGTACCCAAATGATAGAGTCTGAGTAAAACTTTATTAAACATGGCATGAGTACCCCGAGTCTATCCCGGCTCTATGTCCGCGTCTACGAGTCACCTGAAATGTCAAAGGAGAGGGTGAGTCGAATGACTCAGTGGGTAAATCCCGCTCCCGGTAAAACAACATGCTAACACACATCATACATAGCAACATAATTAATGCAACCCGATCCTAACCATCCGTACGCCTTTTCTACCCCGGGTGGTACCAAACCACTGGTGGTGCCAAACCACTGGTGACATATAGTCACAATGTAGAATTCTAGTTGCCTTCTACCTCTCCCTCCATGCCGTCCAAAATGGGAACCAAAATGGGGACTCTGCAGCTCGAACACTAGACCTCCACCCCATGTAGATGACGCCACACCTAGCTCCCAAGTAGCACCTGCCTTGCCACTTTGCCATCTCTTCATTTGTGCAACAAAACAACGAATAAAATACATATCCCTCAGCTCCATCAGCTCCCCTGACTTAACACCCAAAATCTAAAATTTTCCTACCTACTCAGGCACACTCCTAGCCTACAATTAAGCCCCGACACTACACAAACAGCAACACAGCACACCAACACATGCAATAACATGCAACAACAAAATAGCCCCTAACCCGGGATATTACAGTTCTACCCCCCTTAAAAATAATTTCGGCCTCGAAATTACCTGGTCAAAAGAGTTGCGGGTATTGCTGTTTCATCACATCCTCGGGTTCCCACGTGGCTTCCTCCACGCCATGATTCCGCCAGAGTACCTTAACCAAAGGCACAGACTTCCTACGCAGAACCTTCACATCCCGGTCAAGAATCTGCACAGGTTCTTCTTCCATGGTCAAATCTGGATTCACCTCGATCTCTCCCACTGCTACCACATGTGACGGATCTGAACGATAACGTCGAAGCATCGAAACGTGAAATACGTCGTGAATCTGACTTAGCTCTGCTGGTAACTCAAGCTGATACGCTACTGGTCCCACTCGTCTTAATACCTTATACGGCCCAATAAACCTCGGACTTAGCTTGCCTTTCTTCCCGAACCTCAACACTTTCTTCCACGGCGAAACCTTCAGAAAAACCCGATCCCCCACAGCAAACTCTATGTCTCTTCGCTTAAGATCGGCATAAGACTTCTGCCAGTCCGAAGCTTCCTTCAATCGAACCTGAATCAACTTAACCTTGTCTTCTGTCTCAGCTACCAACTCGGGTCCCAACAACTGGCGTTCACCCAACTCCGTCCAACATGTAGGTGAGCGACACTTCCTACCATACAACGCCTCATACGGTGCCATCTTGATGCTTGCTTGATAACTGTTGTTGTAGGCAAACTCAGCTAATGGTAGGAACTCTTCCCAACTACCTCTAAAATCCAGGACCCAACCTCTCAGCATATCCTCTAAGATCTGAATAACCCTTTCTGATTGCCCGTCAGACTGCGGGTGAAAAGCCGTGCTGAAATCCAAACGAGTACCCAGTGCCTGATGCAACGCTTTCCAAAACCTTGACGTAAATCTGGGATCCCTATCCGAGATTATCGAAACTGGCACACCGTGCAACCTCACTATCTCTGAAACATACAGTTTCGCCAACTTCTGAAATGAGTAGTCAACCCTCACCGGAATGAAGTGAGCTGATTTGGTCAGACGATCCACCACTACCCAAACTGAATCCTTCTTGCTTGGCGTAAGTGGTAATCCACTGACAAAATCCATGGTTATCCTTTCCCACTTCCACTGAGGAATCTTCACAGGCTGAAGCAAACCCGACGGCAACTGATGTTCAGCCTTGACCTGCTGACAAGTCAGACACTTCCCAACAAACTCTGTCACCTCCTTCTTCAGACCAGGCCACCAAAACTGTTCTCTAAGATCCCTATACATCTTACTACCTCCAGGATGCATAGCATAAGGACTGCTATGTGCGTCCTGAAGAATCTTCTGCCTCAGCTCAACATCTTTAGGCATACAAGCCTTACCTTGGAAACACAGAACCTCATCACTAGACAAGCTGTAACCCTCCAAACCACCATCCTGCACTTGTAACCTTCGCGCACTTAGAACCTCATCTTCTAACTGTTTCTCTCTGATCTGCTCAACCCAAGTAGGCTTAACCTGCAACTCTGCCAGAATACTCCCGTCGTCATACAAACTCAAATGGGCAAACAATGCTCTTAAGTCCGAAACAACCTTACGGCTCAATGCGTCTGCCACCACATTAGCCTTGCCCGGATGATACTCAATCGAACAGTCGTAATCTTTAAGCAACTCAACCCATCTGCGCTGCCTCAAATTTAAATCTTTCTGAGTCAGTAGATACTTCAGACTCTTATGATCTGTGTAGACTATCGATCTCTCTCCGTACAAGTAGTTCCTCCAAATCTTTAAGGCGAAGACTACAGCCGCTAGCTCCAAATCGTGCGTCGGATAGTTGATCTCATGCGGCCTCAGCTGTCGAGAAGCGTAAGCCACAACCTTACCTTCTTGCATCAGCACACAACCCAATCCCGTATGTGATGCATCACAGTATACTGTGAATTCCTTACCAGCCTCAGGTTGAATCAACACCGGAGCCTCAGTCAAAATCTTCTTCAACTTATCGAAGCTTTCCTGCTGTTTCTCAGTCCATACAAACGGAACTTCTTTCCTCAGCAACTTGGTCATCGGCGCTGCTATCAACGAGAAACCCTCAACAAACCTTCTGTAGTACCCGGCCAAACCCAGAAAACTCCGAATCTCAGCCACTGACTTAGGCGGCTTCCAATCCAAAACTGCCTCAATCTTACGAGGATCTACTCGAATCCCCTCAGCCGACACTACATGACCTAAGAAAGTCACTTCCCTAAGCCAGAACTCGCACTTACTGAACTTAGCATAGAGCTGCTTTTCCCTCAAAATCTGCAGCACAACTCTCAAATGCGCATCATGCTCTTCCTCTGTCCTAGAGTACACTAAGATGTCGTCTATGAAAACCACAACGAACTGATCCAGATACTGTTGGAACACCCTATTCATCATATCCATAAATGCTACCGGTGCGTTAGTCAACCCGAACGGCATTACCAGAAATTCGTAGTGCCCATACCGAGTCTGAAACGCTATCTTATGGATATCAGCCTCCTTAACCTTCAGCTGGTGATACCCAGACCTCAAGTCGATCTTCGAGAATACCGAAGCCCCCTTCAACTGATCAAACAAGTCATCTATCCGTGGCAACGGATACTTGTTTTTAATCGTCAGCTTATTCAACTGGCGGTAGTCTATACACATCCGCATTGTACCATCTTTCTTCTTAACAAAAAGTACCGGCGCACCCCACGGCGAAACACTTGGCCTAATAAAACCCCGATCCAATAACTCCTGGATCTGAGCCTTAAGCTCCACCAATTCCTTTGGCGCCATCCTATACGAAGCTATAGACACTGGCGCAGTTCCGGGTAACAGATCTATCGCAAACTCTACCTCGCGATCCGGCGGCAAACCCGGAAGCTCCTCAGGAAACACATCAGCAAATTCCTTAACAGTACGAACCTTCTCTACAGCAGACTCTTTAGCCTCCAAAGCATACACATGAACCACATACGCTTCACAGCCCTTCCTGACCATCTTCTCCGCTTTCAAAGCAGATACCACATTTGATAAGTAATCCCTCCTATTACCTATCATAGCCACCTCATCACCCTCAACCGTCTTAAGAACCATGCGCTTGGCCGCGCAATCCAACCTCGCCTGGTACTTGACCAACCAGTCCATCCCAAGAATCAGATCGAACTCCCCAAACGGCAGTTCCATCAGATCAGCAGCAAACACTACCCCTTGGAGTTCTAGGGGTACATCTCTAAACAGTTTATCTACTACTTCAGAGTGACCTAAAGGGCTAATTACAATCATCTGCCTAGAAGATATCTCAGAGTCTAGATCCATGGTCTCTACCATACTACTGGCAACATAAGAGTGCGTTGAACCCACATCAATCAAAGCAGTATAAGGAGAACCAAAGATCAAGAACGTACCGGTTATGACATCCGGTGCGTCGCCCTCCTCTCGGCCCCTCGCAGCATACACTAATCCAGGCTGTCTGGCATCAGAACTACCCGCACCTCTGCCCGGTGCTCCACGGCCCCGACCAGAACCATTACCACCTCTGCCATTACCACGGCCCCTCTGCGGTGGCGGTCCACTACTCCTGAACTGATTACGGCCCTGACTCTCAGACTGAATCCTAGCCAACCTACGCGGACAGTCCCTCACGCGATGATCCAGAGAACCACACTCAAAACAACCTTTTCCTCCGGTCCAGCAACCACCCCAATGAGATTTCCCACATTGATTACACTGCGGCGGTCCCTGCCTAGCAGCAACAAACCTACCAGACTGACTCGGCCCACTCGGTCTAGCCCTTTTCTGCGGACTACCCGATGATCCAGAAGACCCAAAGCTCCTCTTATGCCTATTTCTGTCCATGCCTTGCCTCACTGACTCCTTAACACCCTCGGCTACCTTAGCCTTCTCAACTAAGACAGCAAACTCGCGCTCCTGCTGAGGAGCAATCAGCAGTCTCAACTCGTCTCGCAGGCCATCCTCGAAACGAACACACCTCTCATGTTCAGTGGCTACAATACCCCTGGCATACCTACTCAGCTTCAAGAACTCAGCCTCGTACTCAGAAACAGATTTACTCCCCTGAACAAGCCTCAGAAATGCCTTTCGCTGGGAGTCAATATAACTAGCTCCAATGTATTTCTTTTGATATGCAGCCTTGAAATAATCCCATGTCAGATCCTCTGCTGCCACACTGTCCCGAACCGTGATCCACCACTGATATGACTCATCCCGGAGAAGCGATACGATGCCCTTCAGCTTCTCTTCAGCAGTCAGGTCCAGATCATCCATGATCCGCTCAGTTGCCTCCAGCCAATATTCAGCAGTGCTGGGAGCAACACCAGATACTCCTCGAAAGAATTCAGCCCCGTTTGCCCGGAGTCGCTCAGGAACAGATTTCCTAACTCCTGCACCACCACCTACACCAGCTACCCTTTCCAACACTCGCAGCATCGCCTGTGACACTGCGTCATCCCCAGTCTGATCTTGGAACTCACCACCTCCAGCTGGTGGCGGAACCGGTATCTCATTCTCTGACCCCTGACCAGACCCTACAGGTTCAGAAACTGTCATCCTACCCCGACCTCGGCCACGAGTATTACGACCACGTCCACCCCGAGTGCTCATGACTAAATCTATACGTATCTGATTTAAGAGTTTTATGCATCAGTATTTATTCCACTGTTTTAAGGCAAGTCTTATGAATATTAAAGAGGATTTGTTCTCACGAGTTCACAGAGTCCTATCAGTTTCAATCTCTAAAGTAGTATACTATTGCTAATCATCAAATCACATCCAACCAAATCACAAGCAATAGTACGGGGTACTTACCTGGGCGAACTGGTGCCGGAGACTCGGTGCCATGCCTTACAAACCATATATTTAAAAAACAAAGACTATCAAACAAACTTTTAAAACGTTTTGGGCCTTGGGCCCACAGCCGAGCCTTTGAACTTAGCTCTGATACCACAATTATAACACCCCAAACCCGGACGAGACACCACGCCCGAATCTGGTATGTTACGGAGAAAACGTATTTGGGAGGTTAGGTGTTTTGTTTAAAAATTGGATGAAAACACTTCACTTTATAGTGTATCAGAAGAAAATTTGAGTAGGTTTGTTTGAAATCAGAAGGTGTATTTGAAACTCAGAAATTTTGAAAACTTAATCAAAGTGTATAGTGAAAAGTGAGTTTATTTCATTTAAAGTTTCAAGTAGTTTCTTAGTGTTACTTAAAACATTTTTTTACTTGGTAGAAAATCGAGTTTGATTTGAAAATCATTTGAGTTTACTTAATATCAAAACATAGTATAATACCCGATGGTATAATTGAAAACACATTGCGTTACAGTTTTGAAAATGTTGTCTTTCCAAGTTTTAGTAAAATTCATACCAACTTATTTTGTTAAAGCATGTTAAAAATCTATCTTAAAGCATAAACATCATAAAACATAATTTAAAGGCCTTTTACAGTCCAAAATAAAACCCAAATAAAAGTAATTAAACTAAAGTCCCCAAATGATAGAGTCTGAGTAAAACTTTATTAAACATGGCATGAGTACCCCGAGTCCATCCCGGCTCTATGTCCGCGTCTACGAGTCACCTGAAATGTCAAAGGAGAGGGTGAGTCGAATGACTCAGTGTGTAAATCCCGCTCCCGGTAAAACAACATGCTAACACACATCATACATAGCAACATAATTAATGCAACCCGATCCTAACCATCCGTATCGCCTTTTCTACCCCGGGTGGTACCAAACCACTGGTGGTGCCAAACCACTGGTGACATATAGTCACAATGTGTTACCAAAACACTGGTGTCCCAAAGACACAATATCCGTCAATGTGGTGCCAAACCACTGGTGTCCCAAAGACACGATTGTGATACCAAATCACTGGTGACCGAAGTCACAAATCAATTGATGGGGCCAACCCATCGTGTGATACCAAATCACTAGCAGACGATCCCATATCTCAAGTGGGGCCAACCCACGGTGGTGTCAAACCACAGGGACGAGTCGCAATGAGGTGCCAAACCTCTGGTGTCCCAAAGACACAAATGTGGTACCAAACCACTGGTGACCGTAGTCACAATAATCGAGTGATGTGGCCAACCCATCGTGTGATACCAAATCACTGGCGTCAATCCCTCAATACCGCCTTGTGGGGCCAACCCACTGTGGTGCAAAGCCACGGGGACGAGACGCTGAGGTGCCAAACCTCTGGAGGTGCCAAACCTCTGGTGACCCAAAGTCACAAAGTGTGTTACCAAAACACTGGTGCTCGTCAGCACAAAATATCACTGCCCCCTCCACTCATATCACCCATCAACATACCATATTCATGTGATCATGCATATCATACAAGTCATGCATATCATGCTAATATGTTTAACTTCATATCCCATATCACATATATCCATAGCCATGGTATCATATAGATCATCAGTAAACTCATAATAATAATACTGACTTACCCGAGTCCAAGATCATACCCATTAAGGTATCATATCAATCATCACTGTTTCATTAATTATCACACAGGTTATCAATCATATTACTAAACAGAAGTGTGTTAGTTTACACACCTGGTAAATACGAGTCTAAAGATCCCAACGAACCGATCTAAGTCCCTCGATTATCAGGCTCCTTGCAAATGTTTGGTTTCCTACCAAACCCGAACCAACTAATGGTCCCTATGATAATCGGTCACCACCCCAAATGGTTAACCAAAGGACGAAGGCTCCACTTGATTGTATCCAAAATCCGAATGACCAAATTCCCAAACGATTGCAACCAAGCACCCAACAACCACCAATATTCGGCCAACAAACACTAGGAGAAGGGATGGATCCGGTCAACACTTTGAACCAAAGAGAATTCGGTCTAGAATTAAAATAAAGCAAGAGAAATATGTGATCAAGAAGAAAGAATCGGCCAAGGTTTTGAGAAGAAGAATGAAAATGAATAAGAGGTAGATGCTTTTCGGTTTTGAGAGGAAAGAAATGGGAAGAAAATAAGAAGAGAACACCTTCGGTTTTGGAAAGAAGAAGAAATGGAGAATAAGGCTTTGGAGAGAACTTTCGGCTATTAAAGTTTCAAAAGAGAAAAAGAATGCAAGTGGGATGCTAGGTTCGGCTAAAAACAAAAGTGAAAGAAAACGAACCAAGGGTGTGTCTTCAAGGTGACATTCGGCTAACAAGGGAAAATTAGGAGAATTAAACAAAGAAAAAATTCGGCAAGTGTGCTAAAGCTTTCGGTTTTCAAAGTGGACAGAAGAGAGTTTTTTTTTTTTTTTGCTTGACGAAAGGAGAAGTTTAGCTTACCACAACCTTGACCGAAAATGTACCAAAAATGCAAAGGTACATTCGGCCTTCCCCTCTCCCACACTAAACCGTCCACTCCCCCAACACACACCCCAACAAATTCGGCCACATCCCCCCAAACACTCCACTCCCCACATTCAAACAACAAGACCAAGTCTTCCTCCTACAATTACTCTCCACCAAACGTTTGAATGGTATGACTTGGTCCAAGGTAGAATTCTAGTTGCCTTCTACCTCTCCCTCCATGCCGTCCAAAATGGGAACCAAAATGGGGACTCTGCAGCTCGAACACTAGACCTCCACCCCATGTAGATGACGCCACACCTAGCTCCCAAGTAGCACCTGCCTTGCCACTTTGCCATCTCTTCATTTGTGCAACAAAACAACGAATAAAATACATATCCCTCAGCTCCATCAGCTCCCCTGACTTAACACCCAAAATCCAAAATTTTCCTACCTACTCAGGCACACTCCTAGCCTACAATTAAGCCCCGACACTACACAAACAGCAACACAGCACACCAACACATGCAATAACATGCAACAACAAAATAGCCCCTAACCCGGGATATTACATACTTGGAGGCAAAGAAACACATTCCAAAGCCTATTCAAACACCCTATTAGGAATTCTACTTGAATTAGGGTACTTATGGGCCAAGTAAGGCATCACAAAGTCTATATAAACACCCAAGGGGGCAACTTGGGAGGGGAGTTCGGAAAAAGTCGAAACTAGGGCGAAAGCTAGGCCAAGGAGCCAAGCCGAGAAGGTCAAAGTTAGGGAATAACACGAGGATAGCCAGTTGATCCATCCCAAGAAGCCGGAGTTATACTCAAGACGACGAAATTCTCTTTCAATTCCTTCAGGGAGTTTTAGGGTTTTCTTATGTTTTGTTTTATCTTTTCTCTTGCGATGTTTTGTTTATTCATTATGAACTAAATCCCTCAGATACCTAAAAGGGATGAAACCTAGATGGATTTTGTTATTTGATTTTTAGTTTATATGATAAATTACTTAGTTTGTTCTTAATTATGTTGCTTAATCCAAATCTAATGTGCTTAGGTGGAGGAGGAATAGACCCTACCTAAGAGGAGATCTAACATAATTAAGCGGAGTTGATCGAACGCCTAGAGATAGGGTTACAAGATTTTGCTGGATTAGGGTGAAACCTAATATGGGAGTCCATTGATCGATTTACTGCTATCCTAGGGGGTTATTATAACCGAACGAGAGTTCCACTAATTAACCTAGGGTTAGACATTATTCGCCTCGAGAGAGGGTTTAATATAGGTTAGGGAGTCTCACGGATCAAGCTAAGTAAAAGAAACCATATAATCTAGGGTTAGATAATAAGTGAAGTCTAGGTGGATTCTTCCCGAAGGTATCGTCGAAATCAACTGAGTTTTCCTTCAACGTTATTTTCCAATTCGTCTTCTTGTCTTTGTGTCCTTAGTTTAGTTGTCGTCAATTTAGTTTAAAAGTAATCTTCACTCTAACTTTAAGGCTAAATAATAAAAAGAAAGTGAGTATTAATACTTTTAGTTCCTTTGGGTTCGATAACCGGTCTTGCCTAAGCTATACTACTGTCCGATAGGTACACTTACCTTAATATCGTTGTCAGAGTTAGTCTCCAGGTTTGATCATTCTTTTATAAATATTTAAAGCTCTGATTTGCAGCAATCATCGACCAACCATCATGAAGAGTCCAGTTGAATGCCAACACCTTAGCTCCCTAAGCAAAAAAAATAAAGTTTCTGAATGCTGCTGACGAGACTCGAACTCCTTCCCCCTGCTGCTCCCTTGTGACGCCACTTCCCTTGCTCCTTAAGTGGCGTCACCTTGCCACCACACCACAACCCTTCTTGTGTCAACAAACACAAGAAAATACTCTTAAGACCTGCCTCAAACAGCTCTCCCCCTAAAGTGCCCAAAAATAAAATTTTTACCAAGGCTCTAGCTTGACCCCGAGCCTTCCCAGGACCCCCAAATACACCACAATAACAAATAGAACAAGCCAAACACACAGAAAACATAAAAAGCACAACGCCAAATTCCAGGATGTTACAAATATAATTCTTTACATGCTTTATTCGATATAGGTGCTACAACTAGTAGTTGTAAAAAGAATGCTATTCCTGTAGAGAATTGGAAACCTGTAAAAAAGACAATAAAAATTAATGGAATAGATGGTAATAAAACTTCTATTTATTATAAAGCAAAAAATATACCAATCTACATAAATAATGTTAGATTTATAATACCCAAAATATTATGTTTTCCTGATATGTATAGAGATATTTTATTAGGAAATAATTTTATATATCAACATATACCATTTTCTATTAATAAAAAATCAGTTACGTTCTCTATAGAAAAAACTTCTATAGAAATATGATAAACCGTAAAAGTAACATATTTTAATCCTACATTTAGTATGCTTTTGGATGATTTATCCCTTGATTGATATAAAAAGGTGCTCTTAATCGTTTCTTTTCATGTTTTAGACCCAGGAAAGCACCCGAGGATGAAAAAAACATAAAACGGGCCCAAAAAGGAGTAAATGGGCCATATCACAAAATCCACACAGCCTGGATTGAAGCCCACATGGCCGTGCCGCATTGATCATCTAGAACACGATCTTACCCCCGATTCACACGGCCGTGCCTCATTAAAGAAGTCCGAACACGGGTTGAAAACTAGTCACAAAGGCGTGTGACATGGCCCTGTCCCTGTCGTGGCAAAGAGCAATTTCATTCGGATTTGGATACTTTGGGGCGAAGAAACACATTCCAAGAGCCTATATAAACCCCCTAAGTGTTACCTGAAAGGGGGCGGTTAGCTAGGCCAATGAGCCAAGCCGAAAAGGTCAGAGTTGTGGGAATTGCTCAAAGATAGCCAGTTGATGCATCTCAAGAAGCAGGAATTCTACTCAAGACGGCAGATCTCTCCTTCAATTCCTTCAGGGAGTTTTAGGGATTTCTTACGTTTTTTTTTTATCATTTCTTCTGAGATGTTTTCTTTATTTGATATGAACTAAACCCTTCAGATACCTGAAGGGGATGAAACCTAGATGAATCTTATTATTGTTTTCTGAACTATAAGATAAATACTTGATTTGTTCTTAATTATGTGCGCTTAATTCTTGTGTTAATGTTTTTGGGATATTGATTCAAGTCGGATGTTCTTAGGTGGAGGAGCAAAAGTCCCTGCTTAAGAATAGGTCTAGCATAATTAAAGCGGAGTCGTTCGCGCGCCTAGAGATAGGGTGACGAGATTTTTCTGGATTAGGGTGAAACCTAATATGGGAATCCATAGATCGAGTTAATGTGATTCTAGGGGTTTTAATTAGAAAGAGATTTCAATTAATCAACCGAGGGTTAGCTATTATTCGCTTCGAGAGAGGGTTTAATATAACTTAGGGAATCCTACGGATCAAGCCAAGTGAATAAATCGTATGGTTCAGGGTTAAATAACAAGTGAAGTCTAGGTGGATTCTACCAGAGGGTATTGTCTTAAATCAACTGAGTCTTTCCTCAAGTTATTTCCCAATTCATTGTTTTTGTCTTTGCGTCTTTAGCTTTGTAGTAGTTAGATTAGATTTAAACAACTTCACTTATTTTAGGCTAGATAATAAAAAGAAGGTTAGTATTAGTACTTTTAGTTCCTTTGGGTTCGACAATTCGGTCTTGCCTAAGTTATACTACTGTTCGATAGGTACACTTGCCTTTAATCGTTGTCAGAGTTAGTTTGCAGGTTTGATCATTCTCTTTATAAATTTTAAGACTTTGATTCCAGCGATCAAGTTTTTGGCGCCGTTGCTAGGGAACTAAAATATTAAGAAAGCTCTATTTTTATTACTTTAGCCATTATTTTTTATTTTTTGCATTTTACTTTTATTTTGAGGTTAAAATTTTGATTTTGATAAATTCTCTTTCTTTCTATTCCAGCAGGTACCTCTAGTTTATGACTAGAAGGAACCTGAGAGGACCTTTAGTATACGACAGTGATATTGAAGCTACCGCTCGATGAAATCGCAGAGAAATCAGACGAGCCCTAAATTACACAGAGGAAAATCGAGAAGGCAGATCCAATCCTACTGAAGGGATGGACGAGAATAATCCACAACCACATGACGTGGGAGAAAACAATGCTCTACGTACTATGTTTGATTATGCTAAACCACATTTAACAGGAGTAGAATCAAGTATTGTTAGGCCTACTATAGCTGCTAAGAGATTTCGAATTAAAGCCTAACACAATACAAATGATTTAACAATTTGTTCAATTTGATGGTTTGCAGGACGAAGACCCAAACACTTATATAGCTAATTTTTTAGAGTTCTGTGATACCTTCAAAATAAATGGCATTTCTGATGATGCCATACGTCTTCAGTTATTTCCCTTTTCATTAAGAAATAAAGCCAAACAGTGGTTAAACTCATTACCACGAGGGTCAATCACTACATGGGATCAAATGACCGAAAAATTTCTATTAAAATATTTCCCACCGGCCAAAATGGCCAAATTACGGAATGATATCTCTTCTTTTGTACAGATGAATTTAGAGACATTATACGACGCATGGGAGAGATACAAGGATCTCTTGAGAAGGTGTCCACACCATGGTTTACCCTTATGGCTACAAGTCCAAACCTTCTATAACGGTGTAAATCCCTCAACGAGGCAATTAATTGATTCAACCACCGGTGGAACCCTAAACAACAGAACTCCTGAAGCAGCCTACGAGTTCATTGAAGAGATGTCACTGAATAACTATCAGTGGCAAGTTACAAGGACTAAACCGACAAAATCAGCTGGAGTTTACAACTTCGATGCAGTGACCATACTATCAACATAGATAGAGATGATGAATAAAAAGCTTGATAGTTTGTGTTCTTCGCAGGCACACCCAGTCATGCAGTGCGACGCAGTTGGAACTGTGGCGAATCCGGAGTACCCACCCTACCAACCGGGCACAGAGAGCGAACAGATGAACTATATAGGTAATAATTTCAGATCCAATAATAATCCTTATAGTAATACTTACAATCCAGGTTGGAGGAACCACCCAAAATTTTCAAGGGGAGGTCAAGGAAATCAAGGAAATCAAAGAGAACAACCTCCTCAAAATTTCCAAAATCAGCCATATCCACAAGAGAAGAAGCTAAAACTTGAAGAGATGTTGACAAAATTCATGGCAGCCACAGAAAATCGTCTCCAAGATATGGAGAAAACACTTAAAAGTCAACAAACATCAGTTGAAGAGACCAAGAATTGAGTCGGGGAACTTACTAAGTCAGTAGGGGAAGTCACTAAAGCAGTCGGACAACTTGCAAAGTTAATGTCCGAACGACCGCAAGGACGTCTACCAAGTAACACGGAGATTAACCCAAAGAAGCAAATTCAAGCCATCACAGCTCATGATAGTAAAGGGTTAGATGAACCCAACTCAATACAAGAAAACAAGGTAGAAAAAGGTAAAATAGAGGTAACACAGGAAAAGCCAAAACCGGTAATCAAAGAGTACCAACCTTGCATACCTTATCCCGAAGCAATGAAAAGAGATGATACAAAAGAACAGTTCGGTAAGTTTCTTAAACTTTTAAAGAAATTACATATCAACTTACCTCTTCTTGAAGCTCTTTTTTAGATGCCAGACTCGAGAAAATTTCTAAAACAGCTCTTGACAAAAAAGCGCAAATTAGACGAGGAACCACATGTGGAATTAAATGCACTATGCTTAGCGATGTTACAGAATAGACTACCGCGAAAGCAAAAAGATCTAGGGAGTTTTACAATTCCATGTTTAATTGGTAGTTTAACTGTTGGTAATGCGTTAGCTGATTTAGGGGCAAGCATAAATGTCATGCCTTACAAAATGTTTAAACAACTAGGTCTAGGGAAACCCAAACAGACTAGGATGAGCATTCAATTAGCTGATAAAACTGTTAGAATTCCTAGAGGTATTATCGAAGATGTTCTTGTAAAAATTGATAAATTCGTTTTCCCAGTAGATTTTGTTGCCTTAGACATGGATGAGGATAATTCAATTCCCTTAATTTTAGGAAGACCCTTTTTAGCAACTGCCAAGACTAAAATTGATGTTGCCACAGGAGAACTCATACTTTGTGTAAGTGATGAATCAATCAGTTTTCAAGCTCTTGACTCGGCCAGGACAACAATCGATGAAGGTAAGAAAGTCAATTCAGTTGATAATCAATTTGTGCAACCTTCATCGCAGAAAACACCACAAGGATACAAACCGGATCCAAGTCATAGACCCCAAGCCAACAAAGAAGAACTACATAAGGAACAAAGCCTTAGAGTCGGCAAACTAAAAGAGCAAAAAACACAAATCAAAGAGGAACAGGAACCACAAGAAGTAAAACCTAAGGAGCCCCCAGAAGAGCTCATAGGAACATCAAACCACGTCAAAATAGGAGGCCAGGCATTGTTAGACAAAGTAGATCCTTGCATCACCACATCAGACCAGAAAACAAATGAAGAAATTCCTCTTAAGGTACACAATATCTTCCCACACGGAACAGTCGAGGTAAGCAATCCAAAATTCGTCACTTTTAAGGTAAACTCTTTTCGACTTAAACTTTATCAAGAAAATAGAACTGTAAGTATGAGGGAAGATATTCAAACCTTTAAACCTCTTTAATTTTTCAAATACAGGGAAAGTCTAGCTTAAGACTATAAACAAGCGCTTCTCGAGAGGCAACCCGAGCACTAACCCTATTTACTTTTGCATTTATTTTCTTTTCTTTTCTTCTCTTAGTTTTAAACTAACACAAAAGTACAGATTTCCAAGCCACACGGCCCTGCACACAGCCGTGGCCGTAGCCGTGTGGACCACCAGAATCTCCATACTGAAATAACAGAGGTAGTACGAATCAAATCCCAACTAATTTTCGACGTCACAGACCCAACCACTCCCCCACGGGCACCAACAAAGTGGCACGGCCGTGTCTGATGACCGTGTGAAGATATCGACTTGCCAACCACGGACAGAACAGGCCCGTGCCTTCCAAACATGCCAACATACTGACTTGTCACCAACGGGCGTGGCTGGCTGAAAAACGAGCGTGGGAGAACTGAATGAAGCATCACCATGGCCATGCGAGTTGGCCGTGCTAATCGACATGCACTTGGTCCACGGGCGTGGGAGAATATCAGAATTGAGCCTCTATTTAAACCTCCCTTCCCCATTCTTTCAACCCACTGTCTACTTCTTTTCTTCCTCTCCCTCCCTCTTCTCAGATTTCCCCTCCATAACAGGTCTCCGTAACTCTTGAGCTACACCAAAACCATGCCGATGAAGCGGGAGAAGCCAAGCATAATCTCACCAAGAGTGACCCCTATACATAAGCTCATGCTGGCCGTTTCATCCAAATAACAAGCCAAGGGTCTTTAAGACCATATATGTAACACCCCAAACTGGGCCCAACCTAGTAATTCCATCCTCTACACGCCATCCCGTACCAAGCATCACACCGTAGGGATTTCTACAATCGACCCTCCATCTGCTACACGCCGTCTTGACAGACATACTATCAGAATATGTGGCAGAGCCACCGATCACTATGTGACCTTAAAATCCACTGTGGCATAGCCACCGGTCACTGCGTGACCTTAAAATCAACTGTGGCATAGCCACTGATCACTATGTGACCTCATAACAGATGTGGCAGAGCCACCGATCACTACGTGTCCTTAAAATAATGTGGCAGAGCCACCGATCACTATGTGACCTTATCACTTCCCCTTTCATCATCATTCCCATATCCCATGCACAACATTTAAATTGAAACAAATGTATCATGCTAAAACAAGGCAATATGTCATCACATACAACCAACTCACATCAGCTAGTTACATATATGTATCTAGCACTTCCTACCTTTACCACAAAGGTATTTCGACTGTTTCCACAACCGTTTCCCGGCTTTTTAGCCCATACAATTAGTAAAATAGTTAAATAAAGTGTGTTAGGTAACACGCAATACGATGCTTTCTATGTCGACACTATCACCAACGTCAACTACTGCTATCTGTCCGCTACTCTGTTCCAAAGCTGGCCCACAACCCGGTGGCCAATCTCAGACTGCTGACATCGCTTGCTTCTTAAACTTAGGGATTGGGTTCACGGGTCCAATCCCCTCCTTCACCTGATCAGTATTTGATTCCATCAAAAGACCTTGTCAGTCGCTACCATCATAACACATGGTTGTTAAACCATAATATAGGGTTAAGGTAATAATATGATAACGAGTTTAATAAGTCTAAAGAGAACACCCTTACCTTGAAATCCCGAAAAGAGAGATAGAGGACAGAACCTAACGATCTCCTGCTTAGGGATCTAGACGATTCGATCTAATTCGATTCCCGACGTGTCGCCCCAAAAAGAGAACACCAGAATAATCAACCGTTAATCAAAAGATAACCTTACCCAGCCAGTTAGCCTTTCAGCTTTGGCTTCCAAAACCCGAAAGAGAAAGGTGAAATATAGGAGAAATCGTCACTTACCTTAACATAGAAGATTTGGCTAATCCTAATAGATTTCGGCACTTAGATACCCTAGCAGGGAAGAAGATGAAAGAATCGCAAATCAAACAAAAAGAACTGTAGGTGATATGTAGGGGTTTCGGCTTCTGAGAAGATCAAAAGAAAAGATGGTGCAAAGAAATCTACGGGGATTCAGCTTATAAGGTAAGAATGGAGAAGAGAATGAAGATCATAGGACATTCGGCCATGGCATAGATATGGAGATTAAAATGGAGTTAAGGTTTTCGACTTTTGAGAAAGAGATGATTGAGAGAAGCAGAGTAAAATGGAATGAAAAGGAGCAATAGAACCAGTAAAGAAGAAGAATGATTTCGGCAAGACTTGGGGTAGATTCGGCTATGGCAGAAAAATGTAAAAAGAAGGAATGCTTAAGAGGGTTTTGGCTCACACTTGGAAAAGAAGAAAAAGAGAATGGATGAAAACCCTAAATGTCGAAAATGAACAAAAGATACTCACCTGACTACACAGAATTTCGGCACTCACTAACCAAAAGCCGAAAATGCACACTTTGAGTACTAAAATCTATGCTACCAACCAAGGAATTTCAGCACACCTTAGCCACTCTAAAACCGATCCCCCCTCTCTTTAGTGTTTGAAATTCGGCCAACACTATGCTCAGATGCCCATCCCTTCTCTTTCTCCACCAATTCCTCCTGATCAATCGTTTGAAATATTTGAATATTTCAAACTCCACTTTTTTCTCCTTGCCATCCATTCAAACTATTTGACTCAGTCCACCCTCTATCCTGAAGTGCCCCAGTCGGCCTCTGCCTCTGCTCTCCCTGACGCAAAAAAAAGAACCCTAAAATGAGCTCCCCGCGACTTGAACTTGCTCCCCCCAGCTTCTATGTGGCGTCACCTTCCTGAGCACTAAGTGGTGCCTTCTTGCCACTTTGCCACTCCTCAATTATGTCATCCAAATACAAACAACATCCCTTAAGTCCTATTCTAGCTAGCTCATCCACTAAAGTGACTAAAAAGAAATTTTTCACCAGCCATCCGGCTTTTCAACAGGCCTTACCTAGACTCCCATACACCCTAAAACAACAAATTAAACATATCATACTCGTAAAACACAGCAAAATGCATAGCCCTTAAATCGGGATATTACAGTTCTATCCCCTTAAGAAAATTTCGGCCTCGAAATTACCTGGTCACGAATAGATGAGGATATTGCTATCGCATTGCTTCTTCTGGTTCTCACGTCGCTTCCTCAGAACCGTGATTACGCCACAGAACCTTAACCAACGGGACTGTCTTCTTACGCAACACTTTGACATCACGATCCAAAATCCAAACTGGTTCCTCCTCGAAAGATAGATCAGGCCTCACTTAAATCTCTTCTACTGGCACAACATGAGATGGATTCGAACGGTAGCGTCTAAGCATCGAGATGTGAAACACATCATGGATCTGACTTAACTCTGAAGGTAGCTTGAGCTGATAGGCTACTGGTCCCACACGCTTCAACACTCGATAAGGCACGATGAACCTGGGGCTTAACTTACCCTTTCGTCCAAACCTTAACACCTTCTTCCACGGTGAAACCTTTAAGAACACCTGGTCCCCCACCTCAAATTCTATATCCTTGCACTTAAGATCAGTATAGGACTTCTGCCTGTCCGTCGCTTCCTTTAAACTAGTCCGAATTAACCTAACCTTATCTTCTATTTCCGAGACCAACTTTGGACCCAACAACTGATGATCGTCCAGTTCTGTCCAACACGTAGGGGTACGACACTTCCGCCCATACAACGCCTCATAATGTGCCATCTGAATACTCGCTTGGTAGCTATTGTTGTATGCGAATTCCGCCAATGGTAGAAATTCTTCCCAACTGCCTCTGAAGTCCAAAACACATCCCCTCAACATGTCTTCTAAGATCTGAATTACCCTTTCTAACTGCCCATCTGATTACGGATGGAACGTTGTACTGAAATCTAACTTTGTCCCCAAAGCCTGATGCAACGCCTTCCAGAACCTTGACGTAAATCTCGGGTCTCTATCTGAGATGATAGACACTGGCACTCCATGCAGCCTTACGATCTCTGCTACGTAAAACTTAGCCAATCTCTGAAGGGAATAATCGGTGCGAACCGGTATGAAATGAGCAGACTTTGTCATTCGGTCAACAATTATCCATACCGAATCCTTTTTAGTAGGCGTAAGGGGTAGCCCACTAACGAAATCCATTGTCATTCTCTCCCACTTCCACTGCGGAATTTTAATAGGCTGCAGCAACCTCGAAGGTAATTGATGTTCTGCTTTTACCTGCTGACATGTCAAACACTTACTCACAAATTCGGTTACCTCTCGCTTCAACCCCGGCCATCAAAACTGTTCTCGCAAATCCCGATACATCTTACTTCCTCCAGGATGCATAGCGTATGGGCTGCTATGTGCTTCCTGTAAAATCTTACTCCTTAACTCAAGATCCCTTGGCATGCAAACCTTCCCTTGAAAACACACTGTCCCATCACTATTCACACTGAACTCCGTGGTTCCATCGCCTGATCCTAATTGAAACTTTGACTTTAGCAATTCATCAGCCTACTACTTCTCTTTAATCTGACTGACCCAAGAAGGATTCACTTGCAGTTCAGCTAATATACTCCTATCACGTACAAACTGAGGTGAGCAAAAATTGCTCTCAAGTCAGAGATTACCCTACGACTTAACGCATCCGCCACCACGTTAGCTTTACCGGGATGGTACTCAATAGAGAAATCGTAATCCTTCAATAGCTCGATCCACCGTCGCTACCTCAAATTCAATTCCTTCTGGGTGAGAAGGTACTTTAAACTCTTGTGGTCTGTATAAATAACATACTTCTCCCCATACAAATAATGCCTCTAACTTTTTAAAGCAAACACCACTGCCGCTAACTCCAAATCATGCGTGGGGTAATTTAACTCATACGGCCTCAACTGCCGAGACGCATACGGTACCACCTTCCCATCCTGCATCAATACACATTCCAAACCCGTGTGCGACACATCACAATAAACCGCAAACTCTTTCCCGGCCTCAGGCTGTATCAACACCGGAGCCTCTGTCAAAATTCCCTTTAGCCTCTCAAAACTCTCCTGTTGCCTATCAGACCAAACAAACGGAACCCCTTTCCGCAGCAACTTGGTCAAAGGAGCCGCAATCAAAGAAAACCCTTCAACGAACCTTCTATAATACCCAGCCAAACCAAGAAAACTTCTGATCCCTGCCACAGTCTTAGGTGGCTTCCAATTCAAAACAGCTTCAATCTTCCGAGGGTCAACTCTAATCCCTTCTGCCGACACAACATGGCCGAGAAAAGTAACTTCGCTTAGCCAAAATTCACACTTATTGAATTTGGCGAACAACTGCTTCTTCCTTAAGATTTGCAACACCACCCGAAGATGTGAATCGTGCTCCTCTTCTGACCTTGAATAGACCAGGATATCGTCTATAAACACTACGACAAATCGGTCCAGATAGGGTTGGAAAACACGGTTCATCATATCCATGAACGCTGCTGGTGCATTGGTTAACCCAAACGGCATCACCAGAAATTCGTAATGCCCATAGCGAGTATGAAACGCCGTCTTCTGGATATCCGCTTCCTTAACCTTGAGTGTGTTTTGGAAAAAACTGAAGCCCCCTTCAACTGGTCGAACAAATCATCAATCCTCGGCAACGGGTATTTGTTTTTGATCGTTAATTTGTTTAGCGGGCAATAATCAATGCACATACGCATTGATCCATCCTTCTTCTTAACGAACAACATCGGCGCTCGCCTAGGTGATATACTCAGTCGGATAAACCCTCAGTCTAAAAGTTCCTGAATCTGAGCTTTCAATTCTACTAACTCCTTCGGCGCCATTCTATAAGGTGCGATGGATACAGGCGCGGTTCCCGAAAAAAGATCAATCTCGAATTTCACCTCGCGATCCGGGGGTAATCCTGGAAGCTCTTCTGGAAAAAATCAGAAAACTCCTTCACTGTCCTCACATCCCCCACAGACACTTCCTTACCCTCCAAAGCGCAAACCAAGGCTATGAATGCCTCGCATCCTTTCCTCATCATTCTCTCAGCCTTCAGAGCAGACACCACGTTGGACAAATAGTTCCTCCGTTCCCCTATCACCACTACTTCCTCATCTTCAAGAGTACGAATCACCATGCGCTTAGCAGCACAATCCAAACTCGCTTGATACTTCACCAACCAGTCCATCCCTAGGATTAGATCAAACTCTCCGAACGGAAGTTCCATCAACTCAGCCGGAAAAACCACCCCTTGAACTTCTAGAGGTACATCCCTGTAAAGTCTGTTTACCACTATCGATTGTCGTAACGGGCTAACTACTGTCATTTCCTTAGAAGCAATCTCAGAGTCTATACTTAAAGTTCCAGCTACCCTACTAGCAACATATGAATGCGTCGACCCAAAGTCAATCAATGCAGAAAAAGGCAATCCAAAAATTAAGAATGTACCGGTTATGAAGTCCGGTGTATCACCGTCCTCTCTGCGTCTGGCTGCATAAACCAACCCCGGCTGTCTCGCATCAGTGTTTCCTACACCTCCGCCTGGCGCTCCACGACCCTGACCAGAACCATTACCTCCCCTAGACGGACCACGACCCCTCTATGGTTGCTGACCTCCTTTACCCTGCTGAGTATAACCCTGATTCCCTGGCCTCGCACTGTCTCGCTCCTGTGGATAGTCTCTAATCTGGTGATCAGCCAATCCACACCTGTAACATCTTCTGTTACTTGACCAACACTCTCCAAAATGGAATTTACCACACCGAGCACACCTCTGAGGTTGTCTATCCACAACAGGTCTCACAACCCGACTTGGCCCATCCGTCCTAGGTCTCTTTTGAAAACGCCCAGCTGACCCTGACGATCCAAAATTCCTTTTATAACCACCTCCAACTTTATCTTGATTATGCTTTTCTGGCCGTTTCACTTCCTCGGCTATCTTAGCCTTTTCCACTAAAACAGCGAATTCCCTTTCTCGCTGTGGAGCTATCAATACCCGCAGGTCATTCCTCAGACCATCTTCAAACCAAACACAGCGCTCATGGTCCGTAGCCACCATTCCTCGAGCATAACAGCTAAGGCGTAAGAATTCCGCCTCATACTCAGCCACCGACTTGTTCCCCTGAACCAAATTCAAAAATGCCCTACGCCGCGCATCTACATAACTTGACCCAATGTACTTACTCTGGAATGACAGCTTGAAGAAATCCCAGGTAATGCGGTCAGCCACAGTACCATCCCTGACCGTAAGCCACCACTAGTACGCCTCATCCAGCAGTAGAGACACGACTCCCTTCAACTTTTCGTCCTCCGTGAAATCGAGGTCATCCATTATACGCTCAATAGCCTCCAGCCAATACTCAGCTGCATTAGGGGCTACGTTGGAAACTCCCCTAAACATTTCCGCTCCATTAGCTCGAAGTTGTTCCGACACAGATTTCCGAGCTCCTGTACCCAAGCCTACCCCAGCAACTCTCTCCAAAACCCGTAACATCACCTGAGACACCGCATCGTCTCCACTCGTTTGATCCTGAAACTCTGCTTCCGCAGCTGGCGGTACCGGCACCTCATTTCCTGACCCATGACCAGACCCTACTGGTTCCGACACAGTAATCTTGCCCTTACCACGTCCACGCACATTACGCCCATGTTCTCTTGTACTCATGACTACTGGCGCATTTTAATCGGATTAGAAGTTTTATGGATTAGTATTCCTCACTGTTTAATACCGAGCAGTTTTATGAGAGTTATCTTTAGAGAGTAGTTTTCGCAAGACACATCAAACAGTTTCAGTCTCTAAAGACCAGGTATCCTAAGCTAACAAACATACTCATTCATGCTATCAATCATTTCAGGCATATATCACCAAATAGTTAGAATCACTTACTTGGGTGGATCGGGTGCCGAAGGACTCGGATGCCATATTTTGCCTAAACAGTTTATTCTCCAATTCTCATTTGTTTTATAAAATACGGTTTGAACCCATTTCACAGGCCGGGTGTTTGCAACCTAGGCTCTGATACCAAATTGTAACACCCCAAACTCGGCCCAACTTAGTAATTCCATCCTCTACATGCCATCTCGTACCAACCATCATACCGTAGGGATTTCTACAATCGACCCTCCATCCGCTACACGTCGTCTTAACAGACATACTGCCAGAATATGTGGCAGAGCCACCGATCACTATGTGACCTTAAAATCCACTGTGGCATAGCCACCGATCACTGCGTGACCTTAACAATCAACTGTGGCATAGCCACCGATCACTATGTGACCTCATAACAGGTGTGGCAGAACCACCGATCACTACGTGACCTTAAAATAATGTTGCAGAGCCATTGATCACTATGTGACCTTATCACTTCCCCTTTCATCATCATTCCCATATCCCATGCACAACATTTAAATTAAAACAAATGTATCATGCTAAAACAAGGCAATATATCATCACATACAACCAACTCACATCAACTAGTTACAAATACGTACCTGGCACTTCATGCTTTTACCACAAAGGTATTTCGACTGTTTCCACAGCCTTTTCCCAACTTCTCAGCCCATACAATTAGGAAAACAGTTAAATAAAGTGTGTTAAGGTTTACACACCTGATAACATGCAATACGACGCTTTCTATGTCGACACTATCACTAACATCAACTACTGCTATCTGTCTGCTACTCTGTTCCGAAGCCGGCCCACAACCCGGTGGTTAATCTCGGACTGCTGACACCGCTCACTTCTTAAACTTAGGGATTGGGTTCACGGGTCCAATCCCCTCCTTCGCCTGATCGGTATTTGATTCCATCAAAAGACCTTGTCAGTCGCTACCATCATAACATATGGTTGTTAAACCATAATATAGGGTTAAGGTAATAATATGATAACGAGTCTAATTAGTCTAAAGAGAACACCCTTACCTTGAAATCCTGAAAAGAGAGATAGAGGTCAAAATCTAACGATCTCTGGCTTAGGGATCTAGACGATTCGATCTACTTCGATTCCCGACGTGTCGCCCCAAAAAGAGAACACCAGAACAGTCAAGCGTTAATCAAAAGATAACCTTACCCAGCCAATTAGCCTTTCGGCTTTGGCTTCCAAAACCTGAAAGAGAAAGGTGAAATATAAGAGAAATCATCACTTACCTTAACACAGAAGATTTGGCTAATCCTAATAGATTTCGGCACTTAGCACCCTAGCAAAAGAATTTCGGCAAAGGTTAGGGAAGAAGATGAATGAATCGCAAATCAAACAAAAAAAAACTGTAGGTCATATGTAGGGGTTTCGACTTCTGAGAAGATCAAAAGAAAAGATGGTGTAAAGAAATCTACGGGGATTCGACTTATAAGGAAAGAATGGAGAAGAGAATGAAGATTATAGGACATTCGGCCATGGCATAGATATGGATATTAAAATAGAGTTAAGGGTTTCGGCTTTTGAGAAAGAGATGATTGAGAGAAGAAGAGTAAAATGGAATGAAAAGGAGCAATAGAACCAGTAAAGAAGAAAAATGATTTCGGCAAGACTTGGGGTAGATTCGGCTATGGTAGAAAAATGTAAAAAAGAAGGAATGCCTAAGAGGGTTTCGGCTCACACTTGGAAAAGAAGAAAAAGAGAATGGATGAAGACCCTAGATGTCAAAAATGAACAAAAGATACTCACCTGACTACACAGAATTTCGGCACTCACTAACCAAAAGCCGAAAATGCACACTTTGAGTACTAAAATCTATGCTACCAACCAAGGAATTTCGGCACACCTTAGCCACTCTAAAACCGATCGCCCCCTCTCTTTAGTGTTTGAAATTCGGCCAACACAATGCTCAGATGCCCATCCCTTCTCTTTCTCCACCAATTCCTCCTGATCAATCGTTTGAAATATTTGAATATTTCAAACTCCACTTTTTTCTCCTTGCCATCCATCCAAACTATTTGACTCAGTCCACCCTCTATCCTGAAGTTCCCGAGTCGGCCTCTACCTCTGCTCTTCCTGACGCAAAAAAAAAAGAACACCAAAATGAGCTCCCCGCAACTTGAACTTGCTCCCCCCAACTTCTATGTGGCGTCACCTTCCTGAGCACTAAGTGGTGCCTTCTTGCCACTTTGCCACCTCCTCAATTGTGTCATCCAAATACAAACAACATCCCTTAAGTCTTATTCTAGCTAGCTCCTCCACTAAAGTGACTAAAAAGAAATTTTTAACCAGCCCTCCGACTTTTCAACAGGCCTTACCTAGACTCCCATACACCCTAAAACAACAAATTAACCATAGCATATTCGTAAAACAGAGCAAATGCATAGCCCCTAAATCGGGATATTACAATATAGTTTTTACTTTTCTTTTCTCTTTTGCTTCAATTTCCTTCCCTTTGACAATCTTATGCTTAATTTAGTTTAATTATATTAGTCTCTTAGTGTCAGGTTCGTCAGGCTGCTAGGGAATCACTCCTTGGGAACCACGACCACCACCACCGCAACCCGAGAAGTTCTAAAGGCTACTTGGGAATCACGCCACTTTCGCCACCGCCAGCACCTCAGCAGCCCTAGAGGTCACACCCATCTCGCGAAGCATCCATCAATAAAGACTCTTCGGTCCATCCACCTTTTCTTTTAACTTTATTTTACTTTTTATTTTCATGTTCTTTAGTTTTCTTATCTTTAAATATATATTTAGTTTATTTTAAATGTGTCGTAATAAATCCTGGCTAATTCTCTACGAGCTATCTAATTTCTTCATCTAGCACAGAGCTCAGTAGCAGCCACCACCCCTATCGACTTTCAACTCCGGGAAACCATCCAAATTTAGGAAGTTTCACCTGTCCCTCCCTCTTAAATTGAATATCTATCTTTGTACATTGAGGGCAATGTACACCTTAAGTGTGGGGGGTGAATATTTATTTGAAGAAAGGGCCTAACTTTTTGCATTATTCTCAAATCCGACCTAACTTTTTGCATTATTCTTAAATTCCTGAATTTAGTCTTATTTTTAAGTAATTTCCTCATATTACTAATTAGGATGAAAGTTCTGATGGTTTATGATTTTTATTGATATGTTTTAGATTAAGTCACAGTTAATTGTGCATTGCTGATTAATTTAGAAGAATATTAGAGAATCAAGCATGATAAGTCTATTTTTCAGAATTAAAATCTTTGCTAGGTTGTTGAGCTGAATCTGAATATTATCTGGAAGTTTGAAATTTACAAGGTTGATGTTAAAATACCCATAATTTTTGTGAGATTTTGAGCCTATTAGAGCATATATTCTTTTCCATGCTTACTTTATTGATTATGAGTGTGTCAACTATGAACTGTTATTCTAGAACTTGCCTCGATTATACATGTTGAGACCACATCTATGATTTGATATACAGAGATGATAAAGGCACCTAGGATTTAACCCACTTACTCCCCTAAACAGCCTACCTCCATAAATTAACTCCTAGTGAACCCCGTTGGTCCTAACAACCCTTTTTATTGACTCGCCCACTAATATTAACACAAAACCCTTTGTATTTGTTATCACCATTCCTTGACTACCTTTTTGTCAAGATTTGATTTTGAGCAGTTACCTAACTATGTCCTATATTTCAGCTGTTAAAGTTTGTTATTATTTGATTTGTTCTTAAAAAAAATATCAAAGTATATTCAATATCGGTATTTTGAAAAGTGAGCTTATACAGTTAAAGACTATTTATCAAAAGAAAAAAGCTTGAATTATATTCATTATTAGTTGTGTGATTAAGTGAGCTTATATATTAAATTCCAAGAAGAAGCTCGTATTAGAGTACTATCAAAAGTAGTATTATTAGTTTCTAATTGATATAACTATTTAGGATAAGTTCATTTTTCTAGTTAGGTAATTTGTTAGGTCAATCTCGATTCTAACCTTCTAATTCAGCCTACATCCATACCCTTAACCTAAGCCCCGTTACAACCCTGTTAAAGACCTTTGGATTTGTTTATCATCTCATTTTACAGTGGTGAGGATTTGATTTTCAGGCAAGCCTATGGGATTAACTTTTCAGGTTCGACTTTTGAGTGCTCTTTTTCTGAACCTTAAACACCTCAAGTAATTTGAGTTAATCTTTAGTGAGGATGTCAATCCTTGTCAATTTTGAATCAAAGGTAATTATTTAGATAAGGGGAGACACCTACGTTTTTATGCTACAAATGTATGACTTAGACTGTTTGAATCTTTAGGATTCTTCGAGTTAGATCATCCATGTATAAATTATCTAGGAATTATGATTAGACATTGCTGATAGGAATTATGAATAATGGAAAGCTTGTTTTAATTGTAAGTTGAGAATTTTGCTTGAGGACAAGCAAAAGCTTAAATGTGGGGGTATTTGATAAACCGTAAAAGAAACATATTTTAATCCCATATTTAGTATGCTTTTGGATGATTTATCCCTTGATTCATATAAAAAGGTGCTCTTAATCCTTTTTTTTCATGTCTTAGACCCAGGAAAGCACCCGAGAATGAAAAGAACATAAAACGGGCCCAAAACGGAGTAAATGGGCCATATCACGAAATCCACACGGCCTGGACTTAAGCCCACACGGCCGTGCATCATTGATCATCTAGAACACGGCCTTACCCCCGATTTACATGGCCGTGCCTCATTAAAGAAGTCTGAATACAGCTTGAAAACTAGTCACACGGGCATGTGACATGGCCGTGTCCCTGTCGTGGCAAAGAGCAATTTCAATCGGATTGGGATACTTTGGGGCAAAGAAACACATTCCAAGAGCCTATATAAACCCCCTAAGTGTTACCTGAAAGGGGGCAGTTAGCTAGGACAAGGAGCCAAGCCGAAAAGGTCAGGGTTGTGGGACTTACTCGAAGATAGCCAGTTGATCCATCTCAAGAAGCCAGAATTCTACTCAAGACGGTAGATCTCTCCTTCAATTCCTTCAGGGAGTTTTAGGGATTTCTTATGTTTTGTTTTATCTTTTCTTCTGAGATGTATTCTTTATTTGATATGAACTAAACCTTTCAGATACCTGAAGGGGATGAAACCTAGATGAATTTTATTATTGTTTTCTGAACTATAAGATAAATACTTGATTTGTTCTTAATTATCTGCGCTTAATTCTTGTGTTAATGTTTTCGGGATATTGATTCAAGTCGGATGTTCTTAGGTGGAGGAGAAAAAGTCCCTGCTTAAGAATAGATCTAGCATAATTAAAGCGGAGTCGTTCATGCGCCTAGAGATAAGGTGACGAGATTTTACCGGATTAGGGTGAAACCTAATATGGGAATCCATAGATCGAGTTAATGCGATTCTAGGGGTTTTAATTAGAAAGAGATTTCAATTAATCAACCTAGGGTTAGTTATTATTCGCTTCGAGAGAGGGTTTAATATAACTTAGGGAATCCTACGGATCAAGTCAAGTGAATAAATCATATGGTTCAGGGTTAAATAACAAGTGAAGTCTAGGTGGATTCTTCTAGAGGGTATTGTCTTAAATCAACTGAGTCTTTCTTCAAGTTATTTCCCAATTCATTCTTTTTGTCTTTGCGTCTTTAGCTTAGTAGTAGTTAGATTAGATTTAAACAACTTCACTTATTTTAGGCTAGATAATAAAAAGAAGGTTGGTATTAGTACTTTTAGTTGCTTTGGGCTCGACAATCCGATCTTGCCTAAGCTATACTATTGTTTGATAGGTACACTTGCCTTTAATCGTTGTCAGAGTTAGTTTGCAGGTTTGATCATTCTCTTTATAAATTTTAAGACTATGATTCTAGCGATCAAAATACCTCTAGTAGAAAATCCTAAATTTATTTGTACTAATGATTGTTGATTTTCTTAGCAGGCCTTATGGATAGAGGTAAAAAACCTTTAGAAAAAGTTGGAGAATGGACAACTGTCCATAAAAAAACCCAACGAAGGGAAAACAATAAGTCCTAAACAAGGATTTATTACTGTACCTGCTCAAGTACCATTTTATCCTAATCAGGGATATTATGTACCATATCCAATGGTAAGCCAACTATTTGGAACACAATCACCAAACCCGGTGAATGCTTTTACTTGGTCTCAAGATCCATATTTAGTATATCAAAAAAGCTATGCTGAAATTATAAAAGAAACAGAAAATTTGTTGAAACAACAACAAATTCCTAAAATAAGAGATTTTTATAATCCGGGAATACCCCTGGAATATTATAATTTTATAAACAAAATATGGAAAACCCATACTACTGAGCAAAGAGCAAACTTTAGAAGAGCTCTTACACAATTTTCAAATTTCTTAGTTGAAAAAACAACTAAAGAAAATGAATCCCATGATTTATTACTTAAATCTATTTTATACAGAGATTGGGATGAAATATTAATAGAATATATGGATATTAAGGAGATTAATAATATTCTTGATATATTCCAATATTTTATTAATAAAGGGACAAACTGTCCTATTATTAATAAAATATTTAGAATATGTCTATATAATAAATGTAGACAAATTCTACCACAAGATATTTTTTCAAAAATAAATAGAGCTACTTGCAACCAACAAGCTCAATTTAAAGAAATCTTTTCAAAATACTTTTTACAAGCTTATGTTTTTACTAATGATATAGGAGAACAATTTCCTACTATTAAATTAAGGCTTGATCATGAACCATTTGATATAATCAGTATTGAATGGGGATTTGTTAAAGAAATAACAATCCAAAATCATTCTTTTCATTTATTAAAAGATTTTCCTGCTATAGTAAAATATAAATTAATAAATTTTACTAATATAGACAATTTTGTCTATTATTTTCATATAGAAATAAATAGTTTTATTGGTATTGCTGAAAAAGAAAAAAATTTATCAGCCATATCAAATTTGGAATATTCGTACTACGCTTTGGGGAAGATCCCTCTCAGCAGTTGATGAAGATCAACAACACTTGGCAAAAACCATTGACAAGTGTTATAATAATTTTTCTTATTATCAAATCCAAGCCGGAATTGATTTAATGACCAAGGCCCAGTATCTACTTCAACAAAACACTTATGTGTTCTGGACCGATGGTAGAAGAATATTAGCACATGACACTGGAAAAATCTAGGAAGAAAAAGATGAAGAATCTATTCAGTTATTAAAAAAGATAGCTGATATGGAGATCGATGATTATCCGCTAACAACGGAGATCAAAGACACGTGGGAAAGCTGGAATACACCAGTTCCTTCACGAGAGTCATTACACCTTGACGAAATCGAGGGAATGAATCTCAGAAATATCCAAGAAGGATAAAGACAAAACACAACACGTGGAAGAATGACATCCAAGAAAGGAGCATTCAATTTTGGAGGTGACGTGAAAAGAAGGCAATCCATCACCATCCATAAATGAATAAGACAAAGATGATGCAAGCACAATGGAAGCAACCATTAATGCATGAGAAGCGTGGAAAAAACCACAACATTTTTGATAAAGACAGAAGATTATGGAAGCAACCATCAAATTAAGAAGGCCACGCGGAAGAAATCATGAAGCCAACATTTAAGTTATCCTTATCAGGATACTGTTCGGATTTCAATTGTAAATGAATTAGAGTCTAGAATTTGTATTATAAATAGGCATTGTTGTAGCCTAAACAAGGCATCGAGAAAAATAACAAATTTGGTTTTCTTTTGCATACTCTCTTGCTCAAGAAATCAAAGAAATATTTCTTGATCATCCTTTTGTAAATTATCTTTGTAAATTATCTACTATCTTCTTTGTAAAATAAAAATCTACGATATTATAATAGCCTTCCATTTGTGCATATCCCTGTCTCCCCTTTGTAATCAATATTTAATTTTTTAAAAAACTAAAAAAATATAGAAATGTATAGAAAATAATTTTAAAATTCAAAAAAATAAAAAAAAAAAGTATTTAAAATTCAAATGTATTGTAAATTATTAAAATTCCAAAAGATATATAAAATTTAAAAATTGGTAAAAAAGAAAATATTATAAAGTTCTTATTTCTAACAGGTAAAAAACCTAAGTCTTCACTATCGTCTTCTGTTGAAATAAACAAAGCTTTCTTTTCTTTTATCCCTAAGAGTTGTTATTATTAGTGTCAATACTAGTGGCTTCTTCCAATTACGTCATTAATGATATTTCAAATTTAAAAACTTGATAAACCAACGTCAGCATCAATGGCTTCTTTCAACCAAGGTCGAGATAAGTTTTTCAAATCCAAATCCAAAAATATCATTTGACAATGCTGAAAACCAACATCCAACTGGGTCCTTTTATCTCGTCTTCCATCGACGCTCGACTCGTTATTGTAAATGGCTTGATCGAGAAAAAATTAAATGAGTTTTGTTGGAATGGTTAATTAGGGGTTTCTTTTTATTTTAGTTGAATCAAGTGGTTTGAAATATTTAAAGTGTTTGCTTTCTATTTTTAGTGTTTTTGTAACGACTCGATTTTAACCGGTGTTGAAAAATAGGATTTTGGACTTAATTTCGTAAATTGAGTCTGTGAAATTATGAATAAAAGAATTTATATATTTGGTATGAAAATGTATTAGTGGATGACACAAGTAATGAAAACGAGAAAAATCATTAATAATAGTATAAAGACTAAATTGTAAAATGCAATCGCTATTAAATTTTAATTTAAAAAATGTTTGAGGGCTCAATTAACAATTATGAAAATAACTAATGGCTCAATTAGCAATTATGCAAATGAGAGTAAATTGTAAAAGTGCAGTCACTAATGTTTCATGAGTTAGTCGATGAGGACAATTCTTCCATCCATTTCTATTAATTACGTTAACTAATAATCATGACCATTTGTTTAATTAATGAAGTACGATTGGTTTCTTAATTAAGTTTAATTATCCAATTAATCCAAGTATATATATATATATATATATATATATATATACAAGTGATTAGGAGAGAGAAGAAAACATTCATTCCTTTCTCCCAAATTGCCGTCCAAAGTTTGAAAGAAAGAAAGAAATTCCCTTTTACTTTCTTTTACATTTCGGTCAAAAATTAAACAAGATAATTTAATCCTTCATTCATAATTTCTATAGAATTTTAGTTATTTGAGCTTAGTCTATCATACCCAAGTTTTAGATTATCAAATTGTTAAGTCTATGTTACGTTACAATTAGTAAGTTTTTGTGAAATCAAGCTTGATAATGTTAAGGATTGTTAATTAATAAGCTTGTGTTATGTTAGGACTAAGTTAAAAAGTAGTGAAAAGTGTAGGATTTGTACTAAGCTATATAGTTCATTTATGACGTTAGAGACTAAATTGAAATAAATTGGAAGTTGTTAAGAAATTATATTATAGATTAAAAGTAGAAGGTCCCTAAAGAAATTATATTATAGATTAAAAGTAGAAGGTCCCTAATGGAAGAATATGAAAATGGATTTTGATTCGATACTAAATATTGAAAAATATGAACATCACGGATATAGGGACTAAAATGAATAAAACACAAACTAAGTTTAATTGATGTGTTTTTCATGTGATTGCATGAAAACTAACATCGTTTCTATAATTGAATTATTGTATGTAGCTAAAGACGGCATCGGGATGTCTCAAGAGAAAGAAAATACGAGGGCCGTAGATGAGTAGCCTATTCTAGTTTGTGCTTTCATGATTGAATTGAAATTACTTATGTTTGGTTGTTGCAATTAGCTTGCTTAATGTAATGGTCTTGCTTGTCTCATAAATAGTAAGTATGAAATAGTTGGTACTTGTGGAAAATGTGATACTAATGCATATGCTAAGATGAAATGGTATGGAACTAATTTGAGAATCACGTGAATTTGTTATATATTAAATCATGATATGTTAACCATTATGTTTGAAATATTGAATACCCTATTAACAGTCTTGGATAGAGTCAGGTATATTTGGCATGCCATAGGAATTGTAACACCCCAAACCCGGCCCATGCGTTTCGACCGGATCTGGCATGTCACGGCTTGTACTTTGAAAACTTTTGTTTGTGTATTATGGAAATCATAAGTCAATTGGACATTATTTGGTTAGATAGGTGGCATTTTTTTTAAAAAAATTATAAAATCCTTTGTATTATTATTATTGAGTACAATTATACCTTTGACATAATCTCATAGGTTGCAAAACATTAAAACTACTTAATTGGATAAAACTATGGGGCCTTATTACATTGACAATTCCAAAATAACAATAAAATAAAACTTAAAGAAATTCCGAAAATAAATTTGTAGAAGTAAAACTTGATGGCCCCTCGAGTCTGTCTCGGCTCCCATGTCCACAATCTACTGTTCATCTAGAAGACTAGAGAAAAGGAAAGCGTGAGTTACAAAGACTCAGTGTATAAATCTCAAAACACACATCGACCTGAGCCCACAAACACATTATGGACCCTGGCCCATACAGGAATGCATCAATCATAATCACATAATAAACAATAAAGAATGAATAACCCAACCCATCCTAGGTTTCCATCCTCTACACACCAACCTGTACCAACCATCACACCTTGGGGATTTCTACAATCAACCCTCCATCCGCTACACACCAAAACGACAGCCGTACTGCCTATTCCTATTAAGTAGGAATCATTAAACGTGGCATAGCCACCGATCACTATGTGACCTTATATTTAAATTATGTGGGATTTCTACCACCGATCACCAAGTGACCTATCATGCACTTCCTCTTCAATTATCATCATTCCCACCCCATGCATACATACATAAAGAAAACATCAAGCAGACTTATATATTCCTCGATTCACATAGGGAGTTCTATGTTTACGTACCTGGCATCCTTGCCTAACCCTTTTTGGAGTTCCATTCGATTGTCTATACAGCCTTATTCCGGCTTTTTAGCCCATAACATACATAAATAGATATACATACAGGTTTATTAGTAGTGTGTTAGAGATCTACACACCTGGTTACCAATAAAACGATGCTTTCTATGTCGACGCTATCCTTAGTCGACACTACTGCTATCTTCCTAAGGTGTTGTTCAGAAGCCGGTCCACAACCAATTGGCCAATCTCGAACAGTAGATACTGCTCATTTCTTAAACTTAGGGATTCTTTCCTTTGCCTGATCCATATTTAATTCCATCAAATCCTTATCAGAGCTATTATAACAATATTTAATTATTTAATCCTCCTTATAGAGTTAAAATCATATATATATATATATATATATATTGAACAAATTTAATAAAAATCTAGGGATAATCTTCTTACCTTAAAAATCCCAAAATTGGAGACTTATGATTTTTGGCTTTTAGATCTAGTCGACTAAGCTTCCTTCAAATCCCGAATTGCCGCCCATCATAAAACCATTAAACTATTAGCTTTCGGCTTTTGCCTTTCAAAAACCGTGAAAAGATTATGAGAACTAATCAAAAATCGGCTCTTACCTTAGCTTAGGAGTTTCGGCTAACACTAGAGAGAGGATTCGACAATGCCAATAGAAGATTTAAATGTCAGAAGTATAGAACAATTTCTCAAATAGGATGAATAAAAGAAAAAGCGATGGTTGCTTCGGCTTTTTAGAGAAATCGGCACAAGGGAAAAGAAAGTGGGGAAAAGTTTCGGCTTTTGAAGTAATTGAAGAAAGAAATTTGAAGAGGGAGAGGCTAGGGAATTTCGGCACCAAGGGAGAGGATTTTAGGGTTTTCAGTGTCAGAAACAAGGAGCTAGCCCCCCCTATTTATAGATTTTCAACACCCACTACTAAAAACCGAATACGCCCTTAAAATTTAAGCTAAAAGAGAGGAGAAATGTGGCACCCTCTTTGCCATGCAGTAGCCGAATTTTACACTCCTCTAGGTGGTGGATTTTCGGCCAACACTTCTCTTGGAGATAAGCTCCTAACTTTTATCCTTTTTATCTATGATATAATCACTTAAAAATCCACATAAATTTTCCTATTTTATAGCCTTGTAGCCGTCCACCTCTGCTAACCCTAATGCCAAATTTAACTCACTTAAATTAAAAGATTTGGGCTTCAATTAACTTAAATTTTTGGGCCCCTAAATCCCTTGTGTGTGGCGTCACTAGTAATTTCCTTATAGTGCCACTTATTGTTGGGCCACAAGCCCATGTTTGGCATTTTAAACATAACTACCTCCTTTTAATTCTTTAATGCCCAATCTAATAATTTAATCAAGGCCTTAGCCTAATCCTGAGCCCAATTTGGACCCCTATCACTTAAATTAACCTATTAAACCTATCCCTACACTAAATGCATAGGCCCATAAATTTAGGATGTTACAGTTCTACCCCCTTAAAGAAATTTCGTCCTCGAAATTACCTGGTCAGAAAAGATGAGGGTATTGCTGCCTCATTGCTTCCTCAGGTTCTCACGTAGCCTCCTCGGAACCATGATTCCGCCACAGCATCTTAACCAATGGAACCATTTTCCTTCTCAACACATTGACATCAAGATCCAAAATTTCTACTGGTTCCTCTTTGAAGGATAGATCAGGTCTTACCTCGATTTCCTCCATGGGCACAACATGGGACGGATCCGAACGGTATCGTCTTAACATAGAAACGTGAAATACATCGTGAATTTGTCTTAATTCCGGAGGCAACTCCAGCTGATAGGCTACTGGTCCTACTCGCTTCAACACTCGATATGGTCCGATAAATCTAGGACTTAATTTACCCTTTCGACCAAACCTTAGTACCTTCTTCCATGGTGACACCTTTAAAAATACTCTATCACCCACTGCGAACTCTATGTCCTTACGTTTTAAATCAGCATAAGACTTCTGTCTGTTCGATGCCTCATTCGTCATAATTCTTCTGATTTCCCAAACTTGAAAAGTGGCAGCTTTGGTGAATGAAATTTAATAAATATCATGTAACAACCTGTGTTTAGTCAAATTAGAAAAGTGGTTTTAGGACCACAAATCTAAAGACAAAATAATTATTTTATTATTATTTTAATTTTTCCAGCATGATTGAATGATTGTGTGAAAGTTTCATTAAAGAATTTTATCGTTTGAGTGCTTAATTTGATAAAAATGACTAAATCGCTTAAAGTGTAAAAGTAGAGTTCTATTAGTTAAAGGTGCCTAATAGCTATGAAATATTAAAGTGGAGGTCCTTATGTTATAATTAGACCATTATAATGGTGGGTGGACATTTATGGGCATACATTAAGTGATTTGTATGTTTAATAACCAAGGTTAAATGTTTAATAACCAAAGTAAAATAACCTAAACTCATGCTACATTCCACCGAAAATTTGAAGAAAGAAATCCATTTTTCTAGAGTTCAAGGTTCGGCCATTGTTATTAATGCATGTAAGTGATTTTTGACTCGGTTTTTAATGATTTCTATGTTTTTGAGATCGTTGCAGCTTAGTCTAGCTAGCCCAGGGACTATTTTACAAAACTGTTGTAATAACCAATTTTGGCTCGGGCCCGTCAGAAACAACCAAGGCCCATCAAATAATAAAACCAATAATAAATAAAAAAAGTCCAGGAACAGTCCAAATACACAACCCAAACAATGTGGCCCAATTACAAAACCCGTCAGACCCACTAAGCCCAATCCAAACTCTAACCCATAAACAAAATAAAAGTTCAAAAACAGAGGTCCATTTACAAAGCAAATTTGGAGCCAAATTAAGAAGACCAAATACCAGACCCAAATTTAATAACAGCCCAAAAAAAAAAAACTACAAACGCTGGCCCAAAGACCAAATCTCAGAATTGGCCCAAATGGCCCAAACAGGACAGGATCCCAGAATCTTCTGGTGACCTTTCGGGGCCACTCCCACGCGCGCCTGTTCAGATCCTCGTGCATGCCCACACGCATCTCTCAGCCACTGGACACTCCACCAGCGCCTTCCCCCAAGCCTCGGCCAACACCCACACGCCTCTGACGTCCTCACTCTCGCACGCCTCCATCGCCCGCACGCTGTGCCCATCACCTACAAAGAAACACGACCAACGAGAAAGAAAATGACAAAAGAGATGAACAGATTAAAAATGAGTTAAAACAGAGACCCATGCTTTTGTAAATCGGTTATAAAAACCAAAACCATTGTAAATGTTCGGGGGGGATTTTTTGAAAAAATACGAACACCTGCAAAAAAGAAATAAAAGATTCAAGGTTGAGTCCATTTTTGTTCTTATTTTTACTATTTCTTTCATTCATTTTCAGTTCTTTATTTTTGTTACTTTAGGATTTTTACAAGCAATAATAAAAAAGAAAAAGGGAAAGAGTCTCACCAAAGCTTTTACTATCGCGATGTCGGAGTGCTCCCTCCGTCGTCGGAGCTTGATTGAGAAAAGGAGTGCCAAAGACCTTTTCCCTTTTGTTTTTGGGCGCCAAACATCAGGGCTTCAAAAGGGTGAGGGAAAGGGCCAAAAGACCCGATTTTGGGCATCATCGGCCAACAATACGGTGGTGGCGCGGTGGTGAGATGGAACGCCAGGGAGTTCAATCGTCGAGCAAAAGAAGGAGAATAAAGGAAGATACTTACTTTGGGATCTGGTCTCCGTCGATTGGCTTATCAAAAATGGCGCTAACGATTTCCCTCTCACGTTGGCAGCCGCCGGATGGTGGTGGTTTGACGACGACGTGATTTGGGTTACAACCCTAGCAGAAGAAGAAACGAAAATGGGGAGGGGTTCTCTGTTTGTTTTTAAGAAAGGAAATGAAATAAAAAAATAAAAGGGGGTCTGTGGCTTTTGTTTTTTTTTGAAGCATTAAAAAATGAATTCAAAATAAAAAAACTTAATTTTAACAATAACAACGAAACGGCGCCTTTTACTAAAAGGAATATGCGCATGTCCATTAAAAGGGATAATTGCGCGATTAGTCCCTATCCTTTTGCAGCGTCATTCAATCAACCTTTTTGTTTTTTTTTTCCTTTTACGGATTTTTCCCCTTTAATCCCTCTAGGTTTTCAATCAGGTCCTTGACTCATTGATGAGCATCTAGGCCTGGGAATTTTACCCGTTCGGTCCTTTTTGTTTTACGCGCGTTCCATTTAAATCCATACCCTATTTCTTTTATATTTATTTATTGCGATTTCAGTACTTTAATTTTATTCTAATTTCAGCTTAGTCCTTACTTGTTTATTTTCATAACTATAGTGTATTATTATTATTGTTATTATTATTATTATTATTATTATTATTATTATTATTATTATTATTATTATTATTATTATTATTATTATTATAAGCTCATATGCGCTACTTTTTAAACATTTACACATATGGTTTATTTTAAGATTCTTTATACATTATTTTTGTAATTGTTTTATTAATTATTTTAAGTCTTCTTCATATTATTATTCTATACTTTTATACATAGATATATATACATTATCCTATTTAAAGTTTTTTATACATCTCTTTTAAAAATTGTCTTGTATATTATTGATTTGAAAATCCCTTTTTGCATTATCAATTTTAAACTAATTTATTGTCATTTCAAATTATATGTTTGATATTTAATTTATTTCAACTTGCTTCATACTTGCTGAAAATTGTTACATACGTTGTTTAATTTATTTGCCTTTGATTATTGATGTTAATGTTTAGATAGTGCGCATTATACGATTGCCATCTTTGTATGTATTGTAGTTCGTTATTTTGTATTTTCGTACCATCGTCGTTCAGTCGTATAGCATTTTATTCATGTATTATTGCTCTGTGATTGTTGCTATTTTCATATTATGCCATCACATTGTGCATTAAACCTTAACACATTTTTTCAACTCAGATCGCTTCATTTTATTTCGAACAAAATTAATGAATGCCTTTGAGTGTTATACTTGCGATTATCCAAAAGCATAAATTTTTCAAAGATGAGGTGATATTTGTGTGTTTAGCAGTACGGGAGATTACATCCTAACATGCTGGGTGTTGATTTTTCGTTCAACTAAATAACCAAATACCATTTTCATATCCTTTGAAGATCAAAGATGATCTCGATGTCAGAGTATAAAGGTGTTATATCCTAACGTGTTGGGTATGATACTTTCATTCCTTTGAAACGAGATAATCTTGAGATTCAATCCCAATTTAACGAATTCTTTTTTTTTTTTAAATTTTTACCCTAGATATTTTCAAGTTTTCCACATTAGGACATTGATCAATCAATTTGGTACCGATTTTGGGCGTTGCGAGGGTGATAATCCTTCCTCGCACGTAACCGACTCCCGAACCTGTTTTCTCGAACATTCGTAGACCAAAAGCTCTGTTTTAATAAACCAAAATGTTTTATTAAAACAAAGGTGATCCGATCACACTTAATAAAATGTCGGTGGCGAGTCCCGTTTTATTTTCATTTTCAAAAACAAGTCGATTCCCGTTTTGTCAAAAAATGGTTACGACAGCTTGGCGACTCCGCTGGGGACCTCGAGAGTCAGGCCATAAATTGATTGATTTTTGTCCTTTTGATTCAAAATTTGGAAAATTGTTTTGAAAAATCATGTTTCTTTTGATGCATCCGTTTGTGCTTTAACTGCAATAATGTTGAGTCTCATAATTCTTACACTTGCATTGCATGACCGCTGCGGTCACACCTTTAAGTGGGAGTAAGAAACTAAGCTTTCGTGAGGTTTTCACCTCCGCATGGGCTAGTGGATTGCTCCCGGGATACATCCGTACCTATGTGCTTCGTGAGGTTTTCACCTCCGTATGGCCATAGGGAAATGTATCCCCCTGAACTAAACTCGGTCCGTATGAGCCTATAATGGGTGAGGATTGAGGAATCCGCTGGTTCAGGTACCTTTACTCTAGAACCAAACCGCATATAGAGAGACCTAGGAACCTACACTAGATAGAGCCATGCTAAACCCCTAGAGGGCACCTCGATAGGTGTTCTACGTTTGTTATTTCTCCTACGCTGACGTTCTTTTCTGTGTTTGTTTATTTCTCTTGCACTAACGTGTTTTCTCTTGTTTTGATTGCATTGCACCCATTTTTCATATTTAAGAGGTGTTGATTCGGGTTCGATTGCTGAATTGGAAAGTTTGCCATGGGAAACAACTTTCTTGATAAAGTGGAAGATAATGCGGCTATCCGAATTTGGTCAGAGGCAACACAACTAGAAAAGGAAGATAGTCTACCTGCGGGGCATGTGTCAGAATTATGGGACTACACTCGTATTAGTGTGACACAAAATAACTTTCACGAGTTAAAAGCTATATGGGATCAACAGAACGATGAGACCAAGAGTTCATTCTGCCATAGTTACGGAGATTTGCCACACTTGCTTGACGTCAAGGTGGATGAGCAGTTATTCCGAGCTATCATTCAGTTTTGGAACCCCGCGTATAATTGCTTCACTTTTGGGAAAGTGGATTTGGTACCCACCATAGAAGAATACACAGCTCTACTGCATTGCCCGATGGCTCAGGTTGATAGAATCTATTCGAGAGCGCTTACGTCCTAGCCTTTTGGAAGAAATTAATGAGCATTACGAGAATGAGTGAGCAATAGATCACAACCAAGATCAAGCAAAAGGGCGAGTGTAAGTGCATCTCATGGTGGAACTTGAGAGATTTGATTTTAACCCATCCTGATATAAGTAAAAGAGTCGATGTTTTCGCACTGAGCATCTAGGGTTAATGCTATTCCTTAGAGCATTAGGACATGTAGATGAAGCTGTCACAAATTTCTTCGACCGACTCAGTATGGGGGTTACACCAGTTCCTGCAATCTTGGCCGAGACTTTCAGATCATTGAACGTATGTAGAAGGTCCGGAGAAGGCAGGTTCGTGGGGTGTGCGCAGCTGCTAATGGTTTGGTTTTATAGCCATTTTTGGAAGGTGGATAAAGTTTCTTGTCAGATCTTTACAGATAACTATTCCTCGTTGAAAGAGATAGCAGCAGTGCCAAGAAGAGACGACGTATCAGAAGAGAATTGGATAGCACTTCTTCAAAATCTTCAGGATGCGGATATCGAATGGAGAGCTCCTTGGTTTGTACCCGACGAGATTCTATTTCGATGTGGGAATTTCGATTGGGTCCCTTTGCTCGGAATTTAGGGAGCCACTGGTTATGCTCCTTTAATGGTATTAAGACAGTACAGGTCGAGACAATTTATACCGGTGACACATGGCCTAGCACAATGTGAGTTCCCGTATAAAGGAGAAAACTACAAGAAAAGAGTCAAAGAAATTTCTACTGCTTGGAACCAAGTTCGTCGAATGAAAAAGTTGACAGCAGGATCAAGGACTACTCTCGAATATAGCAGATAGATCAGTAGAAGAATCAACGACAACATCCCAGGGCCAAGTCTAGAAGACGAACGATCCGTGGAGGAATATTTGCGGGTAATCCCATCAGAAGTGGAGATAATAAAGCAAGATTTTGAAAAGAAGAATCGTGAGATGGAAAAGAAGATAGAGCAATTAGAAGAAGAGAAGATGCATTTAAAGTTAGATGCCGACGTGCAAATGATGGAGACCGAGAAGTAAAAGAAAGGAAAAAATAAAGCCGAGGAAGACTTAGAAAGCTTGAAGACAGACTACAAGAAAATGCGCATATCGATGAGGACTGTTGGGCTGGGGAAAACTTCAGAGCAGTGGAAAAAGGAAATTCAAACGGGAAGGACCAAGGCCAATCAATGGAAGAGAAAATTCCAAGAGGCTTAGGCGCAGAGAGAGGCTATAGAAACAAGTCTATCAGAGGCCCAAAGCGACAAAGAGAAATTAAAGGCTAGAAAAACACTTTATCAGTATAGAATCGCAATTTTGTGGTTGAGTTGAGAGCCAGTTTAGAGAAAATCGAGGCAATGAAGGGAAGAATAGAAGAGTTAGAGTACGCTTTACAAAGTAGTAAACTTAAAGTAGAGCTTCTTGAAGCAAATGAAGAGCGTGGGAAGGAACAACTTCATCACTCTCAGAGTCAAGTCAGGGATCAGGACTACCTTATGGGTGAAGTTGTGACTCAAATCCGGGAGGTGGCCGAATATTTGCAAACATTGGCAGTTCAGGCTGACATACTAAGTGTGAAGTACGAGCTAGTATCGGACAAGGGTCAAGAATTAGCTTCGTTGCTCGAGAAAGTCAAAACTCTGTGCATTAGGGCAAAGTTGTATTTATAATCCATCTTATGTAAAGAGCTTTGTTTTCTGAAAAGTTTTCTAAATGAAGTTGAATCTAAATCGACGCCTCTTTGCATTCATGCATTTGCATTACATTGCATCATCATAGAAAGGGGGTGTTGATTCATATTCGATTTTTGAATAGGAGAGTTTGTCATAAGGAAATGTGTTACTTGATAAAGTGGATTATAATACGGTCGTCTGAACATAGTCTAGGTAACAACGAGAGAAGACCTTGCCTGAAGATTCAAAGCTGACAAGGATTGTCCGGGAGTCATCAAAAGATTATGAACACCGCGGAGGATAAGCGAGTGACGAGGTACGACCTGGACCAAGCAACAAAGAGCTAGAAGAGACGTCTATTGAGAAAGTTCAAGGGACACGACTATAACATCCGGTTGCAAAGAGGAGGATTGGTGTTTTCACCTGGACTATGAGGACAAAGCCATGAATGCGATCCGTTTTACGTAAAGAAACGTATCTTCTAGAAAAGCTCTTCTAATGGAATTGAATTCATGATCAACGCCTCTCTTTCTTTTTGCATTCATTCCATGCATTTGCATTACATTTCATGCATTTGCATTACATCATATCACATGCATTAAAATTTGTAGAAAGACTCTAATTAGGTGAAATTATTTCGTTAACCTAGAAAACATGGAACAAAGGTTGGAGAGATTAGAGCAAGGAAAAATACTAATGCAAGAACAGTTGGCCAAAATTCAACGGAACATGCAAGATCAAATGAATATGATGCGCCAGTTAACCCAACTACTAGTCGAAAGACTTGAAAAAAGGAGTGGCCCTGTGGTCGGCAGTGCGGATGATGGTAAAGAAATTGTTTATTCCCCGATAAATATCCTGGCTCAACCAGACGTACAGTCACAAAGGGAACCCGTCATTGATAAACCCCAAGGTCAACACTAATACTTCGACCCTGTTGGGCTTGTACTTAAACTCTGAAGATGATCGAGCCAAACCGATTGTTCAAACAGTGGCAAAAGAAGAGAGAGAGAGGACTTTGAAGGGCCCGAAGAAAAAGGAAAAGGAAGTGGGTAGTACGAGTAGGTATGACAAAAGACCATTCACCATGTTCCCACCAAATACCATGCCTGCTCCAAGCCAGCCCAAAAATGAACAAAGACCGACAAGACCCAATCTTGAAAAACCTCAATTCACCCCTATTCCCGTGTCGTACGGAGAACTGTGCCTGAAATTATTGGAAAAACAATTAATATCCCCACATTATATGGCACCCCTGAAACCCCCATACCCAAAATGGTACGATCCTAACGCCTGTTGCATGTACCATGCTGGAAACCAGGTGCAATCTATAGAAAATTGTCTAGCCTTTAAAAGAAGGGTTCAAGGTCTCATTGATACAGGCATTTTACGGTTTGATGGTACTAGTAATGTGGCTAGAAATCCGCTCCCTAACCATACTGAAGGGAACGTGAGCGTGGTGACAAAGGAGATGACGCAATTAAAGATGTCTCATTGATACGCCCTTGTCCTCCTGGATTCATTTGGAACATTTGGACTGCTGTGGATCTTCTTGTAGTTTCTAAGTCCTCTCCAAAGTAATACCCAATGTTAACTCTCTAATAGTGGGGTTCTTTTGTAAGAGCTTATGTTTGCTCTTTATCATTTAAATGAACATTAATGGAGATGCATTTAGTCATAGTCCTTTCATTCTCGTTAACTTCATAAGTGCTCCCTCTTCTCACGACCTGTCCTTACATGTACCTCATATCATGCCATAACATTATGTTTGTTCGGTTCCAACACTTTGATACTCCTCCATGGTTTTCTTTCCCATTCACCTTTCAGGTGCTCAGATATCAACGACATGAACAATCCCGTTACAAGTCCTGATGTAACATCCAGGATTTAGGGGTCTCGTATTTTATTCGTATCTATGTGTTAGTATGCTCTGTATGTCTGTTTGAGTGTGTTGGGGGCTTCGGGGAACCTTGGGATTAGGTAGGTGCTTCAGTGGAAATTTCTGGTTTGGAGCCTTTAGGGGAGAGCTAGTGGCATCAGGCCTTAAGGAATTTAAGGTGGTGTTTAAGGACACAACAAGTGAAGTGGTGGAGTGGCAAGGAGGCGTCACCTTGTGTGCAGGGGTATTGCGTCAGAAGGGAGCTGCAAGGGGGGAAGAGGTTCGAGTAGCATGAGTTGCATTTTGGGGATTTGTTTTTGCGTCTGAAGGGGAGGTGTTAGAGTTCGGCTAGGATACTGGTAGGGGAAACTCAAATGTGTGGCTATGAGGGGAGATAGAAGTTTGAATCATTCAAACTTGTTTAAATGGATGGATGGGAGTAAAGTTAGGAGAAAGTTAAGGGATTTGGAAAGGGGTAGATTTGTTGGCCGAGTGTGGTATGGTGGAAGGAGGGGAGTTTCGGTTTGTGTGTAGTGAGGTGTGTGTGTGCCAAAAATCCTTAGAGCATAGGTCCTCTTTTCGGTTCTTTTGTGTGCATCTTTTGGTTTTTCTTCTTTTTCTTTTCTCTAAATTCTCTGCCGAAAGTGTCAAGCAAGGGGCATTCTTTTCTTTCTTCTTTTTCTTTAGTCAAGGCCGAATGTGGGAGTGATCATTTGGAGCATTCTTGTTCATCTTTTCTTCTCTCAACCTTAAAAGCCGAACCTCTTACCAAGTCTCTCTCATTTTCTTTTTTTCATTTTCACTTGATTGCCTTATAAGCCATCTCTCCCTATATTTCTCTCTTGGTGGCCGAATACATCTCTCATTTCGGGATCATAGCCGAACCATATCACCCTCTTATTCACTTTTCTTTTCATTTTTTTAATATTAAAACTCTCACCTCAAAAGCCGAATAACCCCTACTATCTATTGGAATCTTGGCCGAATCTTTCAGTCACCACTACCCCTCTCTTTTCATCTTTACTTGTTCTTCTATTATTTCCTTGAGTCTCATCTCTTGATCAAAGCATTCAAGTAGGATGTTATATCCTAGTGGTGGCCAATGTTAAGGGAGTTAAGGATCTTTCGGGATTCGTTCAATCAAGGTAAAGGGTATAACATTCGGCCGAAGGCCACTTCTTTTGTCCAAAAGTGTTAGGCCAAATCTAACATGGTTTATGTAGGGATTTCGACAACCTTCAAGTTCAAGTGAGAGCCTTCGGGATTTAGGTCGACTTTGGTAAGGGTGTTCTTTCGATCTTAGCATTCATTTGGTTTCACTATTCTTTTCTATTCAACGTTTTAACCAGGGTCTTTTGATCAAAGATTTTGTTTGATGGATTCGAGCATCGGCTAAGGAGAGAAAGGGGTTAGACACATAGTCGCTACCCTTAAATTCAAGAAGCGGTCAGTTTCAGCAGTTCAGAATTGGCCACCTGGGTGTGGGCCAGCTTCGGAGCAGAATCGTAGGCAAATAGCGGTAGTGTCGATTAGCGATAGTATCAACATAGAGGGCGTGGTATTGCGAGTTATCAGGTGTGTAATTAACACACTGTTTATTTATTTGCTTTGATTAAAATATATGTATTATGTATGGTAGCCGAAACAGTGGCTGTAGTGGTGTTATTACCCATTTTGGGTAATCCGGTAACCAGGTTAGTATACTACCTATGTTGAGGGTGTGGTTAATAATTGTGGATCTATATAAGCATGTCATATATGCATATCGGGTATGTTCCTATGATATATTGCCATTTCATCATATTATGCTGCATGCGCATAGGGTTCGAGATATATTGAATAAAGGGGAAGTGTGTACATTTATGTACGTGGGTGACTCTGTCATGATTAATGATGGCCTCGAGCCTCATTGTGGATTGATGATGACCTTGAGTCTCATCGTGGATATTTGTGATTTTAATCATGTAGACCAGTGGGTAGACCACTAAGTGGACTTTGAGCAGTGTGCCGTCGGCATAGACTGCCAAAGAGGTGTGTAGCGGATGGAGGGTCGATTTAGTAATCCTCAGGTGTGTGGTGGATGGATATACGGGTGGTGTGTAGCGGTTGGATACTAGGTTGGGGTTGGGTTAACATATTGCATCATTATGCGTGGTATGTGGTTTGATGTGGATTTGGGGTCAAGCCCATTTGTGGAATCGTGTGGATTAATTGCACACTGAGTCTGGTGACTCACCTTGTTTTTCAAACAATGCAGGTAATTCATAATTCATTGGATCGGGCTGGAGTGGATCCGAGGTGGCCATGCAGAAGCTGTTTTTTTTTATTTCTAAGTACATTTTAAACTTTTAATTACTTTTTGGGATATTTTTATTGTAATAAGGCCGCTTTAAATGTTTTGAGATATCATGGATTAACTCGGATTTATTATTGGTTAATTAATTAAAAGTGGTTTTTAAGATATTTATATCATAAGAGTAACAAATGAAGTTTTGTTTAAATTTTGGACCGCTTATAAACAAACGTTTTCCTTGAAACTCAAGCATGAATAACGATTTGAACTTTGTACAACCCAGAAGGTTTTATTTGTCGACAAATTGCTAATTTTAAACGAGAAACTCCTTTTTTTTAACGAAGTATTTGTTTAAGAACTTAAAACTTATTTTCACCTTCAAAACAGAACTTTTTTCAACATTTTTCCCAGTAACATTCCGAATTCGGCCGTGGTGTTTTGGGCCGGGTTTGGGGTGTGACAATTTGGTATCAGAACCCAGATTTTAAACTCGGCCTTTGGGTTTTTAAGGCCCATAACATTTTCAAATTTGGTATTCAAAGTTAGCTAAAAGAAATTTTTCGTGGAATGGATTTGTGAAGGCATGGTACTCGAATCTTCCGGCCCAGGTCCGCCAGGTAAGTCTTCTAACTGTTGAATGTATTGAATGAAAGTGGTTATGTGGTGCATTGTTGTGGACACTAGGAATTAAGATATTCTCTTTAGAGACTGAAACCTTTAGGGATGTGTGCTATTTACGAAAGAATAACTTGAAATACTGTGTCATAAAACTACCTCTTTAATCAACAAGTGGAAAGAAAGCTAATGCATAAAATTTCTTAAAACAGATTAAAACGCGACGATAGACATGAGTTCTAGGGGACGTGGTCGTAATGCGCGTGGGCGTGGTAGAAGTAGAATGGCTGTGTCGGAGCCAGTTTGGTCTGGTCATGGTTCAGGGAACGAGGCGCCACCGCCGACTGTAGAAGCAGAGTTTCAAGATCAAACGGGTGGAGACGACGCAGTGTCTCAGGCTACGCTGCGGGTTCTGGAGAGAGTTGTGGGAGCGAATATGGGTACTGGGGCCCACAAGTCCGTGTCTGAGCGACTCCGAGCGAATGGAGACGAGATATTTAGGGGTGTCTCGAGGGTAGCTCCGAACGTGGCAGAGTATTGGTTAGAGGCAGTTGAGAGGATCATGGATGACTTGGACTGCACAGCTGAAGAGAAGTTGAAGGGCGCTGTTTCTTTACTTCAGGATGAGGCCTACCAGTGGTGGCTCACTGTCAGAGAGGGTACTCCGACAGACCGAGTGGATTAGAGTTTCTTTAAGATAAAGTTCGAAGGGAAGTACGTCGGGGCTAGTTATGTGGACGCACAGAGGAAGGCATTCCTGAACCTAGTGTAAGGGGGTAAGTCAGTAACTTAATATGAGGCAGAATTCTTACGACTAAGCCGGTAAGCCAGAGGGATGGTTGCAACTGACTACGAGCGCTGTGTGAGATTTAAGGATGGGCTGCGAGATGAGCTGCGGGTGTTGATAGCTCCTCAACGGGAAAAGGACTTTGCTACTTTGGTAGAAAAAGCTCGGATAGCCGAGGAGGTTAAGCGAACTGAGAGGCAGAACAGAGATAAGGACAGAGGCAGCAATAAGAGGGGTTTTGGACCGTTAGCATCATCTGGGGGTTTTCAGAAAAAGCCTAGGGTTGAGGGTCCTGCTCGCGTTTTTATGCCAGCTGCTGGGAATCAGTTTCGTCTGTGTGTTCAGTGTGAAAGGTCTCATGTGGGAGAGTGCTGGGAAAGGAATAAAGAGTGTTACAGGTGTGGGTCAAAGGATCATTTGGTTAAGAACTGTCCTCAGGACATGGCTATAACTCGGGTGTCAAGGAGTCGTGGTCCGAACCGAGGAGAGAATGGTTTTGGCCGAGGTCGTGGACCACCGGGCAGAGGTGCTAGGAGCTCAGATACAAGACAGCCTGGGTTGGTTTACGCAGCCAGACATCGTGAGGAAGGGGATGCCCCAGATGTTATCACAGGTACGTTTCTCATTTTTGGGTTACCCTTTACTGCTTTAATTGATGTTGGGTCGACTCACTCCTATATTGCTAGTATGGTGTCTGGAACCTTGAATGTGAATCCTGAAATTGTCTCTAGGAAGATGATAGTGCTTAGTCCTTTAGGGCAATCAGTAGTGGTAGATAAACTTTTTAGAGATGTTCCTCTAGAAGTTCAGGGGTCAGTGTTTCCGGATGACTTGATGGAGCTGCCGTTTGGGGAATTTGACTTGATCTTAGGCATGGACTGGTTAGTAAGGTATCGTGCGAATTTGGACTGTGCTGCTAAGCGCATGACGTTGAAGACTCTTGAGGGCAATGAGGTTTTGGTAATAGGTGAGAGGAGAGACTACCTGTCTAATGTAGTGTCTGCTCTTAAGGCGGAGAGGATGGTGAAGAAGGGGTGCTTGGCTTTCTTAATGTTTGTTAGAGCTCTGGATGCAAATGAAGCAGCTGTGGGGGAGGTTAGAACAGTGAAGGAGTTTGTGGATGTTTTTCCGGAAGAACTTCCAGGGTTGCTTCTGGATCGTGAGGTGGAGTTTGGAATTGACCTTCTGCCAGGTACAGCGCCAGTGTCCATCGCTCCTTACAGGATGGCTCCGAAGGAGTTGGTTGAACTTAAAGCCCAGATCTAAGAGTTGTTAGATCACGGTTTTATTCGAACCAGTGTGTCTCCATGGGGAGCACCGCTGTTGTTTGTAAAGAAGAAGGATGGATCTATGCGTATGTGCATAGAATACCGCCAGTTGAATAAGCTGACGAACAAGAACAAATACCCACTGCCGAGGATAGACAACTTGTTTGATCAGCTTAAAGGGGCTGCGGTCTTTTCGAAGATAGATTTGAGGTCGGGATATCATCAGCTTAAGGTGAAGGAAGCATATATTCACAAGACGGCTTTCTAGACTCGATACGGGCACTATGAATTCCTGGTAATGCCGTTCGGGTTAACGAACGCACCAGCTATGTTCATGGATATGATAAACCGGGTTTTCCAACCCTACTTGGACCAGTTCGTAGTGGTGTTCATTGACGACATTTTGGTATATTCCAAGTCGGAGGAGGAGCATGATACGCATCTCCGGGTAGTGTTGCAGATTTTAAGGGAGAAGAAGTTGTATGCCAAATTTAGCAAGTGCGAATTTTGGTTAGGAAAAGTTGCTTTTCTGGGTCATGTGGTATCTGCAGAAGGGATAAGAGTGGATCCTCGGAAGATTGAGGCGGTATTGGATTGGAAACCACCTAAGCCAGTGGCGGAGATTCGCAGTTTCTTGGGCTTAGCCGGTTATTACAGAAGATTCGTCGAAGGTTTTTCCTCTATAGCAGCACCCTTGACTAAGTTGTTGAGGAAGAAGGTACCTTTTGTGTGGATGGACAAGCAATATGAGAGTTTCGAGAAGCTAAAAAAGGTTTTGACTGAGGCTCCGATTTTAATTCAGCCTGAAGCAGGGAAAGATTTTGTGGTGTATTGTGATGCTTCTCATAACGGGTTAGGTTGTGTACTGATGCAGGAAGGGAAGGTTGTTGCCTATGCGTCTCGGCAGTTGAGACCACATGAAGCTAACTATCCGACGCATGACCTGGAGTTGGCTGCAGCAATTTTCGCTTTAAAAGTGTGGAGGCATTATTTGTATGGAGAGAAGTCAGTAATCTACACGGACCATAAGAGTTTAGAGTATCTGCTAACTCAGAAGGAGCTGAACTTGAGCTAGCGAAGGTGGGTGGAGCTGCTGAAGGATTACGACTGCTCGATTGAATATCACCCAGGGAAGGCAAATGTAGTGGCAGATGTACTAAGTCAGAAAGTAGTATCAGATTTGAGGGCGATGTTCGCTCATCTTAGCCTTTATGATGACGGGAGTTTGTTAGCGGAGCTACAGGTGAAGCCGACATGGATAAGTCAGGTAAAAGAGAAACAGTTAGTGGATGAGGTTCTGAATGCTCGACTTCTGCAAGTATAGAATAGGGGATTAGAAGACTACAGTGTGAACAGCGACGGAGTTTTGTGTTTCTGTGGTAGGGTTTGTATGCCAAAAGATGTGGAGTTGAGGCAGAAGATTCTTCGAGAATTGCATAGTAGCCCTTATGCTATGCATCCTGGAGGGAGTAAGTTGTATAGGGACCTACGGGATCAGTTTTGGTGGCCTGGATTGAAGCGGGAAGTTACAAAATTTGTGGGGAAGTGTTTGACATGTCAGCAGGTCAAAGCTGAACACCAAGTGCCTTCGAGATTGCTGCAACCAGTGAAGATTCCGTAGTGGAAGTGGGAGAGAATCACGACGGATTTCGTTAGTGGGCTTCCTCTTACGCCTACTAAGAAAGACTCGGTATGGGTGATTGTGGATCGATTGACAAAATCCGCTCATTTCATACCTATTAGTGTTGATTACTCTCAGCAGAGGTTGGCAAAGCTGTATGTAGCGGAAATTGTGAGACTTCATGGGGTGCCAGTATCGATCATATCAGATAGGGACCCTAGATTTACGTCGCGGTTTTGGAGGGCGTTGCATCAGGCATTGGGCATGAGGTTGGACTTTAGCACGACATTTCATCTGCAGATGGATGGCCAGTCTAAAAGGGTAATTTAAGTGTTGGAAGATATGTTGAGAGGATGTGTTATCGACTTCAGGGGTAGTTGGGAGGAATTCTCGCCCTTAGCAGAATTCGCATACAACAACAGTTATCAAGCTAGTATTCGGGTGGCGCCGTATGAAGCATTGTATGGGCGGAAGTTCGGACTCCTACTTGTTGGACAGAACTGGGTGAACGTCATGTTTTAAGTCCGGAGATAGTGGTAGAGTCAGAGGAGAAGGTTAAGGTAATCCGAGCACAGTTGAAGAAGGCATCTGACGACAGAAATAGTATGCGAATCTTAAGCGGAAAGAGATAGAATTTGCAGTAGGTGACCATGTGTTTCTGAAAGTTTCGCCGTGGAAGAAGGTGATGAGATTTGGACGTAAGGGTAAGCTGAGTCCCAGGTTTGTAGAGCCTTATCGGGTTTTGAAGCGAGTTGGACCAGTGGCGTATTAGTTAGAGTTGCCTTCAGAATTGAAGCATATGCATGATGTGTTCCACGTCTCGATGCTACGACGTTACCGATCGGATTCGTCTCACGTAGTGCCAGTAGAGGAGGTTGAGTTGAGGCCAGACTTGTCTTATGAAGAGGAGCCGATTCAGATTTTGGAGCGAGATGTGAAGGTGCTACGGAAGAAATCAGTTCCTCTAGTCAAGGTGTTGTGGCGGAACCATGGTTTAGAAGAAGCTTCGTGGGAGCCGGAGGAGGCAATGTGACAGTAATACCCTCACCTATTTTGAACAGGTAATTTCGAGGCCAAAATTTCTTTAAGGGAGTATAACTGTAACATATGGGATTTAGGGGTCTCGCATTTTATTCGTATCTATGTGTTAGTATGCTCTATATGTCTGTTTGAGTGTGTTGGGGGCTTCGGGGAACCTTGGGATTAGGTAGGAGCTTCAGTGGAAATTTCTGGTTTGGAGCCTTTAGGGGAGAGCTAGTGGCGTCAGGCCTTAAGGGGTTTAATGTGGTGTTTAAGGACACAACAAGTGAAGTGGTGGAGTGGCAAGGAGGCGTCACCTTGTGTGCAAGGGTATTGCGTCAGAAGGGAGCTGCAAGGGGGGGAAGAGGTTCGAGTAGCATGAGTTGCATTTTGAGGATTTGTTTTTGCGTCTGAAGGGGAGGTGTTGGAGTTCGGCTAGGATACTGGTAGGGGGAAATGTTGATTGAGTCAACAACTCAAATGTGTGGCTATGAGGGGAGATAGAAGTTTGAATCATTCAAACTTGTTTGAATGAATGGATGGGAGTAAAGTTAGGAGAAAGTTAAGGGATTTGGAAAGGGGTAGAGTTGTTGGCCGAGTGTGGTATGGTGGAAGGAGGGGAGTTTCGGTTTGTGTGTAGTGAGGTGTGTGTGTGCCGAAAATCCTTAGAGCATAGGTCCTCTTTTTGGTTCTTTTGTGTGCATGTTTTGGTTTTTTTTTCTTTTTCTTTTCTCTAAATTCTCTGCCGAAAGTGTCAAGCAAGGGGCATTCTTTTCTTTCTTCTTTTTCTTTAGTCAAGGCCGAATGTGGGAGTGATCATTTGGAGCATTCTTGTTCATCTTTTCTTCTCTCAACTTTAAGAGCCGAACCTCTTACCAAGTCTCTCTCATTTTCTTTTTTTCATTTTCACTTGATTGCCTTACAAGCCATTTCTCCCTATATTTCTCTCTTGGTGGCCGAATACATCTCTCATTTTGGGATCATAGCCGAACCATATCACCCTCTTATTCACTTTTCTTTTCATTTTGTTAATCTTAAAACTCTCACCTCAAAAGCCGAATAACCCCTACTATCTATTAGAATCTTGGCCGAATCTTTCATTCACCACTACCCCTCTCTTTTCATCTTTATTTGTTCTTCTATTATTTCCTTGAGTCTCATCTCTTGATCGAAGCATTCAAGCCGGATGTTATATCCCAGTGGTAGCCAAAGTTAAGGGAGTTAAGGATCTTTCGGGATTTGTTCAATCAAGGTAAAGGGTATAACGTTCGGCCGAAGGCCACTTCTTTTGTCCAAAACTGTTAGGCCGAATCTAACATGGTTTATGTAGGGATTTCGACAACCTTCAAGTTCAAGTGAGAGCCTTCGGGATTTAGGTCGACTTTGGTAAGGGTGTTCTTTCGATCTTAGCATTCATTTGGTTTCGCTATTCTTTTCTATTCAACGTTTTAACCCGGGTCTTCTGATCAAAGATTTTGTTTGATGGATTCGAGTATCAGCCAAGGAGAGAAAGGGGTTGGACACGTAGTCCCTACCCCTAAATTCAAGAAGCGGTCAGTTTCAGCGGCTCGGGATTGGCCACCGGGGTCTGGGCCAGCTTCGGAGCAGAATCGTAGGCGAATAGCGGTAGTGTCGATTAGCGATAGTGTCGACATAGAGGGCATGGTATTGCGAGTTATCAGGTGTGTAATTAACTCACTGTTTATTTATTTGCTTTAATTAAAATATATGTATTATGTGTGGTAGCCAAAATAGTGGCTGTGGTGGTGTTATTACCCATTTTGGGTAATCCGGTAACCAGGTTAGTATACTACCTATGTTGAGGGTGTGGTTAATAATTGTGGATCTATGTAAGCATGTCATATATGCATATCGGGTATGTTCCTATGATATATTGCCATTTCATCATATTATACTGCATGTGCATGGGGTTCGGGATATATTGAATAAAGGGGAAGTGTGTACATTTATGTACGTGGGTGACTCTGTCACGATTAATGATGGCCTCGAGCCTCATTGTGGATTGATGATGACCTTGAGTCTCATCGTGGATATTTGTGATTTTAATCACGTGGATTAGTGGCTAGACCACTAAGTGGACTTTGAGCAGTGTGCCGTCGGCATAGACTGCCAAAGAGGTGTGTAGCGGATGGAGGGTCGATTTAGTAATCCTCAGGTGTGTGGT